>JAWPHD010000235.1:0-550367 GCA_037043455.1 Cyrtodaria siliqua | reverse complement strand
TCTACTACACCCTACTGGATATATCTGTATGAATTGTCTACTACACTACTGCCAGTGATATTTTAACTGGGATATATCTGTATTAATTGTCTACTACACCCTACTGTATATATCTGTATTAACTGTCTAGCTACACCCTACTGGATATATATGTATTAATTATCTACCTACACCTACTGGGATATATCTGTATTAATTGTCTACTACACCAACTGGATTATATCTGTATTAATTGTGTACTGCACTACTGGATATGTCTGACTACACCTACTGCCAGTGATATTTACTGGGATATACCTGTAATAATTGTCTACTACAACCTACTGGGATGTAGACTCTGTATTAATTGTCTACACACCTACTGGATATATCTGTATTAATTGTCGTACTAACCTCTACTGGGATATATCTGTATAATTGTCTACTACACCAACTGGATATATCTGTATTAATTGTCTACTGCACCTACTGGATATGTCTACTCACACCTACTTGCCAGTGATATTTTACTGGGATATATCTGTATTAATTGTCTACTACACCTACTGGGATATATCTGTATTAATTGTCTACTACAACCTACTGGATATATCTCTATTAACTGCCTACTACACCTACTGGGATATAACTGTATTAATTGTCTACTACACTACTGGGATATATCTGTATTAATTGTCTACTACACCCTAATGGGATATATCTGTATTAATTGTCTACTACACCTACTGGATATATCTGTATTAATTGTCCTACTACACCAACTGGATATATCTGTTTTTAATTGTCTACTACAACCTACTGGGATATATTTGTATGAATTGTCTACTACACTACTGGGATATATCTGTATTAATTGTATACTACAACACATACTGGATATATCTGTATTAATTGTCTACTACACCCCTACTGGTAAAATCTGCAGTATGAATTTGTCACTACTACACCTACTGGATATATCTGTATTAATTGTGTACTACACCTACTGCATATATCTGTATGAATTGTCCTACTACACCTAGTGGATAATCTTCAGTATGAATTGTCTACTACTCCTACTGGGATATATCTGTATTAATTGTCAACTACACCTACTGGATAATATCTGTATTAATTGTCTACTACCACCTACTGGAGTATATATGTATTAATTGTCTACTACACCCTACTGGGACTATATCTGTATTAATTGTCTACTACACCTATTGGGATATTATCTGTTATAACATTGTCTACTACACCTACTGGGAATATATTTGTATTAATTGTCTACTACACCTACTGGATATATCTGTATTAATTGTCTACTACACTACTGGATATATATGTATTAATTTTCTACTACACCCTACTGGATATATATGTATTAATGTCTACTACACCTACTGGGATATATCTGTATTAATTGTCTACTACACCTACAGGATATATCTGTAATGAATTGTCTACTACCGCTACTGCCAGTGATATTGTTACTGGATATATCTGTATGAATTGTCCTACTACACCTACTGTATATATCCATCTCGTATTAATTGTCTACTACACCTACTGGATATATATGTATTTATTGTCTACTACACAACTGGGATATAATCTGTATTAATGTGTCTACTACACCTATTGGGATATATCTGTATTAATTGTCTACTACACCTACTTGGATATATTTGTATTAATTGTCTACTACACCTACTGGATATATCTGTATTAATTGTCTACTACACCTACTGGACTATATATGTATTAATTTATCTACTACACCTACTGGATATATATGTATTAATTGTCTACTACACCTACCTGGGATACTATCTGTATTAATTGTCTACTACACCTACTGGATATATCTGTATGAAGCTGTTCTACTACACCTACTGCCAGTGATATATTACTGGGATATATCTGTGTGAATTGTCTACCTACACCCTACTGGATATATCTGTATTGTCTACTACACCTACTGGATATATCTGCAGTATGAATTATCTACTACACTTACTGGATAATATGTATGAATTGTCTACTACCACATACTGCCAGTGATATTTACAGGGATATACTACTGTAATAATTGTCTTCTACAAACTACTGGATATATCTGTATTAATTTGTCTACTACACTCTACTGGATATATCTTGCAGTATGAACTGCTTACTTACACCCTACTGGATATATCTGTATGAAATTGGTCTACTAACACATACTACCAGTGATATTTTACAGGGATTATATCTGTATTAATTGTCTATTATACACCTACTGGATATGTCTACTACACCTACTGCCAGTGATATTTCAACTCGGGTATATCCGTATTAATTGTCTACTACACCTACTGGATATGTCTACTACTACACCTACACCTACTGGATATGTCTACTACACCTACTGCAAGTGATATTTTAACTGGATATATCTGTATTACTTGTCTACTGCACCTACTGCATATATCTGTATTAATTCTCTACTACACCTACTGAATATATCTGCAGTATGAATTGACTACTACACCTACTGGTTATTATCTGTATTTAATTGTCTACTACACCTACGGGGATATAAACTGTATGAATTGTCTACTACACCTACTGGATATATCCTGCAGTTATGAATTGTCTACTACACCTACTGGGACTATATCTGTATTAATTGTCTACTACACCTACTGGATATATCTGTATGAATTGTCTACTACACCTACTGGATATATATGCAGTATGACATTGTCTACTACACCAACTGGGATATATCTGTATGAATTGTCTCCTACAAACCTACTGGATATATCTGTATGAATTGTCTACTACACCTACTGCCAGTGTATTTTACAGGGATATTATCACTGTATTATTGTCTACTAGACCTATCTGGATATGTCCTACTACACCTACTGCCAGTGATATTTTACTGCGGACTACTATCTGTATTAATTGTCTACTACACCTACTGGGATATATCTGTATTAATTGTCTACTACATCCTACTGGATATATCTGTATTACATTGCTCTACTACACCTACTGGGATATATCTGTATTAATTGCTCTACTACACCTACTGGATATATCTGTATTTAATTGTCTACTACACCTACTGGGATATATCTGTATTAATTGTCTAACTACACCTACTGGATATATATGTATTAATTTTCTACACTACACCTACTGGATATATATGTAATTAATTGTCTTCTACACCTACTGGGATATATCTGTATTAATTGTCTAACAACATCCTACTGGGATATATCTGTATTAATTTTCTACTACACCTAATGGATATATCTGTATTAATTGTCTACTGACACCTACTGGGATATATCTGTATTAATTGTCTACTACACCTACTGGGATATATCTGTATTAATTGTCTACTACACCTACTGGATATATTCTGTATTAACTTGTCTAACTACACCCTACTGGATATATCTGTATTAATTGTCTACTCACACCAACTGGATATATCCTGTTTTAATTGTCTACTACACCTACTGGGATATATTTGTATGAATGTCTACTACACTACTGGATATAATCTGTATTACTTGGTATACTACACCTACTGGATATATCCTGTATTAATTGTCTACTACACCTTTCTGGTAATATCTGCAGTATGAATTGTCTACTACACCTACTGGATATATCTGTATTAAATTGTGTACTACCACCTACTGCATATATCTGTATGAATTGTCTACTACACCTAGTGGATATATCTGCAGTATGAATTGTCTACTACTCCTACTGGGATATATCTAGTATTAATTGTCAACTACACCTTACTGGATATATCTGTATTAATTGTCTACTACACCTACTGGATATATATGTATTAATTGTCTACTACACGCTACTGCCGATCTCTTATTAACTTGTCTGCTACACCTATTGGGATATATCTGTATTAATTGTCTACTACACCTACTGGGATATATTTGTATTAATTGTCTACTACACCTACTGGATTATATCTGTATTAATTGTCTACTACACCTATTGGATATATATGTATTAACTTTTCTACTACACCTACTGGATATATATGTATTAATTGTCTACTACACTACTGGGATATATCTGTATTAATTGTACCTACTACCAACCTACTGGATATATCTGTATGAATGTTGCTACTACACCTACTGCCACTTGATATCTTTAACTGGATATATCTGTATGAATTGTGCTACTACACCTACTGTATATATCTGTATTAATTGTCTACTACACCTACTGATATATATGTATTTAATTGTCTACTACACCCTACTGGGATATATCTGTATTAATTGTCTACTACACCTATTGGGATATATCTGTATTAATTGTCTACTAACACCTACTGGGATATATTTGTATTAATTGTCTACTACACCTACTGGATATATCTGTATTAATTGTCTACTACACCTACTGAGATATATATGTATTAATTTTCTACTACACCTACTGGATATTTATGTATTAATTGTCTACTACACCTACTGTCGGATATTTCTGTATTAATTGTCTACTACACCTACTGGATATATCTGCTATGAATCGTCTACTACACCTACTGCCAGTGATATTTTACTGGGATAATATCTGTATGAATGTCTACTACACCTACTGGATATATCTGTATTGTCTACTACACCTAACTGGATAATCTGCAGTATGAATTGTCTACCTACACCCTACTGGATATATGTATGAATTGTCTACTAACACAAACTGCCAGTGATATTTACAGGGATATATCTGTAATAATTGTCTTTCTACACCTACTGATTATATCTGTATTAATTGTTCTACATACAACCTACTGGATATATCTGCAGTATGAACTGTCTACTACACCTACTGGATATATCTGTATGAATGTCCTACCTACACATACTACCAGTGATATTTACAGGGATTTATCTGTATGTTAATTGTCTACTACAACCTACTGGATATGTCTACTACACCTAACTGCCAGTGATATTTCACTCGGATATATCCGTATTAATTGTACTACTACACCTACTGGATATGTCTACTACTACACCTACACCTACTGGATATGTCTACTACCACCTACTGCAAGTGATATTTTACCCGCCGATATATCTGTATTAACTTGCTCTACTGCACTACTGCATATATCTGTATTAATTCTCCTACTACAGCCTACTGGATATATCTGCAGTATGAATTGTCTACTACACCTACTGGATATATCTGTATTAATTGTCTACTACACCTCACTGGAAATAACTGTATGAATTGTCTACTACACCTACTGGATATATCTGGCAGTATGAATTGTCTACTACACCTACTGGGAATATATCTGTATTAATTGTCTCTACTACACTAACTGGATGATATCTGTATGAATTGTCTACATACAACCTACTGGATATATCTGCCAGTATGAATAGTCTACTACACCAACTGGGATATATCTGTATGAATTGTCTACTACACCTACTCGGATATATCTGTATGAATTCGTCTTACTACAACCTACTGCCAGTGATATTTTACAGGGTATATATCTGTATTAATTGTCTACTGAACCTACTGGACTATGTCTACTACACCCTACTGCCAGTGATATTATACTGGGATATATCTGTATTAATTGTCTACTACACCTACTGGGATATTATCTGTATTAATTGTCTACTACACATACCTGGATATATCTGTATTAATTGTCTACTACACCTACTGGGATATATCTGTATTAATTGTCTACTTACACCAACACTGGATATATCTGTATTAATCTGTCTACTACACCTACTGGGATATATCTGTATTAATTGTCTACTACACCTACTGGATATATATGTATTAATTTTCTACTACACCTACTGGATATATATGTATTAATTGTCTACTACACCTATTGGGATATATCTGTATTAATTGTCCTACTACAACTACTGGGATATTCTGTATTAATTGTCTACTACACCTACTGGATATATCTGTATTAATTGTCTTACTACACCTACTGGATATATCTGTATTAATCTGTGCCTACTACACCAATGGATATATCTGTATTAATTGTCTACTACACCTACTGGATATATCTGTATTAATTGTCTACTACACCTACTGGGATATATCTGTATTAATTGTCTACTACACCAACTGGATATATATGTATTAATTTTCTACTACAGCCTACTGGATATATATGTATTAATTGTCTACTACACCCTATGGGATATATCTGTATTAATTGTCTACTACACCTACTGGATATATCTCGTATGAATTGTCTTACTCCACCTAACTGCCACGTGATATTTTACTGGGATATACTGTATTAATTGTCTACTACATCTACTGGATATATCTGTATGAATTTGTCTACTACACCTACTGCCAGTGCTATTTTACTGGGATGTATCTGTATTAATTGTCATACATACACCTACTGGATATGTCTGTATGAATTGTCTACTACAACCTACTGCCAGTTATATTTTACAGGGATATATCTGTATTAATTGCTCTTCATACACCATACTGGAAATATCTGCTATTAATTGTCTACTACAACCTACTGATATATCTGCAGTATGAATTGTCTACTACACCTACTGGGATATATCTGTATTGAATTGTCATACCTACATCCTACCTGGATATATCTGTATTAATTGTCTACTACACCGAACTGGAATATATCTGTATTAATTGTCTACATACACCTACTGGATATATCTGTATTAATTGTCTACTACACTTACTGGGATATATCTGTATTAATTTGTCTTCCTACACCTACTGGATATATATGTATTAATTTTCTAACTACACACTACTGGATATATATGTTCTTAATTGGTCATACTAGACCTACTGGGATATATCTGTATTAATTATCTACTACACCTACTGGATATATATGTATGAATTGTCTACTACACCTACTGGATATATCTGTATGAAATTGTCTACTACACCTACTGCCAGTGATATTTTACTGGAATATATCTGTATTAACTGTCTACTACACCTACTGTATATATCTGTATTAATTGTCTACTACACACCTACTGGATATATTATGTATTAATTATCTACTACACCTACTGGGATATATCCTGTATTAATTGTCACTATACACAATCTGGATATATCTGTATTAATTGTCTACTGCACCTACCTGATATGTCTACTAGCACCTACTGCCAGTGATTATTTTACTGGGAATATACCTGTATTAATTGTCTACTACACCTACTGGGATATATCTGTATTAATTGTCTACTACACCTACTGGATATATCTGTATTAATTTGTCTACTACACCTACTGGGATATATCTGTATTAATTGTCTACTACACATCCAACTGGATATAATCTGTATTAATTGTCTACTGCACCTTAATGGATATGTCTACTACACCTACTGCCAAGTGATATTTTACTGGGATATATCTGATTAATTGTCTACTACACCTACTGGGATATATCTGTATTAATTGTCTACTACACCTACTGGATATATATGTATTAATTGTCTACTACACCTTACTGGGAGTTATATCTGTATATAATTGTCTAATACACACCTACTGGGATATATCTGTATCTAATTGTCTACTACACCTACTGGGATATATCCCCTGTATTAATTGTCTACTACACCTACTGGATATATCTGTATTAATTGTCTACTACACCAACTGGATATATCTGTTCTTAATATGTCTACTACAACCTACTGGGATATATTGGTGTATGAATTGTCTACTACACCTACTGGATATACTGTATTAATTGTATACCTACACCTACTGAGATATATCTGTATTATTGTCTACTACACCTTCTGGTAATATCTGCAGTATGAATTGTCTACTTTCACCTAAAGGATATATCTGTATTAATTGTGTACTACACCCTACTGTCATATATCTGTATGAAATGTCTACTACACCTAGTGGATATATCTGCAGTATGAATTGTCTACTACTCTACTGGGATATATCTGTATTAACATTGTCAACTACACACTACTGGATATCTTCTGTATTAATTGTCTACTAACACCTACTGGATATATATGTATTAATTGTCTACTACACCTACTGGGATATATCTGTATCAATTGGTCTACCTACACCTATTGGATATATCTGTATTAATTGTCTACTACACCTACTGGGATATATTTGTATTAATTGTCTACTACAACACCTACTCGGATATATCTGTATTAATTGTCTACTAGCACCTATTGGATATATATGTATTAATTTTCTACTACACCTACTGGATATATCTACTGTATTAATTGTCTACTACACCTACTGGGATATATCTGTATTAATTGTCTACCTAACACCTACTGGATATATCTGTATGAATTGTCTACTACACCTACTGCCATTGATATTTTTACTGGGATATATCTGTATGAATTGTCTACTACACCTACTGTAGTCTATCTGTATTAATTGTCATACCTACACCTACTGGATATTATGTATTAATTGTCTACTACACCTACTGGGATATATCTGTATTAATTGTATACTACTCCTATTGGGATATATCTGTATTAATTGTCCTACTACACCTACTGGATATATTTGTCTAATTGTCTACTACACCCTACTGGTATATCTGTATTAATTGTCTACTACACCCTACTGGAACTATATATGTATCTAATTTTTCTACTACACCCTACTGGAGTATATATGTATTAATTGTCTACTACACCTACTGGGATATATCTGTATTATTGTCTACTACACCTACTGGATATATCTGTATGAATTGTCTACTACACCTATCTGCAGTGATATTTTACTGGGATATATCCTGTATGAATTGTCTACTACACTACTGGATATATCTGTATTGTCTACTACACCTACTGGATATATCTGCAGTATGAATTGTCTACTACACCTACTGGATCATTATGTATGAATTGTCTACTACACAAATTCCCAGTGATATTTTACAGGGATATATCTGTAATAATTGTCTTCTACACCTACTGGATATAGTCTGTATATATTGTCTACTACACCTACTGGATATATCTGCAGTATGAAACTGTCTACTACACCTACTGGATATATCTGTATGAATTGGTCTACTACACATACTACCAGTGATATTTTACAGGGATATATCTGTATTAATTGTCTACTACACCTAACTGGATATGTCTACTACACCTACTGCCAGTGATATTTCACTCGGATATATCCGTATTAATTGTCTACTGTCACCTACTGGATTATGTCTATCTACTACACACCTACACTAACTGGATATGTCTACTACACCTACTGCAAGTGATATTTTACCGGGATATATCTGTATTAATTGTCTACTGACACCTACTGCATATATCTGTATTAATTCTCTACTACAACCTACTGGATATCTCTGCAGTATGAATTGTCTACTACACCTACTGGATATATCTGTATTAATTGTCTACTACAACACTACTGGAAATAACTGTCATGACATTGTCTACTACAACTACTAGGATATATCTGCAGTATGAATAGTCTACTAACACATACTGGGATATATCTGTATTAATTGTCTACTACACCTACTGGATTATCTGTTATGAATTGTCTACTACACCTACTGGATATATCTGCAGTATGAATTGTCTACTACACCAACTGGGATTTATCTGTATGAATCTGTCTACTACACCTCCTGGATATATCTGTATGAAATTGTCTACTACACCTACTGCCAGTGATATTTTACAGGGATATATCTGTATTAATTGTCATACTAGACCTAATGGATATGTCCTACTACACCTCTCTGACCAGTGATATTATACTGGGATATATCTGTATTAATTGTCTACTACACCTACTGGGATATATCTGTATTAATTGTCTACTACACCTACAGGATATATCTGTATTAATTGTCTACTACACCTACGTGGATATATCTGTATTAATTGTCTACTACACCTACTGGATATATCATGTACTTTATTGTCTACTACACCTACTGGGATATATCTGTATTAATTGTCTACTATACCTACTAAGGATATATTTGTATTAATTTTCTACTACACCTACTGGATATATTATGCTATTAATTGTCTACTACACCTACTGGGATATATCTGTATTAATTGTCTACTACAACTACTGGGATATATCTGTATTAATTGTCTACCTACACCCTAATCTGGGATATATCTGCTATTAATAGTCTACTACACCTACTGGATATATCTGTATTAATTGTCTACTACACCAACTGGATATATCTGTATTAATTGTCTACTACAGCCTACTGGATATATCTGTATTAATTGTCTACCTACACCTACTGGGATATATCTGTATTAATTGTCTACTACACCTACTGGAATATATATGTATTAATTTTCTACTACACCTACTGGATATATATGTATAGATTGTCTACTACTCCCTACTGGGATATATCTGTATTAAGTGTCTACTACACCTACTGGATATATCTGTATGAATTGTCTACTACACCTACTGCCAGTGATATTTCTACTGGCGATATATCTGTATAAGTAGTCAATAATCTACTGGATATATCCAGATAGAATTGCTATTACTACACCTACTGCCATGATATTTTACTGGGCATGTAGTGTAGTAGACAAATTCATACAGATATATCCAGTAGGTGTAGTAGACAATTAATACAGATATATCCAGTAGGTGCTAGTAGACAATTATACTAATATCCAGTAGGTGTAGAGAAAATTAATACATCATACTATCCAGTAGGTGTAGTAGACAATTAATACAGATATATCCCAGTAGGTGTAGTAGACAAATTAATACAGATATATCAGTAGGTGTAGTAGACAATTAATACAGATATATCCAGTTGGTGTCAGTAGACAATTAATACAGATATATCCAGTAGGTGTAGTAGACAATTAATACAGATATATCCCAGTAGGTGTAGTAGACAATTAATACAGATATATCCCAGTAGTTGTAGTAGACAATAATACAGATACTATCCCAGTAGGTGTAGTAGACAATTAATACCATATATCCAGTAGGTGTAGTAGAAAATTAATACATATATATCAGTAGGTATAGTAGACAATTAATACAGATATATCCCAGTAGGTGTAGTAGCACAATTAATACAGATATATCCAGTAGGTGTAGTAGACAATTAATACAGATATATCCCAGTAGGTGTAGTAGAGACAATTAATACAGATATATCCAGTAGAGTAGTAGACAAATTAATACAGATATATCCCAGTAGGTGTAGTAGACAATTAATACAGATATAATCCCAGTATAAATATCACTGGCAGTAGGTGTAGTAGACATATCCAGTAGGTCTAGTAGACAATTAATACAGATATATCCCTGTAAAATATCACTGGCAGTAGGTGTAGTAGACAATTCATACAGATATACTCCCAGTAGGTGTAGTAGACAATTCATACCAGATATATCCCAGTTGGTGTGTAGTAGACAATTCATACTGCAGATATATCCAGTAGTTGTAGTAGACAATTCATACAGATATTCCAGTAGGTGTAGTAGACAATTAATACAGATATATCCCAGTAGTGTGTAGTAGACTAATTCATACTGCAGATATATCCAGTAGGTGTAGTAGACAATTCATACAGTTATTTCCAGTAGGTGTAGTAGACAATTAATACAGATATATCCAGTAGGTGTAGTAGACAATTCATACTGCAGATATATCCAGTAGGTGTAGTAGAGAATTAATAAGATATATGCAGTAGGTGCAGTAGACAATTAATACAGATATATCCCGGTAAAATATCACTTGCAGTAGGTGTAGTAGACATATCCAGTAGGTGTAGGTGTAGTAGTAGACATATCCAGTAGGTGAAGTAGACAATTAATACGGATATCTCGAGTGAAATATCACTGGCAGTAGGTGTAGTAGACATAATCCACGTAGGGTGTAGTAGACAATTAATACAGATATATTCCCTGTAAAATATCACTGGTAGTATGTGTAGTAGACAATCATACATACAGATATATCCAGCTAGGTGTAAGTAGACAGTTCATACTGCAGATATATCCAGTAGGTGTAGTAGACAATTAATACAGATATATCCAGTAGGTGTAGAAGACAATTATTACAGATATATCCTGTAAAAATATCAACTGGCAGTTTGTGTAGTAGACAATTCATACATATATCCAAGTAGTCGTAGTGTAGACAATTCATACTGCAGATATATCCAGTAGGTGTAGTAGACAATACCCAGATATATCCAGTAGGTGTAGTAGACAATTCATACAGATATATCCCAGTAAAATATCACTGGCAGTAAGGTGTAGTAGACAATTCATACAGATATATCCAGTAGGTGTAGGTAGACAATTAATACAGATATATCCCAGTAGGTGTAGTAGACAATTAATACATATATATCCAGTAGGTGTAGTAGAAAATTAATACATATATATCCAGTAGGTGTAGTAGACCAATTAATACAGATATATCACAGTAGGTGTAGTAGACAATTAATACAAATATATCCCAGTAGGTGTAGTAGACAATTAATACAGATATATCCCAATAGGTGTAGTAGACAATTAATACAGATATATCCCAGTAGGTGTAGTAGACAATTTAATACATATAATATCCAGTAGGTGTAGTAGACAATTAATACAGATATATACAGTAGGTGTAGTAGACAATTCATACAGATATATCCCAGTAAAATATCAATGGCAGTAGGTGTAGTAGACAATTCATACAGATATATCCAGTAGGTGTAGTAGACAATTAATACAGATATATCCCAGTAGGTGTAGTAGACAATTAATACATATATATCCAGTAGGTGTAGTAGAAAATTAATACATATATATCCAATAGGTGTAGTAGACAATTAATACAGATATATCCAGTAGGTGTAGTAGACAATTAATACAAATATATCCCAGTAGGTGTAGTAGACAATTAATACAGATATATCCCAATAGGTGTAGTAGACAATTGATACAGATATATCCCAGTAGGTGTAGTAGACAATTAATACATATATATCCAGTAGGTGTAGTAGACAATTAATACAGATATATCCAGTAGGTGTAGTTGACAATTAATACAGATATATCCCAGTAGGAGTAGTAGACAATTCATACTGCAGATATATCCACTAGGTGTAGTAGACAATTCATACAGATATATGCAGTAGGTGTAGTACACAATTAATACAGATATATCCTTTAGGTGAAGTAGACAATTCATACTGCAGATATTACCAGAAGGTGTAGTAGACAATTAATACAGATATATCCAGTAGGTGTAGTATACAATTAATACAGATATATCCCAGTAGGTGTAGTAGACAATTCATACAAATATATCCCAGTAGGTGTAGTAGACAATTAAAACAGATATATCCAGTTGGTGTAGTAGACAATTAATACAGATATATCCAGTAGGTGTAGTAGACAATTAATACAGATATATCCCAGTAGGTGTAGTAGACAATTAATACAGATATATCCCAGTAGGTGTAGTAGACAATTAATACAGATATATCCCAGTAGGTGTAGTAGACAATTAATACATATATATCCAGTAGGTGTAGTAGACAATTAATACAGATATATCCCAGTAGGTGTAGTAGACAATTAATACAGATATATCCCAGTAAAATATCACTGGCAGTAGGTGTAGTAGACATATCCAGTAGGTGCAGTAGACAATTAATACAGATATATCCAGTTGGTGTAGTAGACAATTAATACAGATATATCCCAGTAGGTGTAGTAGACAATTAATACAGATATATCCAGTAGGTGTAGTAGACAATTAATACAGATATATCCCAGTAGGTGTAGTAGACAATTAATACAGGTATATCCCAGTAAAATATCACTGGCAGTAGGTGTAGTAGACATATCCAGTAGGTGCAGTAGACAATTAATACAGATATATCCAGTTGGTGTAGTAGACAATTAATACAGATATATCCCAGTAGGTGTAGTAGATAATTAATACATATATATCCAGTAGGTGTAGTAGACAATTAATACAGATATATACAGTAGGTGTAGTAGACAATTAATACAGATATATTCCAGTAAAATATCACTGGCAGTAGGTGTAGTAGACAATTCATACAGATATATCCAGTAGGTGTAGTAGACAATTCATACATATATATCCAGTAGGTGTAGTAGATAATTAATACAGATATATCCCAGTAGGTCTAGTAGACAATTAATACATATATATCCAGTAGGTGTAGTAGAAAATTAATACATATATATCCAGTAGGTGTAGAAGACAATTAATACAGATATATCCCAGTAAGTGTAGTAGACAATTAATACAGAT
The DNA here is from genome assembly GCA_037043455.1 of Cyrtodaria siliqua. Classification (NCBI taxonomy): domain Eukaryota; kingdom Metazoa; phylum Mollusca; class Bivalvia; order Adapedonta; family Hiatellidae; genus Cyrtodaria; species Cyrtodaria siliqua. Next base: position 535,996 of record JAWPHD010000235.1, on the reverse strand, counting down.
ATATCCAGTAGGTGTAGTAGACAATTAATACAGATATATCCAGTTGGTGTAGTAGACAATTAATACAGATATATCCAGTAGGTGTAGTAGACAATTAATACAGATATATCCCAGTAGGTGTAGTAGACAATTCATACTGCAGATATATCCAGTAGGTGTAGTAGACAATTAATACAGATATATCCAGTAGGTGTAGAAGACAATTAATACAGATATATCCCTGTAAAATATAACTGGCAGTAGGTGTAGTAGACAATTCATACAGACATATCCAGTAGGTGTAGTAGACAATTAATACAGATACATCCCAGTAAAATATCACTGGCAGTAGGTGTAGTAGACAATTCATACAGATATATCCAGTAGATGTAGTAGACAATTAATACAGATATATCCCAGTAAAATATCACTGGCAGTAGGTGTAGTAGACAATTCATACAGATATATCCAGTAGGTGTAGTAGACAATTAATACAGATATATCCCAGTAGGTGTAGTAGACAATTAATACATATATATCCAGTAGGTGTAGTAGAAAATTAATACATATATATCCAGTTGGTGTAGTAGACAATTAATACAGATATATCCCAGTAGGTGTAGTAGACAATTAATACAGATATATCCAGTAGGTGTAGTAGACAATTAATACAGATATATCCAGTTGGTGTAGTAGACAATTAATACAGATATATCCAGTAGGTGTAGTAGACAATTAATACAGATATATCCCAGTAGGTGTAGTAGACAATTAATACAGATATATCCCAGTAGTTGTAGTAGACAATTAATACAGATATATCCCAATAGGTGTAGTAGACAATTAATACATATATATCCAGTAGGTGTAGTAGAAAATTAATACATATATATCCAGTAGGTGTAGTAGACAATTAATACAGATATATCCCAGTAGGTGTAGTAGACAATTAATACAGATATATCCAGTTGGTGTAGTAGACAATTAATACAGATATATCCCAGTAGGTGTAGTAGACAATTAATACAGATATATCCAGTAGGTGTAGTAGACAATTAATACAGATATATCCCAGTAGGTGTAGTAGACAATTAATACAGATATATCCCAGTATAATATCACTGGCAGTAGGTGTAGTAGACATATCCAGTAGGTCTAGTAGACAATTAATACAGATATATCCCTGTAAAATATCACTGGCAGTAGGTGTAGTAGACAATTCATACAGATATATCCAGTAGGTGTAGTAGACAATTCATACAGATATATCCCAGTTGGTGTAGTAGACAATTCATACTGCAGATATATCCAGTAGGTGTAGTAGACAATTCATACAGATATATCCAGTAGGTGTAGTAGACAATTAATACAGATATATCCCAGTAGGTGTAGTAGACAATTCATACTGCAGATATATCCAGTAGGTGTAGTAGACAATTCATACAGTTATTTCCAGTAGGTGTAGTAGACAATTAATACAGATATATCCAGTAGGTGTAGTAGACAATTCATACTGCAGATATATCCAGTAGGTGTAGTAGAGAATTAATACAGATATATGCAGTAGGTGCAGTAGACAATTAATACAGATATATCCCGGTAAAATATCACTTGCAGTAGGTGTAGTAGACATATCCAGTAGGTGTAGGTGTAGTAGTAGACATATCCAGTAGGTGTAGTAGACAATTAATACGGATATATCCGAGTGAAATATCACTGGCAGTAGGTGTAGTAGACATATCCAGTAGGTGTAGTAGACAATTAATACAGATATATCCCTGTAAAATATCACTGGTAGTATGTGTAGTAGACAATTCATACAGATATATCCAGTAGGTGTAGTAGACAGTTCATACTGCAGATATATCCAGTAGGTGTAGTAGACAATTAATACAGATATATCCAGTAGGTGTAGAAGACAATTATTACAGATATATCCCTGTAAAATATCACTGGCAGTTTGTGTAGTAGACAATTCATACATATATCCAGTAGGTGTAGTAGACAATTCATACTGCAGATATATCCAGTAGGTGTAGTAGACAATACAGATATATCCAGTAGGTGTAGTAGACAATTCATACAGATATATCCCAGTAAAATATCACTGGCAGTAGGTGTAGTAGACAATTCATACAGATATATCCAGTAGGTGTAGTAGACAATTAATACAGAAATATCCCAGTAGGTGTAGTAGACAATTAATACATAAATATCCAGTAGGTGTAGTAGAAAATTAATACATATATATCCAGTAGGTGTAGTAGACAATTAATACAGATATATCCAGTAGGTGTAGTAGACAATTAATACAAATATATCCCAGTAGGTGTAGTAGACAATTAATACAGATATATCCCAATAGGTGTAGTAGACAATTAATACAGATATATCCCAGTAGGTGTAGTAGACAATTAATACATATATATCCAGTAGGTGTAGTAGACAATTAATACAGATATATACAGTAGGTGTAGTAGACAATTCATACAGATATATCCCAGTAAAATATCAATGGCAGTAGGTGTAGTAGACAATTCATACAGATATATCCAGTAGGTGTAGTAGACAATTAATACAGATATATCCCAGTAGGTGTAGTAGACAATTAATACATATATATCCAGTAGGTGTAGTAGAAAATTAATACATATATATCCAATAGGTGTAGTAGACAATTAATACAGATATATCCAGTAGGTGTAGTAGACAATTAATACAAATATATCCCAGTAGGTGTAGTAGACAATTAATACAGATATATCCCAATAGGTGTAGCAGACAATTAATACAGATATATCCCAGTAGGTGTAGTAGACAATTAATACATATATATCCAGTAGGTGTAGTAGACAATTAATACAGATATATCCAGTAGGTGTAGTTGACAATTAATACAGATATATCCCAGTAGGAGTAGTAGACAATTCATACTGCAGATATATCCACTAGGTGTAGTAGACAATTCATACAGATATATGCAGTAGGTGTAGTACACAATTAATACAGATATATCCAGTAGGTGTAGTAGACAATTCATACTGCAGATATTACCAGAAGGTGTAGTAGACAATTAATACAGATATATCCAGTAGGTGTAGTATACAATTAATACAGATATATCCCAGTAGGTGTAGTAGACAATTCATACAAATATATCCCAGTAGGTGTAGTAGACAATTAAAACAGATATATCCAGTTGGTGTAGTAGACAATTAATACAGATATATCCAGTAGGTGTAGTAGACAATTAATACAGATATATCCCAGTAGGTGTAGTAGACAATTAATACAGATATATCCCAGTAGGTGTAGTAGACAATTAATACAGATATATCCCAGTAGGTGTAGTAGACAATTAATACAGATATATCCAGTAGGTGTAGTAGAAAATTAATACAGATATATCCCAGTAGGTGTAGTAGACAATTAATACAGATATATCCCAGTAGGTGTAGAAGACAATTAATACATATATATCCAGTAGGTGTAGTAGAAAATTAATACATATATATCCAGTAGGTGTAGTAGACAATTAATACAGATATATCCCAGTAGGTGTAGTAGACAATTAATACAGATATATCCAGTAGGTGTAGTAGACAATTAATACAGATATATCCCAGTAGGTGTAGTAGACAATTAATACAGATATATCCAGTAGGTGTAGTAGACAATTAATACAGATATATCCCAGTAGGTGTAGTAGACAATTAATACAGATATATCCCAGTAAAATATCACTGGCAGTAGGTGTAGTAGACATATCCAGTAGGTCTAGTAGACAATTAATACAGATATATCCCTGTAAAATATCACTGGCAGTAGGTGTAGTAGACAATTCATACAGATATATCCAGTAGGTGTAGTAGACAATTCATACAGATATATCCCAGTTGGTGTAGTAGACAATTCATACTGCATATATATCCAGTAGGTGTAGTAGACAATTCATACAGATATATCCAGTAGGTGTAGTAGACAATTAATACAGATATATCCCAGTAGGTGTAGTAGACAATTCATACTGCAGATATATCCAGTAGGTGTAGTAGACAATTCATACAGTTATATCCAGTAGGTGTAGTAGACAATTAATACAGATATATCCAGTAGGTGTAGTAGACAATTCATACTGCAGATATATTCAGTAGGTGTAGTAGAGAATTAATACAGATATATGCAGTAGGTGCAGTAGACAATTAATACAGATATATCCAGTTAAAATATCACTTGCAGTAGGTGTAGTAGACATATCCAGTAGGTGTAGGTGTAGTAGTAGACATATCCAGTAGGTGTAGTAGACAATTAATACGGATATATCCGAGTGAAATATCACTGGCAGTAGGTGTAGTAGACATATCCAGTAGGTGTAGTAGACAATTAATACAGATATATCCCTGTAAAATATCACTGGTAGTATGTGTAGTAGACAATTCATACAGATATATCCAGTAGGTGTAGTAGACAGTTCATACTGCAGATATATCCAGTAGGTGTAGTAGACAATTAATACAGATATATCCAGTAGTTGTAGAAGACAATTATTACAGATATATCCCTGTAAAATATCACTGGCAGTATGTGTAGTAGACAATTCATACATATATCCAGTAGGTGTAGTAGATAATTCATACTGCAGATATATCCAGTAGGTGTAGTAGACAATACAGATATATCCAGTAGGTGTAGTAGACAATTCACACAGATATATCCCAGTAAAATATCACTGGCAGTAGGTGTAGTAGACAATTCATACAGATATATCCAGTAGGTGTAGTAGACAATTAATACAGATATATCCCAGTAGGTGTAGTAGACAATTAATACATATATATCCAGTAGGTGTAGTAGAAAATTAATACATATATATCCAGTAGGTGTAGTAGACAATTAATACAGATATATCCAGTAGGTGTAGTAGACAATTAATACAAATATATCCCAGTAGGTGTAGTAGACAATTAATACAGATATATCCCAATAGGTGTAGTAGACAATTAATACAGATATATCCCAGTTGGTGTAGTAGACAATTAATACATATATATCCAGTAGGTGTAGTAGACAATTAATACAGATATATACAGTAGGTGTAGTAGACAATTCATACAGATATATCCCAGTAAAATATCACTGGCAGTAGGTGTAGTAGACAATTCATACAGATATATCCTGTAGGTGTAGTAGACAATTAATACAGATATATCCCAGTAGGTGTAGTAGACAATTAATACATATATATCCAGTAGGTGTAGTAGAAAATTAATACATATATATCCAGTAGGTGTAGTAGACAATTAATACAGATATATCCAGTAGGTGTAGTAGACAATTAATACAAATATATCCCAGTAGGTGTAGTAGACAATTAATACAGATATATCCCAATAGGTGTAGTAGACAATTAATACAGATATATCCCAGTAGGTGTAGTAGACAATTAATACATATATATCCAGTAGGTGTAGTAGACAATTAATACAGATATATCCAGTAGGTGTAGTTGACAATTAATACAGATATATCCCAGTAGGAGTAGTAGACAATTCATACTGAAGATATATCCACTAGGTGTAGTAGACAATTCATACAGATATATGCAGTAGGTGTAGTACACAATTAATACAGATATATCCAGTAGGTGTAGTAGACAATTCATACTGCAGATATTACCAGTAGGTGTAGTAGACAATTAATACAGATATATCCAGTAGGTGTAGTATACAATTAATACAGATATATCCCAGTAGGTGTAGTAGACAATTCATACAAATATATCCCAGTAGGTGTAGTAGACAATTAAAACAGATATATCCAGTTGGTGTAGTAGACAATTAATACAGATATATCCAGTAGGTGTAGTAGACAATTAATACAGATATATCCCAGTAGGTGTAGTAGACAATTAATACAGATATATCCCAGTAGGTGTAGTAGACAATTAATACAGATATATCCCAGTAGGTGTAGTAGGCAGTTAATAGAGATATATCCAGTAGGTGTAGTAGACAATTAATACAGATATATCCCAGTAGGTGTAGTAGACAATTAATACAGATATATCCCAGTAAAATATCACTGGCAGTAGGTGTAGTAGACATATCCAGTAGGTGCAGTAGACAATTAATACAGATATATCCAGTTGGTGTAGTAGACAATTAATACAGATATATCCCAGTAGGTGTAGTAGACAATTAATACAGATATATCCAGTAGGTGTAGTAGACAATTAATACAGATATATCCCAGTAGGTGTAGTAGACAATTAATACAGGTATATCCCAGTAAAATATCACTGGCAGTAGGTGTAGTAGACATATCCAGTAGGTGCAGTACACAATTAATACAGATATATCCAGTTGGTGTAGTAGACAATTAATACAGATATATCCCAGTAGGTGTAGTAGATAATTAATACATATATATCCAGTAGGTGTAGTAGACAGTTAATACAGATATATACAGTAGGTGTAGTAGACAATTAATACAGATATATCCCAGTAAAATATCACTGGCAGTAGGTGTAGTAGACAATTCATACAGATATATCCAGTAGGTGTAGTAGACAATTAATACAGATATATCCCAGTAGGTGTAGTAGACAAATAATACATATATATCCAGTAGGTGTAGTAGAAAATTAATACATATATATCCAGTAGGTGTAGTAGACAATTTATACAGATATATCCAGTAGGTGTAGTAGACAATTAATACAAATATATCCCAGTAGGTGTAGTTGACAATTAATACAGATATATCCAGTAGGTGTAGTAGACAATTCATACAGATATATCCCAATTCGTGTAGTAGACAATTCATACTGCAGATATATCCAGTAGGTGTAGTAGACAATTCATACAGATATATCCAGTAGGTGTAGTAGACAATTACTACAGATATATCCCAGTAGGTGTAGTAGACAATTCATACTGCAGATATATCCAGTAGGTGTAGTAGACAATTCATACAGATATATCCAGTAGGTGTAGTAGAGAATTAATACAGATATATCCAGTAGGTGCAGTAGACAATTAATACAGATATATCCCAGTAAAATATCACTGGCAGTAGGTGTAGTAGACATATCCAGTAGGTGTAGGTGTAGTAGACATATCCAGTAGGTGTTGTAGACAATTAATACGGATATATCTCAGTGAAATATCACTGGCAGTAGGTGTAGTAGACATATCCAGTAGGTGTAGGTGTAGTAGACATATCCAGTAGGTGTAGTTGACAATTAATACAGATATATCCCTGTAAAATATCACTGACAGTATGTGTAGTAGACAATTCATACAGATATATCCAGTAGGTGTAGTAGACAATTCATACTGCAGATATATCCAGTAGGTGTAGTAGACAATTAATACAGATATATCCAGTAGGTGTAGAAGACAATTAATACAGATATATCTCTGTAAAATATCATTGGCAGTATGTGTAGTAGACAATTCATACAGATATATCCAGTAGGTGTAGTAAACTATTCATACTGCAGATATATCCAGTAGGTGTAGTAGACAATACAGATATATCCAGTATGTGTAGTAGACAATTCATACAGATATATCCTAGTAGATGTAGTAGACAATTAATACAGATATATCCCAGTAAAATATCACTGGCAGTAGGTGTAGTAGACAATTCATACAGATATATCCAGTAGGTGTAGTAGACAATTAATACAGATATATCCCAGTAGGTGTAGTAGACAATTAATACATATATATCCAGTAGGTGTAGTAGAAAATTAATACATATATATCCAGTAGGTGTAGTAGACAATTAATACAGATATATCCCAGTAGGTGTAGTAGACAATTAATACATATATATCAAGTAGGTGTAGTAGACAATTAATACAGATATATCCAGTTGGTGTAGTAGACAATTAATACAGATATATCCAGTAGGTGTAGTAGACAATTAATACAAATATATCCCAGTAGGTGTAGTAGACAATTAATACAGATATATCCCAGTAGGTGTAGTAGAAAATTAATACATAAATATGTAGTAGGTGTAGTAGACAATTAATACAGATATATCCCAGTAGGTGTAGTAGACAATTAATACAGATATATCCAGTAGGTGTAGTAGACAATTAATACAGATATATCCCAGTAGGTGTAGTAGACAATTAATACAGATATATCCAGTAGGTGTAGTAGACAATTAATACAGATATATCCCAGTAGGTGTAGTAGACAATTAATACAGATATATCCAGTAGGTGTAGTAGACAATTAATACAGATATATCCCAGTAGGTGTAGTAGACAATTAATACAGATATATCCAGTAGGTGTTGTAGATAATTAATACAGATATAGCCCAGTAGGGGTAGTAGACAATTAATACAGATATATCCCAGTAAAATATCACTGGCAGTAGGTGTAGTAGACATATCCAGTAGGTGTAGTAGACAATTAATACAGATATATCCCTGTTAAATATCACTGGAAGTAGGTGTAGTAGACAATTCATACAGATATATCCAGTAGGTGTACTAGACAATTCATACAGATATATCCCAGTTGGTGTAGTAGACAATTCATACTGCAGATATATCCAGTAGGTGTAGTAGACAATTCATACAAATATATCCAGTAGGTGTAGTAGACAATTAATACAGATATATCCAGTATGTGTAGTAGACTATTCATACTGCAGATATATCCAGTAGGTGTAGTAGAGAATTAATACAGATATATCCAGTAGGTGCAGTAGACAATTAATACAGATATATCCCGGTAAAATATCACTGGCAGTAGGTGTGGTAGACATATCCAGTAGCGGTAGGTTTAGTAGACATATCCAGTAGGTGTAGTAGACAATTAATACGGATATATCTGAGTGAAATATTACTGGCAGAAGGTGTAGTAGACATATCCAGTAGGTGTAGGTGTAGTAGACATATCCAGTAGGTGTAGTAGACAATTAATACAGATATATCCCTGTAAAATATCACTGGTAGTATGTGTAGTAGACAATTCATACAGATATATCCAGTAGGTGTAGTAGACAGTTCATACTGCAGATATATCCAGTAGGTGTAGTAGACAATTAATACAGATATATCCAGTAGGTGTAGAAGACAATTAATACAGATATATCCCTGTAAAATATCACTGGCAGTATGTGTAGTAGACAATTCATACAGATATATCCAGTAGGTGTAGTAGACAATTCATACTGCAAATATATCCAGTAGGTGTAGTAGACAATACAGATATATCCAGTAGGTGTAGTAGACAATTCATACAGATATATCCCAGTAGGTGTATTAGACAAATAATACAGATATATCCCAGTAAAATATCACTGGCAGTAGGTGTAGTAGACATATCCAGTAGGTGTAGTAGACAATTAATACAGATACATCCCAGTAAAATATCACTGGCAGTAGGTGTAGTAGACAATTCATACAGATATATCCAGTAAGTGTAGTAGACAATTAATACAGATATATCCCAGTAAAATATCACTGGCAGTAGGTGTAGTAGACAATTCATACAGATATATCCAGTAGGTGTAGTAGACAATTAATACAGATATATCAAAGTAGGTGTAGTAGACAATTAATACATATATATCCAGTAGGTGTAGTAGAAAATTAATACATATATATCCAGTAGGTGTAGTAGACAATTAATACAGATATATCCTGTAGGTGTAGTAGACAATTAATACAAATATATCCCAGTAGGTGTAGTAGACAATTAATACAGATATATCCCAATAGGTGTAGTAGACAATTAATACAGATATATCCCAGTAGGTGTAGTAGACAATTAATACATATATATCCAGTAGGTGTAGTAGACAATTAATACAGATATATCCAGTAGGTGTAGTTGACAATTAATACATATATATCCCAGTAGGAGTAGTAGACAATTCATACTGCAGATATATCCCCTAGGTGTAGTAGACAATTCATACAGATATATGCAGTAGGTGTAGTACACAATTAATACAGATATATCCAGTAGGTGTAGTAGACAATTCATACTGCAAATATTACCAGTATGTGTAGTAGACAATTAATACAGATATATCCAGTAGGTGTAGTATACAATTAATACAGATATATCCCAGTAGGTGTAGTAGACAATTAAAACAGATATATCCAGTTGATGTAGTAGACAATTAATACAGATATATCCAGTAGGTGTAGTAGGCAATTAATACAGATATATCCCAGTAGGTGTAGTAGACAATTAATACAGATATATCCCAGTAGGTGTAGTAGACTATTAATATAGATATATCCCAGTAGGTGTAGTAGACAATTAATGCTGCAGATATATCCACTAGGTGTAGTAGACAATTCATACAGATATATGCAGTAGGTGTAGTACACAATTAATACAGATATATCCAGTAGGTGTAGTAGACAATTCATACTGCAGATATTACCAGTAGGTGTAGTAGACAATTAATACATATATATCCAGTAGGTGTAGTAGACAATTCATACAAATATATCCCAGTAGGTGTAGTAGACAATTAAAACAGATATATCAATTTGGTGTAGTAGACAATTAATACAGATATATCCAGTAGGTGTAGTAGACAATTAATACAGATATATCCCAGTAGGTGTAGTAGACAATTAATACAGATATATCCCAGTAGGTGTAGTAGACAATTAATACAGATATATCCCAGTAAGTGTAGTAGACAATTAATACAGATATATCCTGTAGGTGTAGTAGACAATGAATACAGATATATCCCAGTATGTGTAGTAGACAATTAATACAGATATATCCCAGTAAAATATCACTGGCAGTAGGTGTAGTAGACATATCCAGTAGGTGCAGTAGACTATTAATACAGATATATCCAGTTGGTGTAGTAGACAATTAATACAGATATATCCCAGTAGGTGTAGTAGACAATTAATACAGATATATCCAGTAGGTGTAGTAGACAATTAATACAGATATATCCCAGTAGGTGTAGTAGACAATTAATACAGTTATATCCCAGTAAAATATCACTGGCAGTAGGTGAAGTAGACATATCCAGTAGGTGTAGTAGACAATTAATACATATATATCCCTGTAAAATATCACTGGCAGTAGGTGTAGTAGACAATTCATACATATGTATCCAGTAGGTGTAGTAGACAATTCATACTGCAGATATATCCAATAGGTGTAGTAGACAATTAATACAGATATATCCAGTAGGTGTAGTAGACAATTCATACAGATATATCCCAGTATGTGTAGTAGACAATTAATACAGATATATCCCAGTAAAATATCACTGGCAGTAGGTGTAGTAGACAATTCATACAGATATATCCCAGTAAAATATCACTGGCAGTAGGTGTAGTAGACAATTCATACAGATATATCCAGTAGGTGTAGTAGACAATTTATACAGATATATCCCAGTTAAATATCACTGGCAGTAGGTGTAGTAGACAATTCATACAGATATATCCAGTAGGTGTAGTAGACAATTTATACCGATATATCCCAGTAAAATATCACTGGCAATAGGTGTAGTAGACATATTCAGTAGGTGTAGTAGACAATTAATACAGATATATCCCAGTAAAATATCACTGGCAGTAGGTGTAGTAGACAATTCATACAGATATATCCAGTAGGTGTAGTAGACAATTTATACAGATATATCCCTGTAAAATATCACTGGCAGTAGGTGTAGTAGACATATCCAGTAGGTGTAGTAGACAATTAATACAGATATATCCAGTAGGTGTAGTTGACAATTAATACAGATATATCCCAGTAGGTGTAGTAGACAATTCATACTGCAGATATATCCACTAGGTGTAGTAGACAATTCATACAGATATATCCAGTAGGTGTAGTAGACAATTAATACAGATATATCCAGCAGGTGTAGTAGACAATTCATACTGCAGATATATCCAGTAGGTGTAGTAGACAATTAATACAGATATATCCAGTAGGTGTATTTGACAATTAATACAGATATATCCCAGTAGGTGTAGTAGACAATTCATACAAATATATCCCAGTAGGTGTAGTAGACAATTAATACAGATATATCCAGTTGGTGTAGTAGACAATTAATACAGATATATCCAGTAGGTGTAGTAGACAATTAATACAGATATATCCCAGTAGGTGTAGTAGACAATTAATACAGATATATCCAGTAGGTGTAGTAGACAATTAATACAGATATATCCCAGTAGGTGTAGTAGACAATTAATACAGATATATCCCAGTAAAATATCACTGGCAGTAGGTGTAGTAGACATATCCAGTAGGTGTAGTAGACAATTAATACAGACATATCCAGTTGGTGTAGTAGACAATTAATACAGATATATCCCAGTAGGTGTATTAGACAATTAATACAGATATATCCAGTAGGTGTAGTTGACAATTAATACAGATATATCCCAGTAGGTGTAGTAGACAATTAATACAGATATATCCCAGTAAAATATCACTGGCAGTAGGTGTAGTAGACATATCCAGTAGGTGTAGTAGACAATTAATACAGATATATCCCTGAAAAATATCACTGGCAGTAGGTGTAGTAGACAATTCATACAGATATATCCAGTAGGTATAGTAGACTATTCATACTGCAGATATATCCAGTAGTGTAGTAGACAATTAATACAGATATATCCAGTAGGTGTAGTAGACAATTCATACAGATATATCCCAGTAGGTGTAGTAAACAATTAATACAGATATATCCCAGTAAAATATCACTGGCAGTAGGTGTAGTAGACAATTAATACAGATATATCCCAGTAAAATATCACTGGCAGTAGGTGTAGTAGACAATTCATGCCGATATATCCAGTAGGTGTAGTAGACATTTTATACAGATATATCCCAGTAAAATATCACTGGCAGTAGGTGTAGTAGACATATCCAGTAGGTGTAGTAGACAATTAATACAGATATATCCAGTAGGTGTAGTTGACAATTAATACAGATATATCCCAGTAGGTGTAGTAGACAATTCATACTGCAGATATATCCACTAGGTGTAGTAGACAATTCATACAGATATATCCAGTAGGTGTAGTAGACAATTAATTCAGATATATCCAGTAGGTGTAGTAGACAATTCATACTGCAGATATATCAGTAGGTGTAGTAGACAATGCATACAAATATATCCAATAGGTGTAGTAGACAATTAATACAGATATATCCAGTAGGTGTAGTAGACAATTCATTCTGCAGATATATGCAGTAGGTGTAGTAGAGAATTAATACAGATATATCCAGTAGGTGCAGTAGACAATTAATACAGATATATCCCGGTAAAATATCACTGGCAGTAGGTGTAGTAGACATATCCAGTAGGTGTAGGTTTAGTAGACATATCCAGTAGGTGTAGTAGACAATTAATACGGATATATCTGAGTGAAATATCACTGGCAGAAGGTGTAGTAGACATATCCAGTAGGTGTAGGTGTAGTAGACATATCCAGTAGGTGTAGTAGACAATTAATACAGATATATCCCTGTAAAATATCACTGGTAGTATGTGTAGTAGACAATTCATACAGATATATCCAGTAGGTGTAGTAGACAGTTCATACTGCAGATATATCCAGTAGGTGTAGTAGACAATTAATACAGATATATCCAGTAGGTGTAGAAGACAATTAATACAGATATATCCCTGTAAAATATCACTGGCAGTATGTGTAGTAGACAATTCATACAGATATATCCAGTAGGTGTAGTAGACAATTCATACTGCAGATATATCCAGTAGGTGTAGTAGACAATACAGATATATCCAGTAGGTGTAGTAGACAATTCATACAGATATATCCCAGTAGGTGTAGTAGACAAATAATACAGATATATCCCATTAAAATATCACTGGCAGTAGGTGTAGTAGACATATCCAGTAGGTGTAGTAGACAATTAATACAGATACATCCCAGTAAAATATCACTGGCAGTAGGTGTAGTAGACAATTCATACAGATATATCAAGTAAGTGTAGTAGACAATTAATACAGATATATCCCAGTAAAATATCACTGGCAGTAGGTGTAGTAGACAATTAATACAGATATATCCAGTAGGTGTAGTATACAATTAATACAGATATATCAAAGTAGGTGTAGTAGACAATTAATACATATATATCCAGTAGGTGTAGCAGAAAATTAATACATATATATCCAGTAGGTGTAGTAGACAATTAATACAGATATAGCCAGTAGGTGTAGTAGACACTTAATACAAATATATCCCAGTAGGTGTAGTAGACAATTAATACAGATATATCCCAATAGGTATAGTAGACAATTAATACATATATATCCGGTAAAATATCACTGGCAGTAGGTGTAGTAGACATATCCAGTAGGTGTAGGTTTAGTAGACATATCCAGTAGGTGTAGTAGACAATTAATACGGATATATCTGAGTGAAATATCACTGGCAGAAGGTGTAGTAGACATATCCAGTAGGTGTAGGTGTAGTAGACATATCCAGTAGGTGTAGTAGACAATTAATACAGATATATCCCTGTAAAATATCACTGGTAGTATGTGTAGTAGACAATTCATACAGATATATCCAGTATGTGTAGTAGACAATTCATACAGATATATCCAGTAGGTGTAGTAGACAATTCATACTGCAGATATATCCAGTAGGTGTAGTAGACAATACAGATATATCCAGTAGGTGTAGTAGACAATTCATACAGATATATCCCAGTAGGTGTAGTAGACAAATAAAACAGATATATCCCATTAAAATATCACTGGCAGTAGGTGTAGTAGACATATCCAGTAGGTGTAGTAGACAATTAATACAGATACATCCCAGTAAAATATCACTGGCAGTAGGTGTAGTAGACAATTCATACAGATATATCCAGTAAGTGTAGTAGACAATTAATACAGATATATCCCAGTAAAATATCACTGGCAGTAGGTGTAGTAGACAATTCATACAGATATATCCAGTAGGTGTAGTAGACAATTAATACAGATATATCAAAGTAGGTGTAGTAGACAATTAATACATATATATCCAGTAGGTGTAGTAGAAAATTAATACATATATATCCAGTAGGTGTAGTAGACAATTAATACAGATATAGCCAGTAGGTGTAGTAGACACTTAATACAAATATATCCCAGTAGGTGTAGTAGACAATTAATACAGATATATCCCAATAGATATAGTAGACAATTAATACATATATATCCAGTAGGTGTAGTAGACAATTAATACAGATATATACAGTAGGTGTAGTAGACAATTCATACAGATATATCCCAGTAAAATATCACTGGCAGTAGGTGTAGTAGACAATTCATACAGATATATCCAGTAGGTGTAGTAGACAATTAATACAGATATATCCCAGTAGGTGTAGTAGACAATTAATACATATATATCCAGTAGGTGTAGTAGAAAATTAATACAGATATATCCAGTAGGTGTAGTAGACAATTAATACAGATATATCCTGTAGGTGTAGTAGACAATTAATACAAATATATCCCAGTAGGTGTAGTAGACAATTAATACAGATATATCCCAATAGGTGTAGTAGACAATTAATACAGATATATCCCAGTAGGTGTAGTAGACAATTAATACATATATATCCAGTAGGTGTAGTAGACAATTAATACAGATATATCCAGTAGGTGTAGTTGACAATTAATACATATATATCCCAGTAGGAGTAGTAGACAATTCATACTGCAGATATATCCCCTAGGTGTAGTAGACAATTCATACAGATATATGCAGTAGGTGTAGTAAACAATTAATACAGATATATCCAGTAGGTGTAGTAGACAATTCATACTGCAGATATTACCAGTAGGTGTAGTAGACAATTAATACAGATATATCCAGTAGGTGTAGTATACAATTAATACAGATATATCCCAGTAGGTGTAGTAGACAATTAAAACAGATATATCCAGTTGGTGTAGTAGACAATTAATACAGATATATCCAGTAGGTGTAGTAGACAATTAATACAGATATATCCCAGTAGGTGTAGTAGACAATTAATACAGATATATCCCAGTAGGTGTAGTAGACAATTAATATAGATATATCCCAGTAGGTGTAGTAGACAATTAATGCTGCAGATATATCCACTAGGTGTAGTAGACAATTCATACAGATATATGCAGTAGGTGTAGTACACAATTAATACAGATATATCCAGTAGGTGTAGTAGACAATTCATACTGCAGATATTACCAGTAGGTGTAGTAGACAATTAATACAGATATATCCAGTAGGTGTAGTAGACAATTCATACAAATATATCCCAGTAGGTGTAGTAGACAATTAAAACAGATATATCAATTTGGTGTAGTAGACAATTAATACAGATATATCCAGTAGGTGTAGTAGACAATTAATACAGATATATCCCAGTAGGTGTAGTAGACAATTAATACAGATATATCCCAGTAGGTGTAGTAGACAATTAATACAGATATATCCCAGTAGGTGTAGTAGACAATTAATACAGATATATCCAGTAGGTGTAGTAGACAATTAATACAGATATATCCCAGTATGTGTAGTAGACAATTAATACAGATATATCCCAGTAAAATATCACTGGCAGTAGGTGTAGTAGACATATCCAGTAGGTACAGTAGACAATTAATACAGATATATCCAGTTGGTGTAGTAGACAATTAATACAGATATATCCCAGTAGGTGTAGTAGACAATTAATACAGATATATCCAGTAGTTGTAGTAGACAATTAATACAGATATATTCCAGTAGGTGTAGTAGACAATTAATACAGTTATATCCCAGTAAAATATCACTGGCAGTAGGTGTAGTAGACATATCCAGTAGGTGTAGTAGACAATTAATACATATATATCCCTGTAAAATATCACTGGCAGTAGGTGTAGTAGACAATTCATACATATATATCCAGTAGGTGTAGTAGACAATTCATACTGCAGATATATCCAGTAGGTGTAGTAGACAATTAATACAGATATATCCAGTAGGTGTAGTAGACAATTCATACAGATATATCCCAGTAGGTGTAGTAGACAATTAATACAGATATATCCCAGTAAAATATCACTGGCAGTAGGTGTAGTAGACAATTCATACAGATATATCCCAGTAAAATATCACTGGCAGTAGGTGTAGTAGACAATTCATACAGATATATCCAGTAGGTGTAGTAGACAATTTATACAGATATATCCCAGTTAAATATCACTGGCAGTAGGTGTAGTAGACAATTCATACAGATATATCCAGTAGGTGTAGTAGACAATTTATACCGATATATCCCTGTTAAATATCACTGGCAATAGGTGTTGTAGACATATCCAGTAGGTGTAGTAGACAATTAATACAGATATATCCCAGTAAAATATCACTGGCAGTAGGTGTAGTAGACAATTCATACAGATATATCCAGTAGATGTAGTAGACAATTTATACAGATATATCCCAGTAAAATATCACTAACAGTAGGTGTAGTAGACATATCCAGTAGGTGTAGTAGACAATTAATACAGATATATCCAGTAGGTGTAGTTGACAATTAATACAGATATATCCCAGTAGGTGTAGTAGACAATTCATACTGCAGATATATCCACTAGGTGTAGTAGACAATTCATACAGATATATCCAGTAGGTGTAGTAGACAATTAATACAGATATATCCAGCAGGTGTAGTAGACAATTCATACTGCAGATATATCCTGTAGGTGTAGTAGACAATTAATACAGATATATCCAGTAGGTGTAGTAGACAATTAATACAGTTATATCCCAGTAAAATATCACTGGCAGTAGGTGTAGTAGACATATCCAGTAGGTGTAGTAGACAATTAATACATATATATCCCTGTAAAATATCACTGGCAGTAGGTGTAGTAGACAATTCATACATATATATCCAGTAGGTGTAGTAGACAATTCATACTGCAGATATATCCAGTAGGTGTAGTAGACAATTAATACAGATATATCCAGTAGGTGTAGTAGACAATTCATACAGATATATCCCAGTAGGTGTAGTAGACAATTAATACAGATATATCCCAGTAAAATATCACTGGCAGTAGGTGTAGTAGACAATTCATACAGATATATCCCAGTAAAATATCACTGGCAGTAGGTGTAGTAGACAATTCATACAGATATATCCAGTAGGTGTAGTAGACAATTTATACAGATATATCCCAGTTAAATATCACTGGCAGTAGGTGTAGTAGACAATTCATACAGATATATCCAGTAGGTGTAGTAGACAATTTATACCGATATATCCCTGTAAAATATCACTGGCAATAGGTGTAGTAGACATATCCAGTAGGTGTAGTAGACAATTAATACAGATATATCCCAGTAAAATATCACTGGCAGTAGATGTAGTAGACAATTCATACAGATATATCCAGTAGATGTAGTAGACAATTTATACAGATATATCCCAGTAAAATATCACTGACAGTAGGTGTAGTAGACATATCCAGTAGGTGTAGTAGACAATTAATACAGATATATCCAGTAGGTGTAGTTGACAATTAATACAGATATATCCCAGTAGGTGTAGTAGACAATTCATACTGCAGATATATCCACTAGGTGTAGTAGACAATTCATACAGATATATCCAGTAGGTGTAGTAGACAATTAATACAGATATATCCAGCAGGTGTAGTAGACAATTCATACTGCAGATATATCCAGTAGGTGTAGTAGACAATTAATACAGATATATCCAGTAGGTGTATTTGACAATTAATACAGATATATCCCAGTAGGTGTAGTAGACAATTCATACAAATATATCCCAGTAGGTGTAGTTGACAATTAATACAGATATATCCAGTTGGTGTAGTAGACAATTAATACAGATATATCCAGTAGGTGTAGTAGACAATTAATACAGATATATCCCAGTAGGTGTAGTAGACAATTAATACAGATATATCCCAGTAGGTGTAGTAGACAATTAATACAGATATATCCAGTAGGTGTAGTAGACAATTAATACAGATATATCCCAGTAGGTGTAGTAGACAATTAATACAGATATATCCCAGTAAAATATCACTGGCAGTAGGTGTAGTAGACATATCCAGTAGGTGTAGTAGACAATTAATACAGACATATCAAGTTGGTGTAGTAGACAATTAATACAGATATATCCCAGTAGGTGTAGTAGACAATTAATACAGATATATCCAGTAGGTGTAGTTGACAATTAATACAGATATATCCCAGTAGGTGTAGTAGACAATTAATACAGATATATCCCAGTAAAATATCACTGGCAGTAGGTGTAGTAGACATATCCAGTAGGTGTAGTAGACAATTAATACAGATATATCCCTGTAAAATATCACTGGCAGTAGGTGTAGTAGACAATTCATACAGATATATCCAGTAGGTATAGTAGACTATTCATACTGCAGATATATCCAGTAGTGTAGTAGACAATTAATACAGATATATCCAGTAGGTGTAGTAGACAATTCATACAGATATATCCCAGTAGGTGTAGTAAACAATTAATACAGATATATCCCAGTAAAATATCACTGGCAGTAGGTGTAGTAGACAATTAATACAGATATATCCCAGTAAAATATCACTGGCAGTAGGTGTAGTAGACAATTCATGCCGATATATCCAGTAGGTGTAGTAGACAATTTATACAGATATATCCCAGTAAAATATCACTGGCAGTAGGTGTAGTAGACATATCCAGTAGGTGTATTAGACAATTAATACAGATATATCCAGTAGGTGTAGTTGACAATTAATACAGATATATCCCAGTAGGTGTAGTAGACAATTCATACTGTAGATATATCCACTAGGTGTAGTAGACAATTCATACAGATATATCCAGTAGGTGTAGTAGACAATTAATACAGATATATCCAGTAGGTGTAGTAGACAATTCATACTGCAGATATATCAGTAGGTGTAGTAGACAATTAATACATATATATCCAGTAGGTGTAGTAGACAATTAATACAGATATATCCCAGTAGGTGTAGTAGACAATTCATACAAATATATCCCAGTAGCTGTAGTAGACAATTAATACAGATATATACAGTTGGTGTAGTAGACAATTAATATAGATATATCCAGTAGGTGTAGTAGACAATTAATACAGATATATCCCAGTAGGTGTAGTAGACAATTAATACAGATATATCCCAGTAGGTGTAGTAGACAATTAATACAGATATATCCAGTAGGTGTAGTAGACAATTAATACAGATATATCCCAGTAGGTGTAGTAGACAATTAATACAGATATATCCCAGTAAAATATCACTGGCAGTAGGTGTAGTAGACATATCCAGTAGGTGTAGTAGACAAATAATACAGATATATCCAGTTGGTGTAGTAGACAATTAATACAGATATATCCCAGTAGGTGTAGTAGACAATTAATACAGATATATCCAGTAGGTGTAGTAGACAATTAATACAGATATATCCCAGTAGGTGTAGTAGACAATTAATACAGATATATCCCAGTAAAATATCACTGACAGTTGGTGTAGTAGACATATCCAGTAGGTGTAGTAGACAATTAATACAGATACATCCCTGTAAAATATCACTGGCAGTAGGTGTAGTAGACAATTCATACAGATATATCCAGTAGGTGTAGTAGACAATTCATACTGCAGATATATCCAGTAGGTGTAGTAGACAATTAATACAGATATATCCCAGAAAAATAGCACTGGCAGTAGGTGTAGTAGACAAATCATACAGATATATCCAGTAGGTGTAGTAGACAATTAATACTGCAGATATATCCAGTAGGTGTAGTAGACAATTAATACAGATATATCCCAGTAAAATAGCACTGGCAGTAGGTGAAGTAGACAATTAATACTGCAGATATATCCAGTAGGTGTAGTAGACAATTAATACTGCAGATATATCCAGTAGGTGTAGTAGACAATTTATACAGATATATCCCAGTAAAATATCACTGGCTGTAGGTGTAATAGACAATTAATACAGATATATCCCAGTAAACTATCACTGCTTTAATTGATCACATTGTTTCCTCAGAATGTATTTAAACGCTTCGACAAGTTTCACTTGCTATGTATAGAGGCATCAATGTGAGTTGTCTTGATCAAGACTTGCATCTTCAGCAATATAATTATGACTTGGGTCGCATAACACGGAAGTTTGTCTTCGTGACGTATATTTACCAAGTGATGCCATGTAACGTGGCGCTTCATACGCGGGGAATTAATGGAACAGCTGTATGTTTGTATTTTATCGTAGAATAACATACAGCTGTCTCTCTTCTTTGTGTATGAAAGACTGCGGATGTCGTGTTAGAATAATGCTTACAAAGTTTGTTCATAAATTGCGTTGATCTAACCTTTCGTACTATGCACTAACCTGTTCTCGCAATGTACATATTCCCCAGGAGTGTATTGCGTCGTGACTTTCGACGCAAATATACAAATAGTCATGCAATGCGTCGATACATGTGAGTCATAGAGGAGAAATACAATGTCCTAGGTACTAAATAATGCTAGCTAGGAACTTCACCTTTTGTTTTCTAGTTACTTAATTGTACTGCCTAGTCATACATTTACCATGGACTATGAATGTGTATGCTCTGTTTGATGCGTGTGAAGTTAGTTCCTACTTCCTAGCTGCCAAGCGGTTACATTTTCTTAGTTCCTAAATACTGAAAAGGTGATCGACTGGACGCAACAAACACAAACAAGAGAGACAAGGAGCAGACTCGGTTTTATTGAGTCTGTTGATGAGAGGTAATTATAAGATGTAACACCTCTCACGCCTCCTAGCACCGGCTTAAGCGATATTCTACTTTAAAGCAACACAGAATGGGAATGGTGATCCCAAAGGACCGGTAAATAATAACACTACTGATTTGTAGTCGTTGCGACATTTTACGGTCGCCACACAGCACTAAACATGCGCTAGCGTGAATGTCATTAAATACTGAAAATGTGATCCCTTGGAAGCGACAAACACTAACAAGAGAAAAAAGCAGTTACTATTTTCTAACTATTTTTAAACAGTCGGCTAATATTGGTGATTTCTATAACTGAATTATCCAGCCTAAATATGTTTAAGGACTTAAATTCGTATTTCCCGTTATTCATTTGTGTCTATCCATCAACTGTCGTTATTTACTTATGGTGATAATATAATAAGGATTGAATGGACTATAATTCTTATTAGTCCATAAGTAGTAGCTGTAATGTGTGCTCAGCGTGGTGGTGAATGTAAACATGGAAAAAGATGGGTATGTATGTGTGGGGATCTCGGTTTAATTTCTGCGTTAGTCTCATCTTCATGACTAAGTACATTATTTTACTCTAATATCCAATTGAAAAAAATGGTTCTTTGGCAGAAATATACTAATGTGTCGGTGATTGGCAGAAATATACTAATGTGTCGGTGATTGGCAGAAATATACTAATGTGTCGGTGATTGGCAGAAATATACTAATGTGTCGGTGATTGGCAGAAATATACTAATGTGTCGGTGATTGGCAGAAATATACTAATGTGTCGGTGATTGGCAGAAATATACTAATGTGTCGGTGATTGGCAGAAATATACTAATGTGTCGGTGTTTGTGTTAAGTGTACTGCTAAATAATGATATGGCTCAATGTGTCAAGGATATCATGTTTGGCAATAAATATGTCTAACCTCTATATAAATATGTCTAACCTCTATATGAATATATCTATCTGTCTAACCTCTATATAAATATGTCTAACCTCTGTATAAATATATATATCTGTCTAACCTCTGTATAAATATGTCTAACCTCTATATAAGTATGTATAACCTCTATATAAATATGTCTAACCTCTATATAAGTCTGTATAACCTCTATATAAATATGTCTAACCTCTATATAAATATGTCTAACCTCTATATGAATATATCTATCTGTCTAACCTCTGTATAAATATGTCTAACCTCTATATAAGTATGTATAACCTCTATATAAATATGTCTAACCTCTATATAAATATGTCTAACCTCTATATAAATATGTATAACCTCTATATAAGTATGTATAACCTCTATATAAATATGTCTAACCTCTATATAAATATGTCTAACCTCTATACGAATATATTTATCCGTCTAACCTCTGTATAAATATGTCTAACCTCTATATAAGTATGTATAACCTCTATATAAATATGTATAACCTCTATATAAGTCTGTATAACCTCTATATAAATATGTCTAACCTCTATATAAATATGTCTAACCTCTATATAAATATATCTATCTGTCTAACCTCTGTATAAATATGTCTAACCTCTATATAAATATATCTAACCTCTGTATAAATATATCTAACCTCTGTATAAATATGTCTTACCTCTATATAAGTCTGTATAACCTATATATAAATATGTCTAACCTCTATATAAATATGTCTTACCTCTATATGAATATATCTATCTGTCTAACCTCTATATAAATATGTCTAACCTCTATATGAATATATCTATCTGTCTAACCTCTATTCAAATATGTCTAGCCTCTATATGAATATATCTATCTGTCTAACCTCTATGTAAATTTGTCATACTGCAAAGAAAATTCTCAGGATTCATTGGTCAATGCGCCGTAGACATGAGCCCATGTCTACGTCTCGAGACGTGAACATAGGACGAACCCCATTGCTCAAATACACAAAAACAAAATGGCGACGATAACGTTGCCGATTCGTTTTGGAAACCGCCGATTGTTTCCTTCCTATCGCTTTTCTGCACTTTCCACTATGTGTAAAAGTCTGAAATAATCGTAAGTGTATTTTTTTTGGCAATTTTACAGATAATAAAACATTAACATAGTGACAAAATACGTTTATTTTATTAAACAATCCGCTAAATTTAACGACGTTAGAGCGATGACGTCACGAAAGTAAACAATGAAATCGTGTGTTTGGCTTTTTTTTCTTAAATAAATGGTTACAACTTTGAAGTATGACAAATTCGTTATTAGGATTCTTGACAGGGGACATGGGCTCACATTCCCTGCCTGGAAATATATATTCCCCCTCGCCTAACGGCTCGGGTGAATAATTTCCAGGCAGGGAATGTGAGCCCATGTCCCCTGTCAAGAATCCTAATAACTAATAATGTCTAACATCTATATGAATATATCTATCCGTCTAACCTCTATATAAATATATCTAACCTCTGTATAAATATATCTAACCTCTGTATAAATATGTCTAACCTCTGTTTAAATATATCTAACCTCTATATAAATATATCTAACCTCTATATAAATATGTCTAAACTCTGTATAAATATATCTAACCTCTATATAAATATGTCTAACCTCTATATAAATATATCTAACCTCTGTATAAATATATCGAACCTCTGTATAAATATGTCTAACCTCTGTATAAATATATCTAACCTCTGTATAAATATGTCTAACCTCTGTATAAATACTAACCTCTGTATAAATATATCTAACCTCTGTATAAATATGTCTAACCTCTGTATAAATATATCTAACCTCTGTATAAATATATCTAACCTCTGTATAAATATGTCTAACCTCTGTATAAATATATCTAACCTCTATATAAATATATCTAACCTCTGTATAAATATGTCTAACCTCTGTATAAATATGTCTAACCTCTGTATGAATATGTCTAACCTCTGTATAAATATGTCTAACCTCTATATAAATATGTCTAACCTCATATCTAACCTCTGTATAAAGATATCTTATCTCTGTATAAATATGTCTAACCTCTATATGAATATGTCTAACCTCTATATAAATATGTCTAACCTCTATATAAATATATCTAACCTCTATATAAATATATCTAACCTCTGTATAAATATGACTAACATCTATATAAATATGTCTAACCTCTATATAAATATGTCTAACCTCTATATAAATATGTCTAACCTCTATATAAATACATCTATCTGTCTAACCTCTGTATAAATATATCTAACCTCTATATAAATATATCTAACCTCTGTATAAATATATCTAACCTCTGTATAAATATGTATAACCTCTATATGAATATGTCTAACCTCTATATAAATATGTCTAACCTCTATATAAATATATCTAACCTCTGTATAAATATATCTAACCTCTGTATAAATATGTCTAACCTCTATATAAATATGTCTAACCTCTATATAAATATGTCTAACCTCTATATACAGGGGCGGATCCAGGATTTCAGCTTAGGGGGGGCGTAAGATTTTGGTAAATTTTCGGGTCCGTTTCTAGCCTCATAAAACGGTTGCGGTAGTGCATTGATAGGGTAAAAAATCCGTTTTCAAATAAAAGGAATTATCAATGTGTTAATTAAACCACTCATTAGCCATTATGCGTCGAGCGAGCGAAAAAAAATTGTTATACTGAGGGCATGCATCGAAATTGTTTGATATTTTATCTACAGTTACATGGACATACATGTATGAATAAAAAAAGTCCGTTTTCAAATAAAAGGATTTAACAATGTGTTAATTAAACCACTCATTAGCCATTATGCGTCGAGCGAGCGAAGCGAGCGAAAAAAAAAAATATACTGAGGGCGTGCATCGAAATTGTTTGATCTTTTATCTACAGTAACATGGACATACATGTATGAATAAAAAAAAGTCCGTTTTCAAATAAAAGGTTTTAACAATGTGTTAATTAAACCACTCATTAGTCATTATGCGTAGAGCGAGCGAAGCGAGCGAGAACTTTTTTTATACTGAGGGCGTGCATCGAAATTGTTTGATATTTTATCTACAGTAACATGAACATACATGTATGAATAAAAAAGTCCGTTTTAAAATAAAAGGTTTTAACAATTTGTTAATTAAACCACACATTAGCCATTATGCGTCAAGCGAGCCCCCCCCCCCCCCCCCCCCCCTGGATCCGCTAGTGATATAAATATGACTAACCTCTATATAAATATGTCTAATATAAATATGTCTAACCTCTATATAAATATGTCTAATATAAATATGTCTAACATCTATATAAATAACGACACGTTGATCTCACCAGACCCAACTCTTATAGAAACTGTTTTTATCTTTGACAAGACAATAACGTTATATCCATTAGACTGTTTTGTGGAATATTGCGTCCTATCCAGCATTACGTTCTTTCATCTGCGTCTTTGTTTATACAACTTCATTTGAGAAATCCGACAAACCACTGTTTCATATAATTTCTCGGTTCATTTACCTGAAACACATGTCCATGCAGTCAAAGTTTATTTGAACCCGTTTTGTACAAACTTGCGAAAGGAAGGCAACATATTCGAGGGAAAGACATTTATAAACGCTATTGTAACTTCTTCTGAATCCTATTCAATTATATATTTATATCAAATGTGTCTGTTTACCATGTACGTGTATAAATCATGAGCACACTTTTGTAAAAACTAACGGTACAACAGTAATATATGTGTACTTCAAGTGAAGTTTGGTGAAAATCCGCTGAAAGATGTCAGAAGACAACAGTAAATGAACGCACTAAAGGCAACTAAAGACATTATCACTGACCATCATTTAACGAAATATAATTGAATATCTTAATATCAAAAGTCACATAACGCACTGACAAATATAATGAAATAGCTGCATACAACGCATTGTTTGACTATACATATAATGCGGCGAAAGTCACTACACAATGGATACGTGATCTAACGCGATCTGAGACAACAATGGTTAAAATGGTCAACGCATTATGTGACGTTGCCGCGTGTGTATAATCGTTCATTTATCCTCCCTGTATTGCACTGGGCATTTTGAAATTCTTTTTCAAGTATTTAGAGAATAAATGCAAATTCGGTCCTGGCTGGGATAGAATGCTCTACCACTGAATTATAAACCGAGGTGCTACTATTACACCACGAAGGCACCTACTTTGCCGCGTTATGAGACTCAAGTCATATGATGATCATACCAGTTTTTCTGAGACCTTTTTTTTTTACTATACTCTTTCCTGGCATGTAATCGATGCGTCATAGCTGTTTATCACAACATTCCGGAGATTTTAAAATATCTAGATTTAAAGTGTTCAATTGCAGTTTCAGGGCGAAACTTAATGTTGTTGTGCTTTTTGTTTTACTGAAGAACAGAACAGAACAGAACAATCTTTTATTATGTACAATCTCAGGCAACATGAGAGAATTATTATGCATACAACAAATTATACAATTACTAATTTTGAATTAAAAAGGATAACACAAACCCCACTTGATATGGTGGGAAAAGTTAGGGGGATAACAGTTGCGTGGAATAACATTGCAGCTTCAAATGTAAAGCATGTAAATATATATATTTATATACTTATTGTTTAACAGTTTGTAATAGAATTCGGACAAAGACACATAGATTGATTTGTATTTTGGTTGACGAATGAGTTAGAAGCTCCTTAAATTTTATAACATTAGCGTGACGGTAAAAATACCGTGGAATGTACTTTTTACGCAGAGGGTCGAAATGAGGGCACTTTAAGAGATAGTGAAATTCGTCGCCAATATCAGAGTCACACAGAGTACAGCGCCTTAAGTTGTACGGGATATTCTCAAACCTACCAGTTTCGACAGGAAATCTATGGTTAGTTGTTCGGAATTTGAATACATTAATATAGTAGTTTCTCGGTAACTTTAGATATGGTTCAAATGAAAGGTCGTCTTTGAATAGGTTATAATTACGCCCTTTGGACGCATTGTGTAGGTCTGCCCTCCATGATTGTGTAAATTGGTCGATTAAAGTTTTTTTAATGGATCGATGGACATATTTGCTTTGCAATAAATGGCGATTAGTCCAAATATCGGAATTTCCTGTGTTGTTAAGTATATTTTTAATGTATTTTAGCCACTTGTATTCGTAATTAGCTGAAATAACCATTGATTCATAACATAAGTAACTAAGTTTTGTTTGTTTACCTAGGATCAATTTATTCCAAAAGTTTATCATTCTCGTTTGTATAGTGACTGCGATTGGGTGTCTGCCTAATTCCGCATATAGCATGTAAGAAGGGGTGCTTTTTTTTACTGTTTGTAATTCTTTTTAAAAAATCAGTATGTACACGTTCTATTATATCTAAGTTTTCATATCCCCAAACTTCGCAATTGTAGGTTAATATTGGTAGAATTGTTTGGTCGAATAACTTAAGTTGGAGGTCTAAGGGTAGGTCTAGGTTATTGATTCCCCGATAAAGTAGAAATGACGCTTTCTTGGCTTGTTCGGCCAAGTGTTTTCTTGTGTTTAGAAAGCTACCCGAGTTAGTAAATATTACTCCTAGGTATTTGTATTTATTTGTTATTTCGATTTTTTCCGGTCCTATGTTAAATGAGAAACGGTTTGTGTTTCTGGCACCAAAGACAATTATTTTAGTTTTGCTGTAATTTACTTTTAATTTCCACGATAGACAATACTCGTGGAATTTATTTAGACTTAATTGGAAACTTTCGGGGTTCTCACCTAGGATAATGGTATCGTCAGCATATAGTAGTATTATAATCTTTATAAAGACATTTATTTGGGGTTCAACTCTAATTCCTTCTAGGCCTGTGTTAAGCAAATACTCCTGTAAGTCATTTAAAAAGATAGCAATCATTATCGGTGATAAATTTTCACCTTGACAGACTCCGCATTGACTCACAAAAAAAAATCGAGGTGTCGTTGTTTATGGACACACATGATTTAATGTTTTGATACATGTTATATATTATACGGAAGAATTTGCCTTTAATTTCATTATTTAGGAGTTTTCGCCATAGGCCTATTCTCCATATGGAGTCAAATGCCTGTGTGAAATCTATAAAGCAGCAGAACAACTTTTTCTTTTGTGAACGTAACATCTCCACCAATTTGTGTAATACAAATATATGATCAGTTGTGGAATATTTGGCTCTAAACCCTGCTTGATTTTCAGCTAAGATTTCTTTTTCATTTAGGAACTTGTTAATTTGTTCGTTTAGTATAGATGTAAACAGTTTGCCGAAACAACTTAATATGGTGATCGGGCGATAGTTTTCAGGTCTTAAGGGATCGCCTTTGTTTTTGAAAATGGGTTTAATGATGCCTTCTAACCAACTTGTTGGGAGAAACCCTGTATCAAGAATAATATTGAAGAGCTTTGTATATATCGGTAGCATGACTTCTTGAGTAACCTTAATATATTCGTTTATTATTTGGTCATCAGCAGAGGCTTTTGAGTTTTTCAGCTTAGATATATTTTTTAAGATCTCGTCTGGCGTGATAGGCGAGTTTAAAATGACATCGTCATCCGCAATATTAAATTCGAGTGGATCATTATCTTCTTCGTTTTCTGGAGTATATGTATTGGTATTTTTAAAATACTCATACAGGTCGTTTAATGGCGGCGTCTTGTTTACTGTTTTGGGCTTCATCCTATTGAGATATCGCCAATATTCTTTAGGACGTTTTGAATGGAGATTTCTAAGTGTTTGCTGTCTATCATATTTGTGTTTATTAATAAATGCATTTAAAGTTTTTTTGTATGTTTTGGTGGCCGATTTATATGAATTCTTGTTGTTCTCGTTTTTTTTGTGTTTGATATATTTTACGAGCTTTATTGTACTTGATCCGCGCGTTTCGGCATTTTTGACCGAACCACGGTTTATTGCTTGGGTTGTTTGCAAGGAGCGTAGGTTTGTATGGTTTCCTTGGACCAAAGGTATTTATTTCTGTTTCGTAAAATAGTTGCCCTATGGAGTCGGTTATATTGTCTACAGATTGTTGATCAATATTGGAATTAAACGTGGAAATTGTGTTATGGAGAAGTTGAACTTTGCTTCGGTCTAGTTTGTCTAGAAAAGCATGTTTATTATCTTCGTCCCATTTGGGTGAAATTTTACGTGTATTAGGTAGGGTTAAGTTCTCGTTATTTGAGGCTGTACTTATGTTTGTGTATAAGACCAGTGAGAGAAGCGCATGACCGTCTGAAAAGAGCGGATCAAGATCGATAACTTTGAAATCATTTAATAAGTCTAGGCTTTCGAGAGAGCAAATGCTATAGTCAATTAGCGAACTATTTCGAAACGTGCATTTACCAATGTCCTTATCTTTACCGAATCGACCGTTTAAGACAATTAAGTTATTATTTCTGCAAGTGTCAATAAACAAATAGCCATGGTTATTTATTCTGTTATCTTCGGATTCCCTGTTTATCGACAAGTTATTATTAGGTAGGTTCAAAATGGCATTATAAAAATCAGTTGTGTCTTTGTCAAATTCAAAGTGATTAGCCAAAAAAGAGTCAGCGACAACGAAGTCGGCTAATTTACCAGTTCGACCGTTGGTGTCTCCCATGAGAAGTACATATTTATTTGAATTGCACATGTTTTCAATTTCCGAATCTAAATATCCATATGAGTTGATGCTGAAGAACTTCGAGTTTTCGGGTGGTATGTAGACTATACCCAGAATAACATCTTCCTCCACGTTAAAAAGTGATTTAGAGAGCTTCAACCATAAGACATAATCAGATTCGGACATTAAAGTTTTAACACTATGATATAACGTAGATTTAACGAAGAGGCCGATACCGCCGCTTTTTCTCTTATACTTTTGTTTCCTTGGTTTAGAAACAAAAGTATAGTTAGGAATGGCGATATCGTCGTGCTCGTCAAGTTTAGTTTCAGTTACACAAAACATATCATAATTCGAGACACATTCAATAAATTCAGGATACATGGTTCTTCGCTTCAAACCACATACATTTATACACCCTAAGGAAATGTTGCTTTTTCCACACCTGTCATAATTTATTTCATCATCATCATCATCATCATCATCATCATCATCGTCCATAACAACAACTATATGATCAACATTATCGTAAGTACTAGGATTATATTTTGTACAGTTTTGGACTGGTGTATTAATATTTTCGTTACTTACTGTATTTACTACACTATAATGACAATCATATTTTATACAGTTCTGAACAGGTGCATTACTATATTTGTGGCTAACTATATTTTCTAGAACATACTGACAATTATTGTTAAACATGTTTGCAATAATCTCATGTTCATAATATTCAACGGGTTCAGTATCATCATCATCATCATCATCATCATCATCATCATCATCATCATTGACAGAGGTATCAACATTATGTTTTATACAATTATTAACTGGTACAATGGTATTATCATGGCTATCAATATTTCTAACAATATAATGACAATTATAGCTACATGTATTTTCATTACCATGGATAACGTTTATTCCAGGGTTGCTAACACATTTGAAAGCATACATATTGCTTTCATCATCATCATCATCATTATCATCATCATCATCCTCATCATCATCATTGACAAAGGTATCAACGTTAAGTTTTATACAATTATTAACTGGTACAATGGTATTATCATGGCTATCAATATTTCTAACAATATAATGACAATTATTGTTACATGTATTTCCATTACCATGGATAACGTTTATTCCAGGGTTGTTAACACATTTGAAAGCATACATATTGCTTTCATCATCATCATCATCATCATCATCATCATCATCATCATCATCATCGCCGGAAGCATGACCAGCATCATTGACATATGTAAAAACATTGTGTTTTATACCATCATTAACTCGTAGTGTAATGGTATTATCATGAGTATCACTATTTCTTACAATATTATGACAATTATCAATATAACAAGTATTGTTAAAAGTGTATGCATTAACCTGCTTAATGCTTATGCCAGGGTGTTTGATATAAGCATAAAGATTGGTTTCGGTATCAACAACATCATCATCATCATCATCATCATCATCATCATCATCATCATCATCACAATTCTCGTACATGACATTACCTTTGTTAACATAATTTTCAGAATAATTAATAATTTCAGTATGATACATTGAGAGTTGGCACCGCAATGTTTATTTTTTGCCTGTCGAGAGCGTTCTTCGTGGTGGATGGAGGTAGAACTTGTCACATACTTGTGCTTTAGGAAGTGTTTGTCAATGTGTTCATTTGAGGAGGTATCCCAGGTTGGCACAGATATACACTTACTGCTAATCGTTTCGCGAGCACTAGGCACGTGACTTGCATGAGAAACGTTGTCAATAATCGCACATTTGTTGGACCTACTAATACGATAATGGTTTTCTCTATCAGCACACAATAATAGACTACGGCGCGAATCTAGGTCACATTGTGTGATCCCCCATCATTCCTAAAGTAACACATCAGGCCCGGAGTGTGGGGGTAGCGATAAACTGCTAGGACGAACGTGACTGATAGTTGGATTACTATTTTACTTTTACCCGCTTATTTTTTATTCAAATTTAAACTCTTACATTCACTGTTTGTATTACATACATTGTTATTACACACATACTGTATTACATACATTCATGAATTACATATTTTGTGTGTATTACATACATTGTTTATATTACATACATTGTCATTAGACACATTGTCATTACATACGTTTTGTGTATTACATACATTGTCATTACATACATTGTTTGTATTACATATATTGTCATTACATACATTGTCATGACATACATTGTGTGTATTACATATATTGTCATTACACACATTGTCATTACATACATTGTTTGCATTACATATATTGTGTGTATTACATACATTGTCATTACATACATTGTCATTACACACATTGTCATTACATACATTGTCATTACATACATTGTGTGTATTACATACATTGTCATTACATACATTGTCATTACATACATTGTGTGTATTACATATATTGTGTGTATTTCATACATTGATTATATTACATACATTGTTATTACATACATTGTGTGTATGACATATATTGTTTGTATTTACATACACTGTTTGTATTACATACTTTGTGTATATTACATAAATTGTCATTACACACATTGTCATTACATACATTGTTTGTATTACATATATTGTGTGTATTACATACATTGTCATTACATACATTGTCAATACACACATTGTCATTACATACATTGTTTGTATTACATACATTGTCATTACATACATTGTGTGTATTACATATATTGTCATTACATACATTGTCATTACATACATTGTCATAACATACATTGTGTGTATTACATACATTGTTTATATTACATACATTGTCATTACATACATTGTGTGTATTACATACATTGTTTATATTACATACATTGTCATTACATACATTGTGTGTATTACATACACTGTTTGTATTTCATACAATGTATTACATACAATGTATGTATTACATGCATTATCATTACATACATTGTATGTATTACATACATTGTCATTACATACATTATCATTACATACATTGTGAGTATTACATACATTGTCATTTCATACATTGTGTGTATTACATACATTGTCATTACATACATTAGCATTACATACATTGTCATAACATACATTGTGTGTATTACATACATTGTTTATATTACATACATTGTTCATTGTTTGTATTACATACATAATGTATTCCATACACTGTTTGTATTCCATACGTTGTTTATATTACATACATTGTCATTACATACATTGTGTGTATTACATACATTGTCATAACATACATTGTTTGTATAACATACACTTTTTGTATAACATACATTGTTTATATTACATACAGTGTCATTACATATATTGTGTGTATTACATACATTGTTTATATTACATACATTGTTCATTGTTTGTATTACATACATAATGTATTCCATACATTGTTTGTATTCCATACACTGTTTGTATTACATACATTGCCATTACATACATTGTGTGTATTACATACATTGTTTATATTACATACATTGTTCATTGTTTGTATTGCATACATAATGTATTACATACATTGTTTGTATTACACACACTGTTTGTATTCCATGCATTGTCATTACATACATTGTGTATTACATACATAGTTTAAACATACATAGTTTATTTTACATACATTGTTCATTATTTTTATTACGTACATAATGTATTGCATGAATTGTTTGTATTCCATACAAAGTTTGTAGTACATACATTGTCATTACATACATTGTGTATATTACATACATTGTTTGTATTACATACATAAGTATTCCATACATTGTTTGTATTCCATACACTGTTTGTATTACATACATTGTCATTACATACATTGTGTATTACATACATTGTTTATATTACATACATTGTTCATTGTTTGTATTACATACATAATGTATTCCAATCATTGTTTGTATTACACACATTGTCATTACATACATTGTGTGTATTACATACATTGTTTGTATTACATACATAATGTTTTACATACATTGTTTGTATTAATAAACATAATTAACATACTTTTAAATGCAAATCAATTTACATTAAGCAGTGTCTTTGTATTGAGTTTATAACTACTTTCATTTTTCATTCCCTAGTTTAAGTTAAAACAAGAAATATCACTGTAAGTGATAAATGCCCCCGAAGTGTCCTTTGACCTCTAAGTATGACCTTGACCTTGGAGCCATGGACCTGGATTTTGTGCACGACACCTCGTTTGGTTGTGGTGAGCACTTGTGCCAAGTTATTTGAAAATCCGTCCATGAATGCCAGAGTTATTGACCGGACACAATTTGACTTTTGACCTCCAAATGTGACCTTAACCTTGAAGACCTGGGTTTTGCGTGCGACACATCGTCTTGTTATGGTGATCACTTGTGCCAAGTTATTTAAAAATTCCTGAAGGGGTTGTGACGTTACGGTCCGGACACGAAATTGCGTACCTGTTTTTGACCTATGAACGGCAAGTGTGACCTTGACCTTGGAGGTACGGACCTGGATTTTGCGCGCGACATATCGTCTTGTTATGGTGATCACTTGTGCCAAGTTATTTAAAAATCCCTGCAGGGTTTGTGACGTTACGGTCCGGACACGAAATTACGTACCTGTTTTTGACCTATAAACTTCAAGTGTAACCTTGACCTTTGAGATACGGATCTGGAATTGCGCGCGACACATCATCTTGTTATGGTGATCACTTGTGCCAAGTTATTTAAAAATCCCTGAAGGGGCTGTGACGTTACGGTCCAGACACGAAATTGCGTACCTGTTTTTGACCTATGAACTGCAAGTGTGACCTTGACCTTTGAGGTACGGACCTGGGTTTTGCGCGCGACACATCGTCTTGTTATGGTGATCACTTGTGCCAAGTTATTTAAAAATCCTTGAAGGGGTTGTGACGTTACGGTCCGGACACGAAATTGCGTACCTGTTTTTGACCTATGAACTGCAAGTGTGACCTTGACCTTTGAGGTATGAACCTGGGTTTTGCGCGCGACATATCGTCTTATTATGGTGATCACTTGTGCCAAGTAATTTAAAAATCCCTGCACGGGTTGTGACGTTACGGTCCGGACACGAAATTACGTACCTGTTTTTGACCTATAAACTTCAAGTGTAACCTTGAGCTTTGAGGTACGGATCTGGGATTGCGCGCGACACATCATCTTGTTATGGTGATCACTTGTGACAAGTTATTTAAAAATCCCTGAAGGAGTTGTGACGTTACGGTCCAGACACGAAATTGCGTACCTGATTTTGACCTATGAACTTTAAGTGTGACCTTGATTTTTGAGGTACGGACCTGGGTTTTGCGCGCGACACATCGTCTTGTTATGGTGATCACTTTTGCCAAGTTATTTAAAAATCCCTGCAGGGGTTGTGAAGTTACGGTCCGGACACGAACTGCGGAATGACGGACAGACAGACAGACAGAATCCAGACAGACGGACGGACAGACGGATGGTCCGATTACTATATTTATTCGGGGGCATAAAAAGGCCGCAACTCAATTTGTCCTTAATTATTCTCGACTTTTTGTTATGTACCTCACCTATTTAAATATATCGACCACACTAACTAGGTAATTTATATTGATGAAGCTCTATGACTTCCATGGAAGAGTTCCCATTCCATATAAGATTTATGAGAAACGAGTTATGAATTATTTTAATTTTAACGAGCCTTTTGGCGAGTTAAAATTAAAAATAATTCATAACGAGTTTCATACATCTTATATGGAATGGGAACGAGTTGAAGATTCTTGTTATCATATAACATTGCAATCAAATTAGTAAAAATTAATTCAGATGGGCATAGAACCGCCACGATTTAGCGCCAAATGTGACGTCGTAACGTCGCGTCTCACACATAACGTTGCGTATAAAAGAGTTCCTGTTTGGCCTCTTTACAAAATAGCAGTTTACGCCAACTTTTTAACAAACAAACAATAATGTTTTGTATAACTTGCATTATTTTTATAAGCTGTCACAAATAATAAGTTTATGACTCAGATCTGGGTGAATTTGTAATAAATAAAATAGTTTCAGTTAATAAACTTGCATAGTGTTACCGGTTTAACTCAACCAATCAAAATCGTTCCAGGTTGTATTACACGTGTGTCATACTATAGGTTATTGCATTTGTATGGCTTAATATTACTTGGAACGAGTTGTTTTGGCAAAGGACGACGAGCTTGCGAGTCGTCCTGCGCCAAAACAACGAGTTCCAAGTAATATTTAGCCATACAAATTCAATAACCTTTTTATTGTATACTTTCATATTGTTTTTGATCAATGTTAATTGTATGACTATTACTTTATTGTATACTTTCATATTGTCCCGTTTAGTTTGCATTGAGCTAAGCGTGCAATATTCTACGATATTGCACGCATTGATATTGCACGGGAACTTTTGCTCGTGCTTGCTAAGAGCCGCGAAATAGAAATAAGGAACTACTTTCAAATAAAATTAACGGAATCCTTCCTATAGTGTCAACAAAAAAATACGAGTTTTTTTTCAACCTTTTATGGCAAAAATTGATAAAATAGTTCAAATGGTCACTCACCCACTGTTTTTAACGTTATCGAATGGTAAACAAACTTCAGAAAATCGCTTGATGTTTTTAATGACGTCATCCGACGTCGACGTCGTTTTCGCGCAAAATAATCATCCACACAAAATGAAACTGAATGGCAAGATAGGAATTCCATCAAAAGCTATAAAAAATAACACAAATACAATGAAAAGTAATAGTCATACAATTAACATTGATCAAAAACAATATGAAAGTATACAATAAAAAGGTTATTGAATTTGTATGGCTAAATATTACTTGGAACTCGTTGTTTTGGCGCAGGACGACTCGCAAGCTCGTTGTTCTTTGCCAAAACAACTCGTTCCAAG
Source organism: Cyrtodaria siliqua (assembly GCA_037043455.1). NCBI lineage: Eukaryota > Metazoa > Mollusca > Bivalvia > Adapedonta > Hiatellidae > Cyrtodaria > Cyrtodaria siliqua. Next base: position 498,728 of record JAWPHD010000235.1, on the reverse strand, counting down.
TAATATTTAGCCATACAAATGCAATAACCTATAATATTAAATGGGTGTTCGGCACTGCTAACAAGGGACGTTATGTCTCATGGTATGAAATTGAAACGACATTTATGATCAGTGATCGTAATTAAATTACGATAATAGTTAAATCGATTTTTCACGTTGTGAAATTGAAACGGAATGCATTAATTAAATTACGATAATACTTTAATCAATCATTCAGAATTAGTAGATTGCCTACTTCAGCAAGTAAATGGGTTGATGCACTATTTTCAGACAATGTTTATTTTAAAGGGCTCTGAAAAACTTGAAAAAAGCTGAAAGAATTATCAAAATGCCATAAAAATTAAAGGAGCAACGAAACATAAATGAAGGCGGACATCTTTGCGGCCATCTTTGAACGATGACGTCATCGTGCCTTTTTAAGATAGATGGCATATGGACAAAATGTCTTTTAAAGCAAAAGAAATCACTGCAAATGAAAAATAAGCATACCATTTATATATTTTACATCTGTATATTTATTTTTAATCAATTTGCAGCGATTTCCCTTGCTTTAAAAGACATTTTGTCAATTTTTCCATATATGGTAGAACGGCGCGATGACGTCATCGTTCAAAGATGGCCTCCTCCATTTATGTTCTTTTCAACTTTTCAAAAGGTCACATCTCCTTTATTTTTCATGACATTTTGATAATTCTTTCAGCTTTTTTCAAGTTTTTCAGAGCCCTTTTAAATAAATCGTGTTTGAAAATAGCGCATCAACCCCTTTAACAAGATGGGTACATGCATGTACATAAGCGTCCAAAAATAGCATGTTCGTTGACTTATATCATGCTTAACTCTGTATGGCCTAGAAGCTTCTCACCATTTTATCAGCCGGAATCCTTCAAGACTTAACACGAAATCCTGATTCCGCCGCCCTTGCATCTACTTTATATTTCAATGTTCCACTTGAACATTATTTATTTCAATGTCAGGACTTGTTGTTTATTTCTATGTCCGACTTCTTTGTTGTTTGTTCATGCGGAATGAACATTATAAAACCTGTCGACAATATTTGGTTAAGTATGAAAAATAGCAGACAATTAATGGATTAGAGAAAGATGATCCCTTATTATAAGGTTAAGAGAATTATTGACCCCACTTCCCACCCGACTCATATACGCTGCTCTAGAAACCTAATATACATCTGTGTATGGAGAGTTCAACAAGGAGGGTCATTTAATAATTTCAGACATGTATGCAATATTTATGCGTGACGTTTTGGTACCAGGTGCATATAACCAAATAAAAGTTTGAGTTTTCATATGTTTATGCCGTTATTTTATCTTATGTTTAAATATAGTATTGGTGCAATATAATCAATATGCAACAACAATTCACTTTGAACTAGTGTAAAACAATTAATATTAATGATTGAACAAATGCACGAACACTAACGAAACACTAACGAGACACTAACTAACGAGACACTAACTAACGAGACACTAACGAGACAATAACGAGACGAGACGCCGCGAGTTTTACACAAATCAAGATTGCCGTGTGTCCCCTTAAAGGTCAGTCAAACCTGTAATACTAGTTAGTAGATAGTAGTTATACTAGTTAGTAGTTAGTAGTTATACTATTTAGTAGTTATACTAATTAGTAGTTAGTAGTTATACTAGTTAGTAGTTAGTAGTTATACTAGTTAGTAGTTATACTAGTTAGTAGTTATATTAGTTAGTAGTTAGTAGTTATACTAGTTAGTAGTTAGTAGTTATACTAGTTAGTAGTTAGTAGTTATACTAGTTAGTAGTTATACTAGTTAGTAGTTAGTAGTTATACTAGTTAGTAGTTAGTAGTTATACTAGTTAGTAGTTAGTAGTTATAGTAGTTAGTAGTTAGTAGTTATACTAGTTATTAGTTATACTAGTTAGTAGTTAGTAGTTATACTAGTTATTAGTTATACTAGTTAGTAGTTAGTAGTTATATTAGTTAGTAGTTAGTAGTTATATTAGTTAGTAGTTATGCTAGTTATTAGTTATACTAGTTAGTAGTTAGTAGTTATACTAGTTAGTAGTTATTCTAGTTAGTAGTTAGTAGTTATATTAGTTAGTAGTTAGTAGTTATATTAGTTAGTAGTTAGTAGTTATACTAGTTATTAGTTATACTAGTTAGTAGTTAGTAGTTATACTAGTTAGTAGTTATACTAGTTAGTAGTTATATTAGTTAGTAGTTAGTAGTTATACTAGTTAGTAGTTAGTAGTTATACTAGTTAGTAGTTAGTAGTTATACTAGTTAGTAGTTATACTTGTTAGTAGTTAGTAGTTATACTAGTTAGTAGTTATATTAGTTAGTAGTTAGTAGTTATACTAGTTATTAGTTATACTAGTTAGTAGTTAGTAGTTATACTAGTTAGTAGTTAGTAGTTATACTAGTTAGTAGTTAGTAGTTATATTAGTTAGTAGTTAGTAGTTATACTAGTTATTAGTTATACTAGTTAGTAGTTAGTAGTTATACTAGTTAGTAGTTAGTAGTTATATTAGTTAGTAGTTAGTAGTTATACTAGTTATTAGTTATACTAGTTAGTAGTTAGTAGTTATACTAGTTAGTAGTTAGTAGTTATACTAGTTAGTAGTTATACTAGTAAGTAGTTATACTAGTTAGTAGTTAGTAGTTATACTAGTTAGTAGTTAGTAGTTATACTAGTTAGTAGTTAGTAGTTATACTAGTTAGTAGTTAGTAGTTATAGTAGTTAGTAGTTAGTAGTTATATTAGTTAGTAGTTAGTAGTTATGCTAGTTATTAGTTATACTAGTTAGTAGTTAGTAGTTATACTAGTTAGTAGTTATTCTAGTTAGTAGTTAGTAGTTATATTAGTTAGTAGTTAGTAGTTATACTAGTTAGTAGTTATTCTAGTTAGTAGTTAGTAGTTATATTAGTTAGTAGTTAGTAGTTATATTAGTTAGTAGTTAGTAGTTATACTAGTTATTAGTTATACTAGTTAGTAGTTAGTAGTTATACTAGTTAGTAGTTATACTAGTTAGTAGTTATATTAGTTAGTAGTTAGTAGTTATACTAGTTAGTAGTTAGTAGTTATACTAGTTAGTAGTTAGTAGTTATACTAGTTAGTAGTTAGTAGTTATACTAGTTAGTAGTTATACTAGTTAGTAGTTAGTAGTTATACTAGTTAGTAGTTAGTAGTTATATTAGTTAGTAGTTAGTAGTTATACTAGTTATTAGTTATACTAGTTAGTAGTTAGTAGTTATACTAGTTAGTAGTTATATTAGTTAGTAGTTAGTAGTTATACTAGTTAGTAGTTAGTAGTTATACTAGTTAGTAGTTAGTAGTTATACTAGTAAGTAGTTAGTAGTTATATTAGTTAGTAGTTATACTAGTTAGTAGTTATACTAGTTAGTAGTTATACTAGTTAGTAGTTAGTAGTTATATTAGTTAGTAGTTAGTAGTTATACTAGTTATTAGTTATACTAGTTAGTAGTTAGTAGTTATACTAGTTAGTAGTTATACTAGTTAGTAGTTATACTAGTTAGTAGTTAGTAGTTATACTAGTTAGTAGTTAGTAGTTATATTAGTTAGTAGTTAGTAGTTATATTAGTTAGTAGTTAGTAGTTATGCTAGTTATTAGTTATACTAGTTAGTAGTTAGTAGTTATACTAGTTAGTAGTTATTCTAGTTAGTAGTTAGTAGTTATATTAGTTAGTAGTTAGTAGTTATATTAGTTAGTAGTTAGTAGTTATACTAGTTATTAGTTATACTAGTTAGTAGTTAGTAGTTATACTAGTTAGTAGTTATTCTAGTTAGTAGTTAGTAGTTATATTAGTTAGTAGTTAGTAGTTATACTAGTTAGTAGTTAGTAGTTATATTAGTTAGTAGTTAGTAGTTATACTAGTTATTAGTTATACTAGTTAGTAGTTAGTAGTTATACTAGTTAGTAGTTAGTAGTTATACTAGTTAGTAGTAAGTAGTTATACTAGTTAGTAGTTAGTAGTTATTTTTTGTTATTAAGATGTGAAATTGGCCAAACATACATAAACTGTCAAGTAGCTTTGAAGACATGGCGGGGTAAATTTGTTGTTTGTTGTTCGGTCAAAGAAACTAACCCGCCAAATAACGGCAAAATTACAAGTAGTTACAAAACCGTTTACCAAAACTCTATTCCTGTGTTCAGGTCATATAATAATGTATATGTTCCGATTAAAAGTATATGCTTATTAAAGGGCTCTTAAAATACCGGTGATTTTGAATATTCATAAAACGAATTATGAGTTGGTAATTCTTACTTCGGCGCTCCAGTTTTGGGTTTAGCCTGGCCGGTTAAAGCCATTTATATTGTGTCTATAGAGTTTGAATTCTCAAACTATGTAATACCTAGTCGTCATTAGGTTTAGAAAGGGTATACATGTGTTGTCACGGTAAAATGTGCCTGCTGATGGCGGGATAGGTCTTAAACTGTTTGCCTCTGTTTGCCTCTTTTAAGAGAACGTTCTAGAAAACGTTCTGTCGCAACTTTACAAAACTTAAAACATGTCCTTTGGATAGTTTGCCAATAACTTGGTCACTTTTAAAATAAATGATTTTATTTGGCATCTAGTACAAAATCATGCAAGTTGGCTATCCAAATGTTTGAAATTTTTCTTCACACTCTTCTTAGGAATTATCGTGAAGTGTATCGGCCTCTGGGCTTACATTGAGTAAAATACTCAGTAGCAAAGTTAAAGGGACACACGGCAATCGTGATATTTTAATCGGCGTCCTGTTAGTTTTTCTCTGCATAATTTGCCTTTCCTTCGGGGGGCATAAACCAAATTAGCAAAATTCTTCTTCTTGCAAACAAATAGCCTGGTCCACGTAAAATAAGCAAGAAAAAGAAGCAACGGAGCGTAACGAAATGCAACTGGAACGTAAACGGAACGCAAACTGAACATATTGAATGTGCCTCATGAAGCTAGAAGCAGGATCAGCAACAGTACACAACATCGCCTCCGGACCAACTGTCAGTTGTAAGTGACACATTAGTTAATTCGATTGTACTTTGATTGTACAAATTACTATACAGCAAGCATAGGATATATACGTCAGTTCAGACACCTTAATGTAAATAATATGAGCGTTATTTATATACATGCACTGAACACAATTCCTAATTACTCACATTTGTATCTTATCTAAAAAAAATATTATTTTAAATCTATTTTAGAATGGTTGTGTGAAATTATTTTGTTTTGACCAATAGTTTCAAAAAAAAAATACAAAAAAATACTACAATTTGTTTTTTAACAATTGAAACATCTTTTGGGAGTTATCCTACCTTTATATGACAAAATGAACTATGCTCATGAAACACATAACAGAAATTGAAGTCCGCTTAAAGATATTAACTTCTTAAAATTGGTAGCAAATAATATACAAAACACATTTATTGCTGATGTTCCATATTAGAGATACACAAAACAATGAGAATATTATTGGCATATTCTTAGGTGGGTACTTAGGACTTTGATTAGTATATAAAAACGCAATAAAACCACATATAGTGTTAGCATTGAGATATAACTGAATGATTGCCAAAAGCGAAGTTAAACCCTATACATACATTACACCTAAATGTCTTAACAACTTACAATATAATGTTTCATTATACGTAATGTGCAACAAAACAAATGTAGCGTAGTACTCAATACTTATGAAATACTCAGTCATGAGTCAGGCAAACGTACGGACGAACAGTCATAGTCAGGCAAACGTACGGGCGAACAGTCATGAGTCAGGCAAACGTACGGACGAACAGTCATGAGTCAGGCAAACGTACGGACGAACAGTCATATAACTAGATATACATGTTTCGATAAAAGTATGTTCATTAACATTTGCACTTCTACATTATGCACGACACAATGAATTATTTTCCTTCCGTGATTCTCTGTTGCCGAGAGAGTAAATACTTCTTCCGTGATTCCCTGTTGTCGAGAGGGTAAATACTCCTTCCGTGATTTTCTGTTGTCGAGAGGGTAAATACTCCTTCCGTGATTCTCTGTTGTCGAGAGGGTAAATACTCCTTCCTTGATTCTCTGTTGTCGAGAGGATAAATACTCCTTCCGTGATTCTCTGTTGTCGAGGGGGTAAATACTCCTTCCGTGATTCTCTATTGTCGAGAGGGTAAATACTCCTTCCGTGATTCTCTGTTGTCGAGAGGGTAAATACTCCTTCCGTGATTCTCTGTTGTCGAGAGGGTAAATACTCCTTCCGTGATTCTCTGCTGCGAGAGGGTAAATACTCCTTCCGTGATTCTCTGTTGTCGAGAGGATAAATACTCCTTCCTTGATTCTCTGTTGTCGAGAGGGTAAATACTCCTTCCGTGATTCTCTGTTGTCGAGAGGGTAAATACTCCTTCCTTGATTATCTGTTGTCGAGAGGATAAATACTCCTTCCGTGATTCTCTGTTGTCGAGAGGGTAAATACTCCTTCCGTGATTCTCTGTTGTCGAGAGGGTAAATACTCCTTCCGTGATTCCCTGTTGTCGAGAGGGTAAATACTCCTTCCGTGATTCTCTGTTGTCGAGAGGGTAAATACTCCTTCCGTGATTCCCTGATGTCGAGAGGTAAATACTCCTTCGCGATTCTCTGTTGTCGAGTGGGTAAATACTCCTTCCGCGATTCCCTGTTGTCGAGAGGGTAAATACTCCTTCCGTGATTCCCTGTTGTCGAGAGGGTAAATACTCCTTCCGCGATTCTCTGTTGTCGAGGGTGAAAATACTCCTTCCGTGATTCTCTGTTGTCGAGAGGGTAAATACTCCTCCGTGATTCTCTGTTGTCGAGAGGGTAAATACTCCTTCCGTGATTCTCTGTTGTCGAGAGGGTAAATACTCCTTCCGTGATTCCCTGTTGTCGAAAGGGTAAATACTCCTTCCGTGATTCCCTGTTGTCGAGAGGGTAAATACTCCTTCCATGATTGTCTGTTGTCGAGAGGGTAAATACTCCTTCCGTGATTCCCTGTTGTCGAGAGGATAAATACTCCTTCCGTGATTCTCTGTTGTCGAGAGGGTAAATACTCCTTCCGTGATTCCCTGTTGTCGAGAGGGTAAATACTCCTTCCGTGATTCTCTGTTGTCGAGAGGGTAAATACTCCTTCAGTGATTCTCTGTTGTCGAGAGGGTAAATACTCTGCGTTTGAAACATTCTCACCGCTACTGGTTCGAATCCTATCAGTCTATAAATTAGACTATAAATAATAAAATTAGACAAATTAAAAAATAAAATAATACTTTTTATAAAAAATGTTTATTTTATTTCAAGCTCTGTTTCTCTTCATGGCTGAATTTATATGTTCTCAGATAAGACCATACAAGTAAGACCATACAAGTAAGACCATACACGTTATAAGTGGAGATATTTGCCTCTTTCAGTGCTAAGGAAATTCTATAATAATAGTTAAAAGGTTATAATATTAAGGACTGATGCCAGTCTAGGAGCGCGACTTCTAATGGAGAAAGTGTCGATTCTTACGAATGGCGGGAGATATACAGTACTGGTTCTAACAAGGGAGATATACAGTACCGGTTCTGCCAAGGAATAAGTGGGTGGTCTGCGTCCACCACTAAACATTCACCGTAATATGCGCTGGAAAATAATGTAAAACGATAAACAAACAAGCCGTCCAGTTAATAAGGCCGTCCGAGTAATAAAGTTGTCGTGCCGTATATATTTGTTTACGTCAGATTCTCTTGATGCACCTATAACAACATACTGTGCACACACCACGTCAATATGGATCGCGGCGTTTGAGAGATTCATGGTTCCGATAGAACAAACATAATGATACCATACAATATAAAAGTGTATGCAGTGTCTTTTGGGAATGTGGACAGCATATTGCAATATAATTAAGTGGTGTCATTTGGGATAACAGTTACTGATCAGAACGTTCCAGGTGAAAACTTGTTGGTGGTGTCTTTAAGAATTTCAAGTTGACATTCATTTGACCAGGATGCATACGTGGATACGGTTCTGTTGACAGTATTGGTGGTAACAAGAATTGTTTAACAGGTAATTTACTATCCACAATTTACCGTTATTGTATTGTAATCACTGGCTTCGTAGTTAATTAACATCATACCTATACATGTCTGTGTTATACTGATCCTGCGAAGGTGCATATTTACGATTTCCAGTTAGTGAGTGGGGGGTTCATGGGGAGGACTGGGAAGGCGCGTAACATGTTAACGCCTAAAATTAATATGGAACAGATTGATTATAAAAATAATAATTAGAACTTTACAACCAATCTCGCTGTTGAAACTGAACGTGTTACATTAACATGTTACATTTAACCTGTTCGTTATCTCATATAACCTGTCCGTTATCACATTTTCCGACCAGTACATGTGTTTATTTAAGAAAAAAACTATTTATGATTTTGCGGACAAATCAATTTCAGAACAATATATATATATATGTATCTTGATTTGTAAAATATCGATATTGTTTGCTATATTAAACCAGTTCTTATACACTCTGGAAGAGACTGAATATCATTGTTGATGACCCGTTCATCCATTTGAACTCATTAGTGATTACAGAGTTACAGATCAGTTTCAGCTGCAATGAGTATTTACTCAATGAGTATTTAATTAATAACAAGGAACTCTTTCAGAGTAAACACTTTCTTTAAATAGTTCATGAATGCTTTCAAACGGATGTAAATTAATACATTTCAAATGCAAGTTAAGTGAAAACAAAATAGACACTCTAGGACCTTAATATTAGACACAAGCTTGGAACAAATTATATCATGTAAATATGAATAAACTGTTCCACAGGACAATACATACACAAATAATTCTCATGATTTTTTTAAAGTTTAGAGTATTTGTATTAAGTTGATGAGTAATGATACTCACAGTTTTAAAAAACTGAGGGGTTTTGTAAACCAAGCACGAGTAAAATATTCAAAGACCCAGCTCTGCATTATGTTTGTTATCGAACCGCTTCGCACACGCACTTTCCTTCTCTTACTACCGAATAGATTATTATGGGTTTTGATAGACCCCGTAGCACAGTACCTCCGGGTGTACCTCAGAGCTGGGGATAGACTCCGTAGCACAGTACCTCCCTGTGCACCTCAGTGATGGGGATAGATCCCGTAACACAGTACCTCCCGGTGCACCTCAGTGATGGGGATAGATCCCGTAACACAGTACCTCCCGGTTCACCTCAGTGATGAGGATAGATCCCGTAACACAGTACCTCCCGATGTACCTCAGTGATGGGAATAGACTCCGTAGCACAGTATCTCCCGGTGCACCTCAGTGATGGGGATAGATCCCGTAACACAGTACCCCCGGTGCACCTCTGTGATGGGGATAGATCCCGTAACACAGTACCCCCGGTGTACCTCAGTGACGGGGATAGATCCCGTAACACAGTATCTCCGGGTGTACCTCAGTGGTGGGGATGTACCCCGTAACACAGTAGCTCCGGGTGTATCTCAGCGGTGGGGATATACCTAGTAACATTGTACCTCCGGGTGTACGTAAGTGATGGGGATAGACCCTGCAACACAGTACCTCCGGGTGTACCTCAGTGAGGGGGATAGACCCCGTAACACAGCACCTCCCGGTGTATCTCAGTGGTGGGGATATACCCCGTAACACAGTACCTCCGGATGTATCTCAGAGGTGGGGATAGACCCCGTAACACAGTACCTTCCGGTGTATCTCAGTGGTGGGGATAAACCTAGTAACACTGTACCTCCGGGTGTACGTAAGTGATGGGGATAGACCCCGTAACACAGTACCTCCGGGTGTACCTCAGTGATGGCTATAGACCCCGTAACACAGTACCTCAAGGTGTACCTCAGTGATGAGGATATACCCCGTAACACAATACCTTCCGGTGTACCTCAGTGATGGGGATAGACCCCGTAACACAGTACCTCCGGGTGTACCTTAGTGATGGGTATATACCCCGTAACACAGTACCTCAAGGTGTACCTCAGTGATGGGGATAGACCCCGTAGCACAGTACCTCCCGGTGTACCTCAGTGATGGGGATAGACCCCGTAACACAGTACCTCCGGGTGTACCTCAGTGGTGGGGATAGACCCCGTAACACAGTACCTCCTGGTGTACCTCAATGATGGGGATAGACCCCGTAACACAGTACCTCCCAGTGTATCTCAGTGATGAGGATATACCCCTTAACACAATACCATCCGGTGTACCTCAGTGATGGGGATAGACCCCGTAACACAGTACCTCCGGTTGTACCTCATTGATGGGTATAGACCCCGTAACACAGTACCTCAAGGTGTACCTCAGTGATGAGGATATACCCCGTAACACAATACCTTCCGGTGTACCTCAGTGATGGGTATAGACCCCGTAACACAGTACCTCAAGGTGTACCTCAGTGATGGGGATAGACCCCGTAACACAGTACCTCCCGGTATACCTCAGTGAGGCTGGAACCATAGGTCCCCGGTTCAGAGACGAGCAGATTCACTGGGACACAGACGTCCCTTACACGATGCCAGGGAAATAAATTGCGCCGTTTTCGTCTTTGTATTAATACACATATCTGGTAATTATGACAGAATAACACTACTGCACTACTGAGCGGATGAGTGTGAACAATTAAACACATAGTACAAAGTTGAGATGTTTTTGGTGTTTATCATGACACAGATGACAAATACGATTTAATACCTATACTGCCTTGCTGAACAAGATGATGTTTTGTAAGAAAACGTTCTCACAACTTACATTGTATACTCATCTCTCAACACCAAACGAAGAAAGTATGCATACTCATCCCGTTTTAACACTTTAAATGTGTTGTTTGAACGTAATGTTGCTTTAAAATTGCGTTATCGTTGTTTTGTCTGTTCTCTACTCCCAGATGAATATATAGTGGACACATTTTCTAAACGATAGCGTTTGCAATGAAATGGGAAAACTATTGTTCGATTTTTGTAAAAACACTGGACTGAGAATAGTTAACGGTAGAATAGGGGAAGATAAATACGTTGGTAGATATACCTGCGTTAAAAATAACGGTAGTAGTGTGATTGACTATGTATTGTGTAGAGCAGAACTTATTAACATGTTTCATAGCTTTGAAGTAAAGGAGCCAAATATTCTATCTGACCATTGTGCTGTTAGTTTTTCATTACGTGCAAATACAATTTTAAGCGAGCAGAGACTATTCAAGATAAAACACTAGATTATAAATATAAATGGGACAATAATAAAAATATGCAATATGTAGAAATGTTGAATCAGTCTAATGTACAGGAGCACCTTAATTTGATAGCAGATGAGTTGACCACTGTGCATAGTAAAGAAGACTTAGATAACAATTTGGATGAGTTTTATGATATTATTATCTCTTTGCAATCTTTTGTTTAAGAAAGTAATATTTAGAGATTCTGATAAAAAGTCTCAGAATAATCCCGTGCAAAGTCAGTCGTGGTTCGATGAAACATGTGATACAAAACGAAAACAATTTTATAGTAATTTGAATGCATATCGATCTATTATCAACGACACACATAGAATAAGCATGACAAAGGCGAGAACTGAATATAAAAGTACATTTCGGAGACACAATCATGAGCATGATAAAAAACAACGACAAACTAGAAAAATCTCGTTATAAAAACATGGCATATGTTAAAGTGTATACATGCCCCTAAAAGATCAAACACATTCAACGTTGATACGTTTGCACGCTATTTTCAAGCCATCAATGATCCTAATGACATATTGTTTCAACCTGATGATGATGTTTTATTCTTTAATGAGAGATATATAAATGGTGAACTTCAAGTCATGTTTGAAGAATTAAATATTGCAATATCTCTGCTTGAGATTACTAAAGCTTGTAAGCAACCTGTCAAGGTTATAAATGAATTATTTTGTTATGGAATCGACAGTGTTTTAACATATCTATTTAAACTATTTAATGCTGTTTTTCCCCCGCCAAATGGACTGACTTTTATACAAAATTGGAATACACGTAAACATAAATCGACTAGGGCTACATATAATCGCTTTACCATGAGTTTACGTATAAACCTTACTTAGATATTGTAAAAAAAGAGAAAATTCCATGTGGTCTTGTCACAACTTAGAATGTCATCACATAGGTTAAATATAGGGTCAGGGCGTTGGCATAAGCCACATAAAACAGCAGTTAATGAAAGGACAAGTTCCGTTTGTAACACATTGGAAGACGAATTTCATTTTATTTTAGAATGTACACTATATACTGATTTAAGGAAAAAATATGTAAATCGCTATTTCTGGCTTAGGCCAATTATTCCAAAGTTCATTCAGTTAATAACAACAACAACAACAACAACAACAACATAAACTTTATTTCAAATCAGGTTACAGAGTAACAACATGATTGGTAATACAATATGATAAAGATTGGTTTGGGTAAGTAATGGGGACAGTGTTTATTAGTTATATGAAAGAGGAAACAACTGTCTAATAAGGTTGATAAGAACAGCAAAACAAAATCTTCTTTTTTTCCAGCTGATGTAGTTATTAAATATGTATATGAGTAGCAGAAAATATAAATGACAAAGAATGTTCGTATGCGTTTGTTCTATATTTGTTTCAACATCTGACCTAATTGCTGGCTACAATACTAATAAACGGGTGATTCGTACGTGGATCACGTGCGAGTGAATCCACGAGGAACTAGCTAATTTTATGAATGGCGCACCTTTCAGGAATTTACTATCAGTGTTACACGCACGAGATCAGTGAGATTATTCTTATGGATGATAGTTGTAATATGGTCACGTGCACAAGTCTGGTGGTGTCATTGGCTGAATTTGTATTTGTTTCGTGACGTTGCTAGTTGTGTATTTTATTTTTATTTACGTGTTTGCCAAGTGTTACAGTTTTATTCCTACGGATTTACCATTCAGTGATAATGTGGGTTATGAAAATGTAAGTTTATAACTGCATGTTTTTAACATTCTAAGCAAGCTTATCTTTTGAAGGTTAACATAATTTTCTTAGCGAATATTGAGATTTGTTTCAAAACCTTGAATGATTTGGTGGACAGTAGCTCTTTAAATTTTAAAATATTAGGCCTGAGATAGTAGAATTTTGGGATGTATTGTTTACGTTCTTCGGAGAAAAAGCAACACCTTAACATGTAATGAAATTCGTCACCAATATCGTTTAAGTTGCATAGGTGGCATTTTCTATCCTCTAACGGTAAATAAGATTGGGACCATCTTCCTGTTTCGATTGGAAGTCTATGATTTCCCGTTCGGAAGTGAAAAAGAGAAAGGTGCATATTATTTGGTAAAGATTGCAGATATTGCTCGAAAGCTATGCTATCTTTTAAAAGGTTATAATTTTTTCCTTTCGAAGAGATACTTATTTGGTTATTCCATTTTTGTAAAAATTGATCTTGGAGGGTTTGTCTAACCTTAAGGTTAATTGATCTCCAATCCATATTATTTTGGTTAACTTACACGAATGTGTTTCCTGTAATGTCTAATGTGTTTTTTATACAGTTTGACCATTTATAATTTAAAGTTCCGTGTAGCATGTTTTTATAGCATATTTTTGTTAACTTTGTTTCGCCAGATGAAAGTATTTTGCCCCAAAATTTCACCATTCTAGATTTAATAGTTATATCAACGGGGTAACGCCCAAGTTCACCATATAACATGTAAAGTGGGATACTTTTTTTACTTTTTGTAATTTTTCTGAGGAAATCGGTATGAACCTTTTCAATTATATCATTATTATCGAATCCCCATACCTCGCAGTTATATGTGAGGATAGGAAGGATGGTTTGATCGAATAGTTTTATCTGTATATCAAGAGGTAAATCTAGGTTGGCTATTCTAGAGTATAGTATATGCATGGCCTTATTTGCCTGGATTATAATTTGTTTTTTGGCATTCAAGAAACTCCCTGAAGATGAAAATGTGATGCCTAGATATTTATATTCTTTAACCGTTTCAATAACGTCTCCATTTATCGTGAATTTAAAGTTTTCCGGTTTATTTGATCCAAACACAATGACTTTTGTTTTGCTCATATTAATTTGTAGTTTCCATTTTTTACAGTAGTCATTAAAATTATTTAATGTGTTCTGAAAAGGGATTGGGTCATCACTTACGATTATTGTATCATCGGCATAAAGTAAAACAAATATTTTTAGGTAAAGGTCAACATCTACATTAGGAGGGTTAAGTGATATTCCTGGGTTATCCTCTGACAGGTATGTTTCAAGATCATTAAGATAAATTGAAAATAAAATCGGCGATAAATTCTCCCCTTGTCTGACACCACAGTTACTGGTGAAAAAAGCAGAGGATTCATCTCTTACAGAAACACAAGACTTAATGTTAGAATACATATTAAAAATTATTTGGAAAAGTTTTCCGTTTAGGTCAATTTTTAAAAGTTTGCCCCATAACCCAACACGCCATAATTGATCAAACGCTAAAGCGAAATCGATAAATGAGCAAAACAATTTCTTTTTCTTTTGTCTTAGTGTATCAATAAGGAATTTAAGTGTGAATATATGATCAGATGTTGAATAAGTAGCTCGGAAACCGGCCTGGTTTTCTTCAAGGATGTTATTTTGTTTAAGAAATGAATTAAGTCGTTCGTTTAAAATGGCTGTAAACAGTTTCCCTAAACAACTGAGAATTGTAATAGGCCTGTAGTTTCCAGGGTCTAATGAAGAGCCCTTCTTTTTAAAAAAAGGTTTAATAGTGCCTATAAGCCACATGTCTGGTAAAATGCCCGAGTCGAAAATCATATTAAAGAATGAACAGTAGACTGGGGCCATTACAACTTTAGTACTTTTTATATATTCATTATAAATAAAGTCTTGTGGTGATGCTGCCTTACCGTTATTACATTTAGCGATCATTTTGTTTATTTCCTCAATAGTAATCGGACCATTTAAAGTTTCTTCGACATAGTTAGGGTCAAATTCAATATTTATATTTTCATTATTTTCGTGTGCTTGATTTGCGTTGACACTCTTAAAGTGTTGATAAAAATCTTGAATATCTGGCATTTTTTCTTGCTTAGAAGAATTAAAATTGTTTATTATTTTCCAAAAGTCTTTTGGTCGTCTTGAATGCATTTCGCGTAATTTGTGTTCATTGCGCATTTTGTGCTTTTTTATATAAGTGTTAAGTGTTTGTTTTGTAAAATTTGCTCACACGGTTTAGTTCGCTTTTATAGAAGTCGTTTTTATGCAAATTATAATTTCTCCGCGCAGCGTGATATTTACGTCTTGCTTTGTTACACTGAGGCCCAAACCAGGGTTTACTATTTGTACGCGATTTCTTCATGAAATTAACATAATATGAATTATGTGGGGGAAATGTTTCAAATGCAGACAAATTAAATATGTTTGCATTTTTTTGTGATATACTATTTATACAGTTCTGTGTAATGTTTTCCGAGACAGTGCTCAGTAATTGGTTAATATTGTCGAGTTCAGTGTCGTTTATATTTTCAATGAATTGGGTTTGGAGAGAAGGTACCCATTTTGGTGGTTTATTTAAGCCATTTCCATTGTCAGTTTGTGTTACAAGATAAACGGCGTCATCTTTAGTTTGAGATTGCTCATAGATATTTAAATCAACTGACAGGAGTGAGTGCCCATCAGAAAATAAATTATCAACTGGTGTTATTTCAAAGTTAGATAAAAGTGGAAAACATTCAGTTGATGAGACGATATAATCAATAACAGAAGTGTCTCTAAAGGTGAAATCTCCTATACATTTATCAGAGCCAGATCTACCATTTAAGATGAAAAGATTATTATTTTTACAGGTGTCTAAAAATTTAAGACCTATATTATTTGTTTTTGTGTCTTTTGACACCCTATTTCTGTTAGTGCTATTTACAGTTTCAACAATATCAATAGAGTTAAAATTACATATTAGTTCATTATCAAAACCAAATTGGTCAGCAAGGAAATTGTCAATCACAGTATAATCAGGCAATGTAGATGTATGGCCATTGACATCCCCTAACAAAATACAATATTCGAAGTCAGTACATTTATTTGATACTTCGTTTTGGAAATAAAAAAACTCATCTTCATTAAAGAAGCGCGATTGCTGCGGCGGAACATATATTCCCCAGATGACAATAGTGCAGCCATGATTAAGGGCTAATGGTCGATTTATTTTTAACCAAAATATATATTCACATTCTGAGTCAATTAGTTCAATGTCATTTACTAACGAGTTTTTTTACAAAGAATCCTATCCCCCCTGATTTTCTAAGATATTTGTCTTTTCTCGGTTTTGAAAAAAAACGTAAAATCGGGCACGTTAATTATATCATACTCGTCTAGTTTTGTTTCACTGATGCATAGCACATCGAAGCGCTGAATTAACTCTATAAATTCAGGATAATTCGTCCTGGTTTTCAACCCACATACATTAATACAGCCGATATGTATGTCTTTCTTACAAGTTAAAGTATCACAGCAAAGAGTCGGCATACTTTTTTCAGGATAATCATGAGTGTTTCCATTGCAAAAAGGCTTATCATCATTTACAATAGGCTTACACTTCTCAAAACTGCTAACTACACCGCTACGTTTTGGGTTATATATATCGATGGGTTGAATGTTTTTCAATAAAATAAAAAGGAAATACCAATTCAATCATTTTTACATCATTTCATTTTATTTTTTTCATGGGCAATGCTAGAACTAAACCACAATAAGCAATTACAAACGACCCATGTAAACACTAAAGTCACACTTTTCATTTCTTGTTCATAAAAGTGTGACTTTAGTGTTTATTTAATTTGTTGTCAATAATGTCCTTTACAACTTGAACGGCGTCCTCGTCACGATCTTCACGTACCCCAGTAATAATAAGGTTACGTTCCCTGTACCGCGTCTCAAGTTCAATCGACTTGTATTCGAGTAAGTGCACGCGTTCTTCGGTGACCTCGTGCGTGGCGCTATGAACATATAAATGTGATTCGATATTGTCTATCCTAAACTTCAATAAACCCATATTAGACATCCCTTCAATAATAAAGTTCAATTTTTCATCAGTAGGCAATTGCTTAACTTGTTCAAGTTCAATATTGTTAAAATGTTCGAAAGTCGGCTGGCTTTGTTGACGTGGCGACTCCCCGCGACTTCAACATGTGAAAATGGAATAACTATAAGACATCTATCTACATATGTATATGAGGGGTTTAGACTAAGACATTCTATTATCTATAATAATTGATCATATTATTACCAATTAATTGGTATAGCTCTTGTTAACCATTGTTTGCTACTAACACTCATAAGTATTAAAATCTGTTGATATTTAAAAAATACATGTACAATCAAACCTGTTTTAGCGGTCACGTATAATGGACAGACACCTGTCTTAAGCAGACGTATATTTAATAGCTCTGTTATTATCTTAAATTTAATTTAAGTTACATATATTATTTTATCATGCATATTTGCACTTTTCTGATCAATAAAGAGGTGTCCTATTAAATTTTGCTTTATTAGCCACTGACCAACAGAGCAAATCAATGCGGAATCCCTCGGCGTTTATTGTACGTAACATTGCCTGACGTCATAAAACAAATATAAAACAACAACATGGCGGCGTCCTCGATAAGCGTAACATTCGGAGAAATAGGTAATAATAGTAATTCATACAGAAAATGTGGATAATCTACATGATAAATAGAATATTATGTCAGTGCCTTTTACTATCAAGTTTATTAGGCTCGGCACGAAAACAAAGAATGGCTCGGCAGAGCCTCACCATTCTTCGTTTTCTAAGCCTCGCCTAATAAACTTGATAGTAAAAGGCACTGACATAATATTCTCTATATCTTAAATTTAACTGAAATTATATATATTTAGTGACCACGGGCTTTTACCGGCCAATTTTGAGCCTTCGCATGAGTGACTATATGAGACAGGTTTGAGTGTAGTAAACAAAAATAATATATGTGTGTATATAGGTATGTGTATATGTGTACATATGTATGGGGTGTGTGTGTGTGTGTTTTTGTGAGTGTGTAATAAAATCATGCATTACATGTTGAAGTATATATAAATATACACTATTTTAATCTCCCAAAAAAACGAATCTTGAACTGAAACACTTCTTAGTGAGAAATGGAGAAAATGTATGACAAAAAAAAAAAGATATGTGACAAATAGACTTTATATGTTGCCATTTATTGCCGTGTGTATATATATGTATTGTGTTGTACCTGTGTACTCATGGACCTAAAGGTCTTTTGTATTTTGAATAAATATATATATGACGCATTGCACGGCTATTCATACAATGCGTCGGAAATCACAACGCAATATGTGACCTAACGCGCTATGTGCCAAACATATGTCACATAATGCGTTGACATTGCCGCGTTATGTGACTCTAGTCAATATTGCGTAAAGGTCATACATTGCACCATGCCATACGTTAAGTACTAGTTGTGTATATGAAAACCTTCATTTCGTCCACTCAGCAAGTCTCTGCTCACTAGTGTCGGTTACATTCAATTGATCATACGTAATTTTTGATAATCCGTATCGGCAGAATATTTATTAATATCAACCGTAGAGCAAAGAATCTCTCTAAGTTCATAATCACATTGTCAGTTTTTTATATCACGTTATCTTCTGATACAAACTATTTGAGGCTGAGAAGTCCTCACATTATTCGCGATATTCAACAGGGAATCCAATATGCTTACCAATATCTGCCAATCTCGACCTTCGCGCCAATATTGCGTGCGTTTCCACCATCCATGTGAATATTGCGAGATCAATTTGTGATAAATTTGACACTTTGTTAATACGTTTAAAGGGACACAAACGGCAATCTTTAAGTATTTACTAAACACGAAAACGACCATTTCGGTTTATTAATCCAGTACCATTTTGACTTTAAACATGTTAGCATATAATTAAAAGTATGTTATATACTAAAACGAGCTTTCATTTTTACCTTCGTTTATATACCATAGGTTTAAATATAGTATTGATGCAATATAATCAACTAACATCAATCTGAAAACACACATCGCTTTGAACTATTCAAATAATTAGAAATATTAATTCTAAAATGTGCAAGTTTTGTAGAAAACCTAACGAAATTCGCGAGTTTTAAAAAAAACAGGATTTCCGCGTGTCCCTTTAAAAATCCAACACAACAGCAAAATTACTCTACAAAACCATGTTTCAAAACTCTATCCACGTGTTCAGGTCATATACACTAAATTAAGGTCAGACTAAAGTTTAAAATGGCCGCCATGGCTAATCATGTATTTAAAAAATACAAGTTTGTGCTCACTACACCATACAAGTCCTAAGTAATGTTGATTTGGAACCTATACCACAATGACTGATATGACATATTGTTGGTCCTTAACGAAACTTATTTTAATTCAACATCAAACATGGTCTTCAGCGTCCATCTTTTTTTCCATAGAGTTATATAGCAAAACTTGTGACGACTACTCCTCAGACAATACTGGTCGAGTTGTTTTTAAACTTCAGAGGCATATTGACTATGATGCGTTGTTGATTCTAAATACAATTCCGGTCAGTCCAAAGTATAAAATGGCCACCACATCTATAAATAGACTAAAAAAAGACACATTTGCGATCACTACTCCCTTTACACAGTAAGTGGTAATTAGTGGTATTATTTTTTTTACCAAAATGGCTTGTATGACATGTAGTTGATCTGAACTATGGAAAGCCGTAGGGGACCCCGAAGTTAGTTTTTTTTTACTATATTTTCTATATGATTTTTCTTCGGCGCATTTTTCAATCGTCGAAGTTATTTTTTTAATCTTCGATTAACTTCCGAAATCATTGACCGTTTCAGTTTATTTTTTAGAACATACTATATCTAAGATCGAGCCCTATACAAAAAATATTATCCGAAATCGGATGGCTGTCATTAATCCGGTAGACGTAAATCACAAAAACTTGCCATTGTTTATAAATTCAACAATGGCATAATGTCTTCCTAGGTTACTAACCTTTTCCCTCTAATTGTGCATGGAAATAACCTTATAATCTAAGAAACAATTACAACTATAAAACAATGGCAAGAACGGAGATGTTTTCCAGATCATTTGTTCCATCATCTATGCTTGTAGCATATTTCTGCCACTAGATACCTAGATAATTATCACGATTATTTCGAGATAGTAGCATGAATTTTTCGAGATAATAATGAATTTTCACGAAAATTTTATACAATATGTTAGATAAAATTATCTAAATGTCGTTAACTTATGATGTTAAATGCCACGATAATGCCCACTTCTGCCACCATGATAGTCGGTTAACATTACAAAACATTTCCCCTACCGTACCGTACAGCAACGTACATATAATGTTCCCCATTTATCATATACATAAATGTAAACTTATTTATTACTATACATTAAACATTACAAATAGACATCATTTATTACAACAAACTCATTAGCATAAGAGTAAGCCAAAAGTAACAAGGCAATGTTCCCTACCGGTTTGGGTCTAAAGGTTAAAGTTAATTATTTATTATAGCCGCAAAGCATCATATGATCTAATATTAATGAATTATGCACCAAAACCTTACCGAGTCGTCGAGTTTTCCCGAACAAACCATTTCGTTAACAATAATTAATCGATTATTTTATGGGACCTAGTTTAGTGCATATGTACATCGAATATGCAGGTGAAACACATTATGATGATTTTACTCATATTTGGAATGACACCTATAACTACTCTCATACTTGGAATGACACCCATAATTACTCTCATATTTGGAATGACACCCATAATTACTCTCATATTTGGATTGCCACCCATAATTACGATCGACACCCATAAGTACTCTCATATTTGGATCGACACCCATAAGTACTCTCATATTTGGATCCACGTCCATAATTACTCTCATATTTGGATCGACACCCATAAGTACTCTCATATTTGGATCGACATCCATAATTACTCTCATATTTGGAATGACACCCATAATTACTCTCATATTGGATTGACACCCATAATTACTCTCACCCATAATTACTCTCATATTTGGAATGACACCCATAATTCTCTCATATTTGGATTGACACCCATAATTACTCTCATATTTGGATTGACACCCATAATTCATCCAGTCCACCTACAATTCCGTTACATTACAACATAAGAAAGGAAAAATACTTAGACAAGAAAAGTACTATTACAAACAAATATATATATCAGAACTAACTTGAAGCAAACTTGCGGCGAGGCGATCAAACAACCTCTCACCAACATGTTTCTATTTGCTACAA
The DNA here is from genome assembly GCA_037043455.1 of Cyrtodaria siliqua. Lineage (NCBI taxonomy): Eukaryota > Metazoa > Mollusca > Bivalvia > Adapedonta > Hiatellidae > Cyrtodaria > Cyrtodaria siliqua. The sequence continues at coordinate 477,391 of JAWPHD010000235.1, read as the reverse complement.
CTTTTATATAATGTATACATATCCAAGCTCATTCAATACTATACTAGTATACATGTTTACTAATTTTCGTCTTTAGTTCAACTATTGAAATAGTTATTGGAGAGCACTGTAATAACAACACATCAAAATATTTTTTAAATTTTAATAGATTTGGCAAATATTGGGCGTGGCATGGATTGAAAAACAAGCCCCAAGCATGGGGTTTAACAATTGGGCTGCCGGTAAGCACAAAAGACCATTATGGCAAGCCCTTACAGTAGAAAGCATTAAGCAATAAAGCAGATGAATATTACACTATTAAGGACATAAATACATGTGCACCAAATTAAATGTTCATTATGAAAGCAACTTTTCTGATAAGCATTTAAGCAAGTGTTGAAAGCACGGTTGATATTCAAGCATAATTACAAGTGCACCGAATTCAATCAAATCAAATGTTTTTTATCAATTCGTACGGACAGCAAATTTGTATATAATTTATGTTTAGATTACAATTCAGTCTCTGGGTATACAGGAGCTGAATAAATTTAAACTGAAACTTATATGTCCTTCCTTTCACACCTTCGCTGCCCGCCATATGGATGGGCGCCCGGACACTCCAAGTCATAGAGTAGAGTGTCCAGGCGCCCATCCACCGCCAAAAATAGGGGAAACATTTTTTGGCAGCAGCGAAGAGTGTGTATCAAAAACAAAATATCCGAATGCCACGCCCAAAACAGAAACGGTGCCAAAGAAATATCTATTTTCTCATCACTGCCTACTTTAAATGAAACATTAAAATCCAGCCGCTAACTGGTTAAGAAACAAGTTGTTCCCCACATTTAATAAATGAACACCATCCTGTTCAAGAAAGGTATCATCAGCCGGAACGTTTGGGTATGCTAACTGGTTTAAGAAACAAAGTGTTCCCCACAGTTAATTATGAACACCATCCTGTTCAAGACAGGTATCATCAGCCTGAATGTCTGGGTGTAGAAAATAAAGGCCCCCAATATCTATTATCGCCTTAGCAGCGTAACTGTTTAACCGCTTTCTGGCCCTTGTCCTTGCTAAATGATTGATAGATAACGCCATGAAAGCCGAGGAAGTATTTAAGAACAAACAACGACCACATCTAAAAACCGTTAATGGGTATTTCCCTCAATCATTTCTCCACGACCACATGAGTTGATGCAACAGACCTTGGCAAAATAAATAAATGTCAGTAAATTATCAAGTATGTAAAGGTTGGAGGATGATTTAACTGTAATGTGTGTCTCGAAAAACAAACTGACTGTTAAACGTGCCTAAATTAGCATCAGGAATATCGATCTTAAGCGGTTAAATAATATGAAGTGTAACATATACATGATACTCAGTTGCAGGCTTAGAACTCTGAATGATTTCTGATAAAGCATGTATCTTTCCTACTGTTTCGCGTGCCATGGTTATTTTCATTTCAGACAGCAAACAACTGATATACATTTGTTTGTGTACAATATGCACATTTTCTTAAGTGTATTAACTTTTGTCTCCTGGATAATCAAGTTTATTGCTATTGTAAACATGACTTTAACTGCATTTTTACCTTTGACCTACGATCGATTTTAGACTTGTGTAAACAATCATCATCATCAAGCGCCGAAGTAATTGATGAACAGTAAGTCAATCAATCGGTACATGAACTACAACTATCTAAAGGCTAAACCATCTAACACTCCGACAACAATACACGAAGAACATGTATCCTTTTCAAGTAAACTAGCCCGCATTAAAAAGGTTAGCCACACAACTGTGTAAACTCCCTGTAACTAATACATAAAGATGTCATCGTGATGCTGACAATTGGAATGACATTTGTCTCATTTATCATCTTCTTGTATGACAACCTAAGATGAAGTTGGTGACTTGGAGGAAATGTGTTATTATAGTACAATTTGCAACCTGCCCAGGATCTATTGGGCATATACCTTTTGGACGCCATGTTGTTTATATAACTTTGACTATGACTATTGACTAAAAACCCCAGAGCTACACACACACACACGCACAAACTGCATTGTGGAACCCTGCAGAGAAGTTGTTATTTTGAATAGACACAGCACAGAAGTGGTTTTATAATTTAGTGACCATGCACATAACTGGTTTAAAGTGCGGTGTATTGACTAGGGACAAGCCGAAAAGACAGATAACTAAATTTCAATGAACCCCTGGCAAAAATACCTAGTGCAGGATAAATAAAAAATCAACCTGGTACAGGATATTTGAAACCTCATCGATCCAATGGATTGACCCAACAATAAACCAATGATCAAATGGAATAGCCTTAAAATGAGGCATTATGATAAGTATGCAACCATTTGCCATGTCTTGAATATGTCCACCACTGATGAAGCACTGATAAGGCACTGTCGATGCATTAAATATGAATGAATTAAACATTGTAGGGATATATTTCCAAACTCTACACGACAAAGTTTCAAAATTCACAAAGCTGCTATGAGTAACAAGTAAAAGGTGGAACTTTACATACAATACCAACACTGGAGGACTATGTGACCTGTTCCACACATTGCATCTGATACCGACATAGAAAATTTTGACTGGTGTTAAGTCAACTTGATGGTTACACGAACTGAAAAATAAGGCAAAATGTCCTAAAGATTGAAACAAAATAAGCCTTGAAAGATGTGATAGAGATCCAATTAAGATTAGGCAGCATCAGCAACAGCGTCAGTATAAAACAACAGCCACTGTAATGAAATTATTATTGTACGCAAACTGAATAAATGTCAAGTTGATCGCTAGACGATAAGCATGGAATGTTTTATAAACAGTTAATTTAGAAGAACGGCAAGTACAATTGAGGCATGAATAATTTTTAACTGTTAAACAGTATTAATTCAAATTAAAATAATGCCATATCCGACACAATACTTCCGCACCATCTTAGACGCACGCTCGGGAGGTATGACGTCATCTACCGCTCTGGGTCATGAATATTCATTGCCTCCATTGGCAGACCAACAACTTACAGCCAACAGCAGCAAGGTAAAATTAGGTGAAATGAACAACTGGTGAGACGTACTTATCAGCAGTAAGAAAACATATTACCTAAACACTCCAATTACATGGTTAGCATCATAAAACACAATTACACGAACAGCCTTGGAGTTAAATAATAGCAGCAGAATCTTAAACAACGCTGATTACAAACAGGATAATGAATACTTGGAGACCATTTTAAACTTCCTAGTTTTTAAACTTTCTAGTGTGAACTGTTTGCAGTAACAATGTGTAACAAAAAGGAAAGGTGTGAAACAATCTACAGCCATACATCACTTACCCACATCTCCAATGAAAATGCAGTTTGCATTTGCAGACTCCTGGTGTAAAATATGATATTTGGAGAGGTTTGCATTATACAACAGCAGGAAGTGGTGTAAAAAATTATACCATAAAAAAACAACAACACATATCTAGCCAATTTTTTTTTTTTTTTTTTTTTTTTTTTTTTTAATTTTTTTTTTAATTTTTTATTTTTATGATATTATTAGTATTATATATGTCCCAACTGACTAACCCACTGACTCTAAACCCATAATAAAGTGTATAAAACCGAGTCCTGTTTCCGTAGGCATCTGTAACATCTGTTCCTCTAGCTGCCTAACATCTTTGTACTGCCTGTTCGGCCTCTTCTGCAATCGAACGAGCCACCCAACGATCTGTGACATAACTGACTTGCTGAACGATATGTCTTTACACCGGGAGACAGTACATGCAACCGCTGACTTTTCCCGGCAGAGCTGGCTCGCACCATCGAACTTGCTCGCTTTCCACGACGCATTATCCAGTGTGAATATGAAAACAAAATCAACGTACATTGTATAAACTGAGAAAATAAAATCCTATTCGAAATATTAATACCAACTTACTGGAATAATTTTTGTTTATTTATTTATTTTTTTTATTTTTTTTATTTTTTTTATTTTTTTTTTTTAATTTATTTTTTTTTTAAATTTTTTTTAATTTTTTTTTTTTTATATATTTATAATTATTACGATTATTATTATATATATGTATAAATTCATCATTGTTATTAGCCCACTATCATTATAAAAATATTTATTTATTAAGCTATGCCGTAAACATTTTCAGTTAGAATGCAGGGGCGAATCCAGGATTTCAGCTTAGTGGCGTAAGATTTTGGTAAATTTTCGGGTACGTCTTAAAAAACGGATGCGATAGTGCATTGCTAGGGTAAAACAGTCCGTTTTCAAACAAAAGGATTTAACAATGTGTTAATTAAATAACTCATTAGCCATTATGCGTTGAGCGAGCGAAGCGAGAGAGAACATTTATTTTTTATTATTTATTTTTTACTGAGGGCGTGCACCGAAATTGCTTGATATTTTATCGGCAGTAACATGGACATACATGTATGAATAAAAAAGGGGCGTTCTCAAACAAAAGGATTTAACAGTGTGTTAATTAAACCACTCATTAGCCATTGAGGGCGTGCATCGTAATTGTTTGATATTTTATCTACAGTAACATGGACATACATCCTTTGATATTTGATCTACAGTAACATGGACATACATGTATGATCCGGATTTTTTAGGGGGCGCGCACCAGGTGCCCACCACCGGTATCCGCTAGTGGAATGTACCAAACCGCATTATTCTTGAAACACACTCAAATACCACTTATTGTTCTATCAACTACTGACCCAGTTAACTTGAAAATAAATGCTGTATAGGCTGTAGCCAGTACACAAAATGTTGCTGGTAGATAATAGTTGTATTATTACACTTTAAACCTGCGACAGGCTCTGCAGTGAAGTAAAGGGACATTCCACTTTGGAATTGAGGGTCGCAGGTGGAGTAGTTTCGCCCACAGACCTAATAACAAATTATTTATTAATATGTCTGTGTTTCGCCCAAAACCTCGCTTAAAACGAACGCTTTAAAAAACAAACAAATAAAAAAAAACGAAGTTATCAACGTTTAGACTCTATTTAAATTCGTCAAAGTCGACGCCACACATAAACCACGCAATATGAGAGTAATATTAATCAACGTTTACCTACTCCCTGGCATGACGTCATTCATAAACCACGCAGCATATTTAGGGCAAAACTAATCGCGTGGGAAACCCCACATTTCGGGAATATTAATTAAATAATCTACGAGAACGTTGTTATTTATTTATAGTTATATCAATTAGCAAGGGAATCGCACATAATAGAAACAAATAAAGAGACGAAATAAAGCTTACGTTAATTGAAATAAAAATTGTTCAATCAAAATGGCCGACCTAGTAAGGTGAAATAGGAGACTATATTTACATCGACCAACAACGTATATACTGTATGATTAAAATAAAACGAATACAACCTAATCGAAGATAAAATCATGAGCAACAGGAATATGACGAAAAGAATTGATAAATCATGCGAGTATGATTTCAATGAATTTAAATTGTTAACATAAGCTAAAGCACAGTACCTCGATGTGAATCCAAGATGACGGTGTAGATCTACGAACACTGCACCGTGAAATTTACTCCCTAAGTTCAAAACGCTAATTTTGTGTCCTCCAATAACCGTTGACTATAACTGATATTATAGTCAGTATTATTGTACTCCTCCCGGCTTCGGCGTTGGCTTTAAGGTTAACGTGTATTAGTTTAGTTACCACTGGTAATACATCAATGCAACTTGGAACATGTCTTCCGTACCGGTAGCATCAGGAGTACGGGTAGACACATGTTCCATAACTCTGTATTGAGTTTTAGCAAAATTATGGCCCCTTTTCGACTTAGATTTTTTTTTTGACAAGTCTATGTATTTAAAAAGCTGCTTTTCATATACCAATACAACTTCAGTAAAGCTTTGAATAATTATGTACAATCTCATTAAAATCATATCCTAATTACGCTTTGATACTCTTCGCTATAGGCCTTAGTAGTGTAGAGTATTGCATTTTAGCAAAAGTATGACCATTTTCCGACTTAGAATTGCTGGTTAAAGATTTTTGGTAAGTCCATGTACTTCAAAAGCTGCAAGTCATGTAGTAATTAAACTTCAGGAAAGCTTGAAATATGACTTCAGTACCGCCAAGGACACGTGTACTAAGACGCATGTTCCATAACTCTGTATAGCAATTTGGAAATTTAGATTTAGAAATTGTGGTTAAAGACGAAGTATTTTAATAGCTGCAAGTTATATATCAATAAACTTGAGTAAAGCGTGACACGTATCTTCAGTCTCAGAGTTCGATGTTCCGTAACTCCGTATTGTATTTTAGCCTCTTCTCAACTTAGACTATCTGATCGTTTTGTTTTTGGCAAGTCCATTATTTCAATACTCACTAGACTTACATCTATGATACTTCAAGGAAGCTTCACAAATGGCATCAATATCATCAAGGACACTTACAGAACATGCTCCATAACTACGTTTTTTTATTTGAGTAGAATTATATCACCTTTTTTAAATTAGAATTTTTTGGTTACAGTCTGTTGGAAAGTCCATATATTTCATTACTCACTGGCCATACTTCTACGAAACTTGACATGTGACTTCAGTATCACCAAGGATGCACAGACACATGTTCCGTCACTCTAAATTTCATTTTAGACAAATTATGGCTCTTTTTGGACTTAAAATATCATGTTTAAGTCCGACATCTCTTGTTATATAGGGTATTAAATTACTTGTGGCTACTAAACAGCTAGTGGTTCTGTAAGGTATTCATGGTTCGCGGAGCTGTTTCCACTTGACACAACTTCTAGCAATGTTTACTTTCACATTTGCAATAAATCCATTAATTTTCTGTTTCTCAAACATCATTTTCAGAAAAATCCGATTCTGCTCAATATTGATGGCGCTGGCCAAACATCCGGCCGCTTTCATAGAGGCTACCACTTGTTAAATATACCATGCACACATGCACACTACATGTAGCTTATTCTCTTTAATTCAGAACAAAATAAGAACCACTAGAGAAATATTTGCCACATGGCGGCGACAGACAGCATGGGCTATCCAGAAGCATTACCGCTTGTATTTACTCACGAGTCTAAATGGTACTCCCAAACGACTGTGAACTGTATATTTGCTAACGATTCATTTACAGGTAAGTGCTAGCTCTTTAGATTTTAGCTGACAGGATATACGAACGTATCTAAATCAAAATTTTCTTCAACATTTTGCAATGTCAAAAATAGCCGATTGCTCCATCTATAGTTTATTTACATGAAAGCAGTGATAAAACCTTCATGTGTATTCAAAATAACAAACCTGCAACACAAATCATTCAGCAACACGTATATGGCTAACGGCCATATTGTTTATGTAGCAACAGTTTAGCAACAGCACATTATTTTCTGTGCCGTTGTCTTCCGGCTACCAGAATGTCAAGGTTTTAAACGTAACGAACGAGGCGGGATCCCGAAGAATGACGGGATTGGTCGAATTTTCACGATAGCTCGCAGTACATCGGAATTGTACGGTGTTCGGTTGGGGCCAGATACAAGTTGGGCGACAATGCGATGCCCGACAACGCGACATCGCGATACGACAGTGCGACATTGCGATACGACAACTCGACAATGCGATACGACATCGCGACATTGCGATACGACATCGTGGCAATTATGTCGTGATGTCGTATCGCAATGTCGCGATGTCGCATTGTCGGGCGTCGCATTGTCGCGCACGACAACGCGACATTATGTCGTATTGTCGCCCACGACAATGTGACATTCTTTCAATTGTCGTAATGTCGCCAACGACATCGCGACATCGTGACATTACGACAATTGAAAGAATGTCGCGTTGTCGTTGGCGACATTACGACAATTGTAAGAATGTCGCGTTGTCGTGCGCGACAATGCAGCGCCCGACAACGCGACATCGCGATACGACATCACGACATTGCGATACGACATCACGACATAATTGTCGCGATGTCGTATCGCAATGTCGCGATGTCGTATCGCAATGTCGAGTTGTCGTATCGTAATGTCGCATTGTCGTATCGCGATGTCGCGTTGTCGGGCGTCGCATTGTCGCCCACGACACTGCGACATTGTATCTGGCCCCAACCGGACACCGCATAATTGTCTCGTCAATTTATATAACCGCATAATACTATTCAGCGAATTTACAAGGGATAGTAGGAAGAAAGGTATCGGTGTCAAATCGGCTATTTTTGTTGGATAGGAAATTCATTTCTGCACATGTTAGTATATAGTTTGCATGTAATTGAGATTGTTTCGAACGTCTGCTTGACGTCTGAAAAAGAACACCAGCATTTTCCAAAATTTCCCATTCATGTCCTTTATAGACAATTATAATAATAGAAGGCAAAAATTAAAAGTGACCAGTTCCTGTGGACATGTGTACCCGTACAATAATCCACATCAGCAAGGATCACTGAATTGAATAAAAATAATATTTTTAATATTTTTCACAATTTAAATTCCAGTGAAAATACTTGTCAATATTCAATATTTCATACTGTTTGTAAACAGAGACATTTGTCAGAATTTAGTTTAAACTTATTTATTTTACATCGATTGTAACGAAAGCTCTATGAACTTATTTGAATCACTCTCGGTGTCTTCCTGGGTAAAACCAGTACTAAGCAATGCAGATAAAGTGTCTTGCTCAGGGACACAACGCATATGGCAATGACGGGAATCGAACCCACGACGTTTGGATCATGGGTCCAACGCTCTACCACTAGACCGGAATTTGAGCTTGGAATGCGTACTTTTCGTTTTTTCCAAGGTTTTATGATAGAATTATCTATTAAGTAATGTAATTTCATAAAAATCTGGCGACTAGCTCTTTAGATATTAGCTGACAGGACATACAACAAAAGTATTTAGTTTTCTGCAACCTATAAGCAGCTACACTAAAGGGGAAAATGTTTATGAGTCTTTTTTGAGTTACGTGATAAATAGAAGCCCACAGTCGTGCCTATTTAATATTGAACAGATTAAACTCGTTGGATAAAATTGATACGAAGCTCGGCACAGCCGCAATATATATAATTTTATCTTAGTCATTTAAATAAAATTATTAAACAGGCACTCATGTAATATCCTCTATAATTATGTTTATTTTCATAATAACGAAAAACGAAATCAATCAAGAGATTATATTATCAAATGTACATTCTTACCAGCCTTCTTACCAGCCTTCTTACCACATTTCCAAATAACTATGCTTGCAACGAATATTATTAGTATTTTCCTCCGTTATTTAGCATTCCTTGCCATTAACAGATCAACTATGGAAGATTTCGTGCTAAATATATACAGTCTAATACTAATAAGCATTAAGCCTACTTAACGGTACATGAATTGCCTAGCAACACATTGTTTATGGAAATCGGCAATATAATATTTAACGGCTCATTAAAAAATACTCAACTGTGTCATTCCCAGGGGGGAGGGAGGGAAACAAAGAGAGAGAGAGAGAGAGAGAGAGAGAAATATATAGAGAGAGAGAGAGGAATGACACATAGGAAAACGGAAGTAATGCCATTCTCTAATTATTCACTATAGCCCAGTTCGCTAATTATTTAAAACTATTATGACCCTTTAAAATGTCTTGAGCTTTTACCACAATTTGCTTACAGGAAGTTGGATATTACAGCTCTGCGTGTTCAAGAGTAATAATTTGCATACCCAATAGTAAATCACTTACTGTAAATCACTGTTAGACATACATTGCATGATCAAATTGTGTTATTCAATTATATATCCGATGAGGAGTCTCGCTCAATAAAGCTTTTGTATGAAGTAAACATATAAAGCAGGTTTTTCATTAATTGTTTTTTTGTTTCATTTTTGTTCCAAAACAATACATAATTACCAGAAAGGTTTTGTATTTAGTACAGCTAAATTATTAACTTATATTTTTCTTTATTGAAGTAAAGTACGTTGTATATCTGTTTAGCTATAACCTAGAGAATAGCGACGCGTGTGCAAGCGAGCTCCTGTGGTATCACATGAAAGAATCAAGCAAATATGAATAAATCAATATATGAATCCAATAGGTCGACGACCTGAAAAAAACTACTAATGCAATTACAAAAGCAGTAATCTGTTGTCGTAAACAAGTAGTCTATTGTCGTGAATATGTATAGAGCATAATTAAAATACAACAAAATGAAAAGAAAAATATATAAAGAGGTGTAAAAACATCACGAGGTTTTTATTTTCATTGCCAGCTCGAAATACATTTACAACAATCGACATTGCGGTAAGGTCTCACACCTTTATTATCTCCCCTGAAAGCTCACGGACTCAGAGACAAAAGGAAAGCAGAAAATAATATTTTTTCCTCAATTTCAGACAATTTTTAATTTGAAAAATAGGTTTTTCTTTGCTTTAGCATAGATCTGCAGTGTGGAAGACAGAGGATACAGAAAATCCCATGTCGATATGAGGTTTCATTCAAATGTCATAAGTGTTTGACCTGATCACCACAAATTCAGCTGGCTAGTGTATGAATTGTGTATTTTCCATAGGGATCACATAAACATGGGTGAGAAAAAAAAAAACCTGGCTAACATGTATTTTATTGTTTTAAATTACTGGTCTTGGCTATACCGACGATATTAAACCAACAACAATGTCTGCCGGCCTGCTTTGAAGCTCAGATGTTGGAAAAGGCTGTACAGTAACCCTATGGGAAAATTAATTGAGGTGAGACCGTAACCCGGATTATCGCTAACGGAAATTGACGGAATGTTCCGGACATATTCGTGCCGACACCGAACAGCGGCGTCAATTCCCGTAAATGTCACGGAAATAATTTCAGCTGTATATTTGCAGGGAGTACGTCATAGGGAGAAGAAACGGGTTCATAAACGCTCTAGTTTATCGATTTATGTTGTCGCGCTAGAACGCCGCCATTTACTATTTTATCGTACAGGTAAATCGATCGCAAGCGCGTTTCACGGACACAGCGCTTTTCACAAGTAAGCATTATCGTGTTTGTATGCGTCAGTAAACGATACTCCCTGTCGATACATATAATTTAAATTTTAAAAATAATACGACGATTATGTTGTAAAATAATTTCTTTATTGAGTGCGCTAAATCATTTTGCCGAATTGTGTAGGCAAATGGGTGAAATCATACTTTGAAAACGACCATCCTTGCGCCGTGGAAAGATGAAATGATAGTCTGTCCAATCAGGGAGTAAATATACTTACTCCTGGTCTAATGTAAAATGCTTTACTTATTTTAATGTGTAGCATTATATACTTGTTCAGAACTAAGCGTATGATTTGTTTTGATTATGCAGGTTTACTAGTCTATCTGAAAAAGAAAACGGCATAATGGCTGGGTTTTTTTTCGCCGTGATATCCTGTAAAAAGCGGCCAATGTCAGTGTATAGGCATGTACTGATTTATTTGTTTATATCTTAATTGCAGTGATTGCTGACTGTTTTATTTACATATATGTAACTTGTGAAAAACAAGCCCTTATTTTACACCGCGAGATGATAGTGGTCGTGTTTTTGGGACCGCTCATTTATTAGTTAAACCAGTATGTTTTAAAAGTTGTGCAATTAATTTCCAGATAGGTTTGTTCTATGTTTGAACTTGTTTCTTTCTTTGATCACCCGTTATAATAGCGATCCGATAATTAATGGGTGTCTTTTGTTTTGTTTTGTTTCTTGTGATCAACCCGTTATAATAGCGATATAATTAACGGAGGTGTCAAATCAATTACTATGAAATGTGCATGTGCATTTATTCTGAATTCTGTTTTTCACAAATTAATTAAGTTCTCAATTATTAATTTGTTTTACTCATGTCCTTCTTTCCTGGTTTAACAATGGTTCAAAGGGATACAATTTAAGCATAAATGGTGTAGTAACCGAACTTCAATGGGATTAAAGAAAGCACCAACAAATTTTTATTTGAAGATTAATAGCTTAATTGTTTTGTTCTTTCCACAAATGTATTTATATAATGATCTGAATGTTTTTCTCTTTGTCAAGTCATCATTGGGTCATTTTAAGTCAAAATGTCTTATGGAAAAGCGGATTTTTTATTGTGGGATGATGATATTGATTTAGATCTTGTCTTAGGTGAATACACATGTAGTGAGATAGAACTGTCTGAGGATGAGTCAATGACATCTAAAAAACAAAAAACAATAACTAAGGGATCCTCAAAGAAATATCGTTGCTCCGAGTGTGAAAATGAGTATTCCTCTATTTCTGGTCTGCGGGGACATTTGCGACAGAAACATGGGATTAACAACGTAAAAGGTATATACTTTTATATTACATAGCATCAGTCTCTGTGAGTTATGATATTAAACCGTGCCATTATCGTGGTGTCAATGAGCTGTTACTATCGGGATTAAGGAGGGATTGAACAAAGAAATAATATATACAGATGCATAGTACAAACCAGTTTATTAAAACATTAACGATTTATAAGGACATGTCATAATGTATTATCATATGTTTTGCCATACAATTTAACAATCCGAAATAAAACGCCAAATAATTATCAGAAGTAAACAACATGAAATTTTTATATACTCAACAATATAATCTAAAGGGCAAACAACTTACTGCATCTCTTTAGCTTTTGAGCAGTCTGTTAAGAACAAAATATAATCAGTAACATTACTCCCTGATATATCGGAGTGTTCAGAAGTGAAAAGTAAAACATTTAACTTTTCTCCCTAAGAGTAATTGACAAAGATGTGCCCCCCAGGTGGCTGCTGGGACTGGCTCGGATGGCGCTTCTTAGTTCTGCCTATCTTCTTACGTCGTTTCCCCATGATGTTTCAGATCCGTCAACTCGTATCACTGATGTCGAAACAAGCTGAAAATTAAAACAAATTCTGTTAACGAAGGCATATGAGGTACTGGGCCCATTTTTAAAACAAAGTCACATAAAATGTAGGATTGATTGAAGTGTATACATTTTGAAAAATGTGTGCTGTGTGTTAATTATGCTGAACGGGTCTATGTTGCACAGTGTACTACACTAACGTACCCCGGGTACATATGTACCTTGAGGAAATATTTCAACCATAAATTCACCTCGTGTTCTGAGAAAGGAATTAGGGACAACCCGGACCATGGGACGACCCGGACCAGACAACCCGGACCACATTTAGGACGACCCGGACCACGTTTTAGGACGACCCGGACCACATTTTAAAACAAATATTTAATGAATATAAGTGAGTATAAACATGTATGTGAGTTATTTAGAATGAATATTAAATGATATTTTGAGAAAATAAACGTAAATTGAGTCAACAATAGCTATAAGACAATAATTAATGTATGTTTTGCATTACCTCAAGTTTATAAATAATATCCATTTTCCCGATTTGAAAATAATAATAAAACATAATCTTAGTCCAGCTCCCTTAAAAGTAGATAGTGTTATGATATAAAAGGTATCAGTTTGCACTCAGGTACACAGATAATTACCCACACAAATTAAAGTATGCCACTGAAAAGGGTTCACTCAAGAATAATTGGCAATCAGAATGCAATCGCAATTGCTTTAACACTGATTGAATAATTGATGACCTTTAATAATTTATTATTAGTATTTTTATTATTTTATTTATATCAATTTGGTTTAACCCAAGCCTAACATTTCTATAAAATTGATAGTATTTTTTTGAAAACCTCACAACCTTCTCATCCTAAACACTGGAAAGTTATCCACTGCTACCATGCCTTCTGTTGGTGTTCCGTGTATACATTGTCACAAGGGTGTGTTTAAAAACCACCGCGCCGTAGTCTGCGACATTTGTGGACGCTGGCAACATCTTTTATGTGGCAACACAGGTATTTATACATTTCTAAAATATGAAATAAATTTTCTTCCAAGTGTGACGGAAAAACAAAGACATTTTGTACATATTTTATTAAATATATATATAAATAACAATACGAAAAATAAAATGAACAAGTATAAAAATACACAAATGCTAATGCAATTACAAAAGCAGTAATCTGTTGTCGTAAACAAGTAGTCTATTGTCGTGAATATGTATAGAGCATAATTAAAATACAACAAAATGAAAAGAAAAATATATAAAGAGGTGTAAAAACATCACGAGGTTTTTATTTTCATTGCCAGCTCGAAATACATTTACAACAATCGATGGTCGTTTTCAAAGTATGATTTCACCCATTTGCCTACACAATTCGGCAAAATGGTTTAGCGCACTCAATAAAGAAATTATTTTACAACATAATCGTCGTATTATTTTTAAAATTTAAATTATATGTATCGACAGGGAGTATCGTTTACTGACGCATACAAACACGATAATGCTTACTTGTGAAAAGCGCTGTGTCCGTGAAACGCGCTTGCGATCGATTTACCTGTACGATAAAATAGTAAATGGCGGCGTTCTAGCGCGACAACATAAATCGATAAACTAGAGCGTTTATGAACCCGTTTCTTCTCCCTATGACGTACTCCCTGATATTTGCGAGCGTAAGGAAATTGATAAATGCAAGCCTATATCGAGTATTTATCAATGTTCTTCATAATTCTTAGTACATAACAATGTAATTTATTCATCGTGTAACGGTTTTGAATACCTAAATTTACCTGAAAACTGATCTAAACAACAGCTCCCGTCTGCTGCGTTCAAAATATAAATGGAGTTCTTTGTGTCAAGGGGAGTAACTTTAGCGAAAATCGTGTTTGGCATTTATGTAAATGTATATTGACAATAAACGCTCCTTTGATAATGTATTGCGTTTTTAAATTGACAAGTATTAAAACATATGAAGTCTAAATGGTCAACTGTATGACTCTTTAAGTCAACTATTATTTAACTGTTTTACATGTTCACATTTTCTATCTTTTAAAATGAGGAGTGTCACGTAACAGGATTATAAATTGAATTTGATGATAACAGACAATAAAGATTTAAAAAAAAAAGAAGAAAAAAAGTTAACGGTAAATAACATAAATTTTACCATACGTGGGGAGGGTGGGAAACAACCTTTTCCTCGTCACTCGATACCGATTGTGGATTACAGATAACAGTATATAAATATTCTCAGTAACTGATGAAATACATTTCGCCAACGACAGATAACTTTAAATTAACCAACTACATGTACTATTGTTTCACAATTATAGAAAGGAAACATATAAATAAATTATATCCAGAAAAGAATATATCTGCTTTCCTTTGATTGTGGTTGTTTATGACTTAACTTTGCATTACGTAGACTTTGATCCGTATTCATAAAGCTTCTAAACAGTCTTAAGTAAAGAAATATATAGACTTTTTAAAAACCTTTTTTTATCGTTTCAAGACATCTTCTTTATATTTTTTAATAATGCCCACAGCTAAATATTTATCTTAAAATAGATGTTATATATACAGTAGTTTTGCTGAGAGTTTACCATACGTGGGGAGGGTGGGGAACAACATTTTTCTCGTCACTCGATACCGATTGTGGATAACAGATAACAGTATATACATATTCTCAGTAACTGATGAAATACTGCGGCCCTCGAGAAGCAGTATAAATCGCATATACTCGAAAAAGTATGCTATAAATATTACTTATATATAATATATATATGCCTCGTCGTCAAAAGGTTTTGAAACCGTGTGCATATGTTGCAAAATGTGGCTGTTGTTGGTCGGATAGCTACTTTAAATGATAAATACTGAACCCCAGTTATCATGATCATCTATATAACACATCATGATCATCTATATAACGCATCATGAGCATCCATCTATATAACGCATCATGAGCATCTATATAACGCATCTTGATCATCTATATAACGCATCATGATCATCTATATAACGCATCATGAGCATCTATATAACGCATCATGATCATCTATATAACGCATCATGCTCATTTATATAACGCATCATGCTCATATATATAATATATATAACGCATCATGATCATCTATATAACGCATCATGAGCATCTATATAACGCATCTTGACCATCTACATAACGCATCATGAGCATCTATATAACGCATCTTGCTCATATATGTAACGCATCATGATCACCTATATACCGCATCATGAGCATCTATATAACGCATCATTAACATCTATATAACGCGTCATGATAATCTATATAACGCATCTTGATCATCTATATAACGCATCATGAGCATCTATATAACGCATCATTAACATCTATATAACGCGTCATGATAATCTATATAACGCATCTTGATCATCTATATAACGCATCATGAGCATCTATATAACGCATCATGATCATCTATTTAACGCATCTTGTTCATCTACATTACGCATCTTGATCATCTATATAACATATCATGAGCATCTATATAACGCATCATGCTCATCTATGTAACACATCATGAGCATCTATGTAACGCATCATGAGCATCTATATAAGGCATCATGATCATCTATATAACACATCATGATCATATATATAACGCATCTATACATATATAACGCATCTTGCTCATATATATTTATCTTAAAATAGATGCTATATATACAGTAGTTTTGCTGAGAGTTTACCATACGTGGGGAGGGTGGGGAACAACCTTTTTCTCGTCACTCGATACCGATTGTGGATAACAGATAACAGTATATACATATTCTCAGTAACTGATGAAATACTGCGGCCCTCGAGAAGCAGTATAAATCGCATATACTCGAAAAAGTATGCTATAAATATTACTGATATATAATATATATATGCCTCGTCGTCAATAGGTTTTGAAACCGTGTACATATGTTGCAAAATGTGGCTGTTGTTGGTCGGATAGCTACTTTAAATGATAAATACTGAACCCCAGTTATCATGATCATCTATATAACACATCATGATCATCTATATAACGCATCATGAGCATCCATCTATATAACGCATCATGAGCATCTATATAACGCATCTCGATCATCTATATAACGCATCATGATCATCTATATAACGCATCATGAGCATCTATATAACGCATCATGAACATCTATATAACGCATCATAATCATCTATATAACGCATCATGCTCATTTATATAACGCATCATGCTCATATATATAATATATATAACGCATCATGAGCATCTATATAACGCATCTTGATCATCTACATAACGCATCATGATCATCTATATAACGCATCATGAGCATCTATATAACGCATCTTGATCATCTACATAACGCATCATAAGCATCTATGTAACGCATCATGAGCATCTATGTAACGCATCATGAGCATCTATATAAGGCATCATGATCATCTATATAACGCATCATGATCATCTATATAACACATCATGATCATCTATATAACGCATCATGCTCATATATATATAACGCATCATGAGCATCTATATATCGCATCATGCTCATCTATGTAACGCATCATGAGCATCTATATAAGGCATCATGATCATCTATATAACACATCATGATCATCTATATAACGCATCATGAGCATCTATATAATGCACCTTGATCATCTATATAACGCATCATTATCACCTATATAACGCATCTTGATCATATATATAACGCATCATGATCAACTATATAAGGCATCATGATCATCTCTATAACTTATAAAATAATTTGGAAACATAATAATGGAGTTTTCGATTCAACTGAAGGCTGGCGAAATTGTAAATATATATAGTGTATCTCTTTCTGATTCGTATCTGATCCATATTTCATGTTAAAATTATATTTTATATTTTTTATTTGTTATTTATTCATGGGAAATCGTCCTAAACATTCCTTTTGAAATTGCTTTCCTATTGCGAGCCCGGCAGGCACACTTATTAAGAGTATTACAATGATTCTGATGTATAAATAAATGTATACTTCCTGTTATACCATGTCTTCTAAAAATAAACTTTCATTCCAAACCTTGACGTAAAACATTTCAAACAATTAACATCATACAGAATACAATATGGAAAAGCATACACACTGCGTTATACGCCTGCTTCTGTATAGTATGAAATGTCTTATTTGAGAACAGTTTAAAGAAAAGTTTACATGGCTGATGCCATGTGACAAAAAGTGTAAATGGACACGTTTCAGGACACAACCATTTCTTGGAATGACTACACTCAATTCAGGCTTGATTTTACGGTGTCCTGTTAGGTCGATGGCCGATGGTAAGATGCGATGATCGATGGTAAGATGCGATGGTCGATGGTAAGATGCGATGGTAAGATGCGATGGTCGATGGTCGATCGCATCTTACCATCGATCATCGCATTTTACCATCGCATCTTACCACCGACCATCGCAAAATATTTGTCCAATAGATAGTGCTAAACAGGAAGTGACGCCATACATACTTAATGATGTCATTTTCAAATAGTTTGATGACATCATTCATAAAAATGGCTTCCAGTGATATCAAATTAATTTCTGAACACTCTCAATGCTATATACTGAGAAAACAGGGCTTCATCTACTTGAAAATGACATCTTCAAGTATGTATGACGTCACTTCGTGTTTAGCGCCATCTGTTGGAAAAAATATGTTATAGTTGTAAAGGGAGGTAAATAGTGTACACTTGTATACAATTATGTTAATTGATCTTAAGAAATAAAAAAGTAACAGATGTTTATTTTAGGTACCCTTTTATTTTTGGACACCCTGTACATCAGATTTAGCCGCATGTTACCTTTAATTATTGTTTAAATAAAAACAC
Source organism: Cyrtodaria siliqua (assembly GCA_037043455.1). Lineage (NCBI taxonomy): Eukaryota > Metazoa > Mollusca > Bivalvia > Adapedonta > Hiatellidae > Cyrtodaria > Cyrtodaria siliqua. Next base: position 458,684 of record JAWPHD010000235.1, on the reverse strand, counting down.
ACATGTCCATCTGGAGTGATCAGTGAATTCATGATGTACTGATATAACTGTTCAGAATTCAAGCTTAAAACGTTATAATTAAATATGAAATACATTAATTGTGTTCTTCATCTATTTTTACATTTGCGTTTCTTTTCCAGAGCTGTTAAACGAGGATTACGATTCCTACGTCATGAATCCATGGTCATGGAACAAGCATGACGAGGGTGAAGATGTCGTAAAACTTAGTGTCATTCCCATTGCTGTAGTGACGATGATAACAAATATGTTAGTGATTACGACATTCGTTAAAGAGAAGATGCTTTCGGCGTTAAACATCATTCTTATCGCCATGGCGATATCTGACACATTGACGGTACTCATCCCCTCCATTGCGATTCTGTACATGTACGTGGATGGCGTGTGGCCGGACTACATCCCATTTGAGTATTGTAGAATATGGGGATACTTTACCAAGTACCTGCCGACGATTACCCATACTGCATCGGTATGGCTGACGGTGATACTGGCGTTTGATCGTTACCTGGCGGTTAGACATCCATTTCTTGTTCGGCGAATCTGCTTTCCGAAGAGAAGCGTGTTGTTAATAATTGCTGTGTACATCTTCGCTACGTTGGGGCATCTCTGTAGATTTATAGACACGAATTATATACCTGTGAAAATAATTTCCACTAGCAGTTTACATGCAATAAACGGCTCGAACTTCACTAACAACTCTACTAAAGACCACTTATCTGTTAGTGATATTTGTAACGCTGCGTCAGGAAAACATACATGTCGGGCCTCTTATCCGCCATTTCTTAAAAATATGGCCGCCATGTACGAACTGAGCTACCATTGGTTTGTAATAATATTTGTCAAATTCATTCCATGTACTTGTCTCATAGTCATAGATACGCTTATGTTAAAAAGTCTAAGAAACTCGGAACAGTTACGAAACAACATAACAGCAACTAGGTTTGAAAGGAATTTCATAACCGGAAAGAAACGGCTAAATGAGAGCTTACGAATGACGACCATCATCATTATCGTTATCATCATAGTCGTAATTGTAGAACTTCCGATCGGAGTCGTCTTGATATTTTGGACGCTAGCAACTGTTCACGGGACAGACCTTCTGAGTGAATCGACGATAAATGCACTAAGCAGAGCAGCCAACATGCTAGTTTATGTTAGTTATCCAATCATATTTATACTGTATTGTTGCATAAGTGCAAAGTTTCGAAAATCAATTTGTCGCTGGTGTTGTTGTAGGAAAAGATCATTTGGACAAGATGATCGAGAACTGACACCAGTTCCATTATAAAAATCATACAGACATGCTGATCTAGAATTGCCGCCAGTCACATGCATTGTAAATTAATCGGACAACGGAATTAAGAAAGCCCGCCAGTTCCATTGTAAAGATCATACGTACAATGTGATCTAGAAATCCTTTCAGTTCAATTGTAAAGATGCGTACAATGTGATCTAGAATTGCCGCCAGTTTCATTGTAAAAGTAATACATATTTGTACAAGTGGATCTAGAAATACCGCAAGTTCCATTGTAAAGATCATGCGGACACGGGGATCTAGAACTGACGGTTTTGCCATTGTAAAGCATGGCTGTACGGGAAAAAATATCAGACTAAAATGTACTTTATAGGCAAAGAAACCCAATTATACGTGCAATATGATCTAGAACTGCCGCCAGTAAAACTTATACGTGCAATATGTTCTAGAACTGTCGCCAGTAAAACTCATACGTACAATATGATCTATAACTGCCGCCAGTAAAATTATACGTACAATATGATCTAGAACTGCCGCCAGTAAAACTTATACGTACAATATGATCTAGAACTGCCGCCAGTAAAACGTATACGTATAATATGTTCTAGAACTGCCGCCAGTAAAACTTATACGTACAATATGTTCTAGAACTGCCGCCAGTAAAATTTATACGTACAATATGTTCTAGAACTGCCGCCAGTAAAGCTTATACGTATAATATGTTCTATGTTCTAGAACTGCCGCCAGTAAAACTTATACGTACCATATGTTCTAGAACTGTCACCAGTAAAACTTACACGTACAATATGATCTAGAACTGCCGCCAGTAAAACTTATACGTACAATATGATCTAGAACAGCCGCCAGTAAAACTTATACGTATAATATGTTCTATGTTCTAGAACTGCCGCCAGTAAAACTTATACGTACAATATGTTCTAGAACTATCGCCAGTAAAATTTATACATACACTATGTTCTAGAACTGCCCCCAGTAAAACTTATACGTATAATATGTTCTATGTTCTAGAACTGCCGCCAGTAAAACGTATACGTACAATATGTTCTAGAACTGTCACCAGTAAAACTTATACGTACAATATGATCTAGAACTGTCACCAGTAAAACTTATACGTACAATATGATCTAGAACTGCCGCCAGTAAAACTTATACGTATAATATGTTCTATGTTCTAGAACTGCCGCCAGTAAAACTTATACGTACAATATGTTCTAGAACTGCCGCCAGTAAAATTTATACGTACAATAAGTTCTAGAACTGCCGCCAGTAAAACTTATACGTATAATATGTTCTATGTTCTAGAACTGCCGCCAGTAAAACTTATACGTACAATATCTTCTAGAACTGTCACCAGTAAAACTTATACGTACAATATGATCTAGAACTGCCGCCAGTAAAACTTATACGTACAATATGTTCTAGAACTTCCGCCAGTAAAACTTATACCTACAATATGTAATATGTTCCAGAACTGCCGCCAGTAAAATTTATACGTACAATATGATCTAAAACTGCCGCCAGTAAAACTTATACGTACAATATGATCTAAAACTGCCGCCAGTAAAACTTATACGTACAATATGTTCTAGAACTGCAGCCAGTAAAACTTATACGTACAATATGTTCTAGAACTGCAGCCAGTAAAATTTATACGTACAATATGTTCTAGAACTGCCGCCAGTAAAACTTATACGTACAATATCTTCTAGAACTGTCACCAGTAAAACTTATACGTACAATATGATCTAGAACTGCCGCCAGTAAAACTTATACGTACAATATGTTCTAGAACTGTCGCCAGTAAAACTTATACGTACAATATGTTCTAGAACTGTCGCCAGTAAAACTTATACGTACAATTTGTTCTAGAACTGCCGCCAGTAAAACTTATACGTACAATATGTTTCAGTACTGCCGCCAGTAGAACTTATACCTACAATATGTTATATGTTCCAGAACTGCCGCCAGTAAAACGTATAAGTACAATATGTTCTAGAACTGAAGTAAAACTTATACATACAATATGTATACGTACAATATGTTCTAGAACTGCCGCCAGTAAAACTTATACGTACAATATGTTTCAGAACTGCCGCCAGTAAAACTTATACGTACAATATGTTCTATGTTCTAGAACTGCCGCCAGTAAAACTTATACGTACAATATGTTTCAGAACTGCCGCCAGTAAAACTTATACGTACAATATGTTCTAGAACTGCCGCCAGTAAAACTTATACGTACAGTATGTTCTAGAACTGCCGCCAGTAAAACTTATAGTTACAATATGAGCTAAAACTGCCGCCATTAAAGGTTATACGTACAATATGTTCTATAACTGCCGCCAGTAAAACTTATACGTACAATATGTTCTAGAACTGCCGCCAGTAAAACTTATAGTTACAATATGAGCTAAAACTGCCGCCATTAAAGGTTATACGTACAATATGTTCTATAACTGCCGCCAGTAAAACTTATACGTACAATATGTTCTAGAACTGCCGCCAGTAAAACTTATAGTTACAATATGAGCTAAAACTGCCGCCATTAAAGGTTATACGTACAATATGTTCTAGAACTGCCGCCAGTAAAACTTATACGTACAATATGTTCCAGAACTGCCGCCAGTAAAACTTATACGTACAATATGTATAGAACTGCCGCCAGTAAAACTTATACGTACAATATGATCTAGAACTGCCGTCAGTAAAACTTATACGTACAATATGTTCTATGTTCTAGAACTGCCGCCAGTAAAACTTATAGTTACACTATGATCTAAAACTGCCGCCATTAAAGGTTATACGTACAATATGTTCTAGAACTGCCGCCAGTAAAACTTATACGTACAATATGTTCTAGAACTGCCACCAGTAAAACTTATACGTACAATATGATCTAGAACTGCCGCCAGTAAAACTTATACGCCGCCAGTAAAACTTATACGAACAATATGTTCTAGAACTGCCGCCAGTAAAACTTATACGTACAATATGATCTAGAACTGCCGCCAGTAAAACTTATACGTACAATATGTTCTATGATCTAGAACTGCCGCCAGTAAAACTTATACGTACACTATGTTCTATGTTCTAGAACTGCCGCCAGTAAACTAGAACTGCCGCCAGTAAAACGTATACGTACAGTATGATCTAGAACTGCCACCAGTAAAACGTATACGTACAATATGTTCTATGTTCTAGAACTGCCGCCAGTAAAACTTTACATTTACAATATGATCTAGAACTGCCGCCAGTAAACATTATACTTAGGCAATACTTAAAAATAACACACAAACACACTTTAGTTTGCCCAAACCCGACCTTAGATTTTTCAGATCGGTAGGTAGGTAGGCAATTTTGTTTTGTTTCATGTGTTCCAGATTCGGTTGTGAAATTTGACCATATTCGACTGAAAAATTCATATTTTTAGAGGGAAAAAAAATGTTGGAGTCCGGCTGGTTTTCGTTGGACCGATCGTGTTCCGGCAAACAAACATAAGTTTAATTATGGCCTTTCAATATGATCTAGAACTGCGTCTAGTAAAATTACATATACAAGGAGATATAAACATGCCGCTAGTTCTGTGGTAAAGGTCATATATACAAGGAGATTTAAACATGCCGCTAGTTCTGTGGTAAAGGTCATATATACAAGGAGATATAAACATGCCGCTAGTTCCGTGGTAATGGTCATATATACAAGGAGATTTAAACATGCCGCTAGTTCTGTGGTAAAGGTCATATATACAAGGAGATATAAACATGCCGCTAGTTCTGTGGTAAAGGTCATATATACAAGGAGATATAAACATGCCGCTAGTTCCGTGGTAAAGGTCATATATACAAGGAGATATAAACATGCCGCTAGTTCCGTGGTAATGGTCATATATACAAGGAGATTTAAACATGCCGCTAGTTCTGTGGTAAAGGTCATATATACAAGGAGATATAAACATGCCGCTAGTTCTGTGGTAAAGGTCATATATACAAGGAGATATAAACATGCCGCTAGTTCCGTGGTAAAGGTCATATATACAAGGAGATATAAACATGCCGCTAGTTCTGTGGTAAAGGTCATATATTCAAGGAGATTTAAACATGCCGCTAGTTCTGTGGTAAAGGTCATATATACAAGGAGATATAAACATGCCGCTAGTTCCGTGTTAAGGTCATATATACAAGGAGATTTAAACATGCCGCTAGTTCCGTGGTAAAGGTCATATATACAAGGGAGTGTGTGTGGGGTGGGGGGGGGGGGGGAGGGTGGAGGGGGGGGTGTAAAACAATGCCGCCAGTTTCAGTGTGCAGATCATACAAGGCGTTATAAAGGGACAGTGTTAACAAATGAAAATCCAAAAAATGAAGTACTGTTTCTACCCTTCGAGAGTGATTAATCTAAGTTGCAATAACTTGTTTCGCAATCAGTGAAAAATGAATATTTTTAAACTAAATGAAAACCCATTAATGATACAAAAAAAGGTTAGCAATATTTATATTTCATGCTTTGTACAAAAAAAAGAAAGTTAAATGCATTAACCTTTAGTTGTTTTTGTAAATGAACGCTTTGTATACATGTTGGATGCACAAGTTACATATTTGTTTGTATATATAATGTATTGTGTTATGAACCGGTGGCCATAGACGCAAATAAAGAAATTGAAATGATAGTAAGACGAAATCTTACGTGACCAGAATATTGTGAATCAGGTGAATATTGGAGTACTTGGAGATCAGAAAAGTACGAATAAATAAACAACATAATCTGGAAAGATTAAAACTAAAGTCAGACGGGATAGTCACATGACACTATTAACCACTTCTGTCTTTAGACTAGTGACTTTTATAAAACAATTATTCAGTCAGTCAAAATTTGATTATAATTCTAAGTCAAGCTGAATAGTACATGCTGACTGTTCCTCGTTGAATAGAACATATTCATCAAGTGCATATGAACATAAATTATGCGCAAGAAGTTTCAGTAAGTCTCATTAAAAGGAACAAAACTATATGAAATTCTGGGTGTTGCATTATACATGTTCTTCACACGAATACATAAGACTAAATAGAATACGAAATGAATATTTATTACTTACTTTGAGAAACACTGTTTATTTTCTGATACAGAACAGAAAGTTCAACTTATTTAAAGAGCACCATAGCAGATGCCACTATTTTCTTTGTTGGCGGTGCTCCGTTAACGCCATCAAACCATTGCGTGTTGACGCGATAGTACTTTGGTACGATTGTACAATGGTATATCGCGTTATCACGATCGTACCACCGTCATCGTGCCATCGCGTTTACAAGTCAATACGCGATGGTACGATGACCTTAACGGAACACTTTCAATTTGTATTCGTATGTTTTACAATCATAATTTGAAATTGGCTTGTTAAACTGCATTACAAGTCGATACACGATGAATGAATGAATGAATGAATGAATGGTGTTTTACGGCACGTCGACACATAAATAGGTCATATTGTGCGCAAAAAACTGATGAATGAAGGATTAATTAAAAATTAATGTAAATATATAAAGATATATCTATTTACAAGTAAGAGATGATATGGTAGTAATATAAACTATATATGTAAATCAACAAATGCCCGAAAACGGGTATATAAAGAAGTAAATATATACAAGAACACATTATAATGATTTATATAGTCTGATTTCTTTGAGGAAATCTAAAACTAGACTAAAATCTATAGTATTAAATAACTCGGTCATAGTATTAACATTGTAGTACATTTGACGCATAGGATCAAAGTCTACACATTCCAGCAATATGTGTTTGACCGTTAACGGTGCAAAGCAGGGTATACATTCTGGTAACGATACACGGTTTAACGATGCCGATGGTACTATAGCGATAGTAAGATGGTACTATGGCGGTAGTACGATGGTGATGACATGATGGCGACGGTACAATGGCGACAAACTCGATATACCATCGCTATCGTACTATAGCCGATCATTTTTTAAAATTATTATATACATTTGTGAATCATGTCTGACTAAAGCCTTTACTTATAGTTGTATGCATTTCATGTTTTGTTTGTTATATACATCATATAATTGTTTATATACATATATTTGTCAACAGACAAGTAACAGACATGTGGTCAATGAATACAAGTTTAATTTGAATCAACTAACATTTTATGTAACATAATTTCTTGAATAAAAGTAATTTAAATCGAATCCGAGATTTGAATTATGCACTTTTAGCTCGACTATTCGAAGAATGAGAGAATCTATGTAACCATTATGACGTCGGCGTCGGCATCGGCGTCCCAATTCCAGTCCAAATCGAGCTTTGCGTGTAGGTTGTGTTTACCTGCTTGAAGTTACTAAAGCAGGCGTACCTTGAAAAACTCATAATTACACAGCACAAATAGGTACATACAGTTAAACCCCCGTCACACTCTGAGGTAGTAGCATCAAGTTCCCACTGAGTGCTGAAAAAATTGCTTGGACGCAGTAAGAAATCCAACAACGTGCAAGGAACCCAGCAGAAACCTTTAAGGACCTAGCATGGTCTCCATGGTCTTGGAAACTCTACGCGCACTTTGGACATGTTCAAAATGAGCGTAGCTGCTCCACGTTCTGAGCACCACGCAGCAAGGACTTCGTAAAGACGTAGTAACAACGGCATTGACCCGTTATAGACGTAACCAACACCTCGTAGTGACTCCATTGGCGTAACCAACACCTCGTAGTGACTCCATTGGCGTAACCAACACCTCGTAGTGACTCCATTGGCGTACTACAAGCGTAGCGCGGACGGGAAAAATGGATGGAGTTCTCACTGAGTTGTCACTGAGTGGCGCTGTATTTATACCAACCTGGGAGAATCCCCTTTGACGCAGCGACAACGTGGCAATCTAGTGGGCGCTTGGTCAGGTACGTAAACGGAAATCAGTGGGAACGTGTGCAACGCAGCGAGGACATCGCAGGTACCTGTCTAGGACGTAGCATGAAATTGATAAATGCACATTTTTCAGAAAAGATCAAGTTCCCGCTGCGTTCATCTCTATTTTTTCGACGCAGTGGGATCTTCATGCTGTCACGTCAGAGTGTGACGGGGGCTTTAATAATGCTAGTGCAAAAGAATGCAGAAGAAAACGGTTGAAGATACGTTATTGGTACGTTATTGGTACGTTATTGGTACGTTACTGGTACGTTACTGGTACGTTATTGGTACGTTATTGGTGCCTATTTTAAACAAGAATCCCACTTGAAATGCCTATTTTATACAAGAATTCAACGTTTCATATGTTATTTACTATAATGTAGGTTTAGTGTTGCCCTACCCCACCCCTGGCCCCAAACACATCCCCTCCCATCACTCAACAACCATTTGGGCTCTACAGGCACCCAGGGAGCCCACGAATCAATATGCACCCATATAGATAATGCTATAAGAAAACACAACCCAACATTTGGTTATATAATAATAACTGGAATCTTAGTGTTTATAAAAATTTAAATGGTGCATTTATTCATGAGCCTATACCTTTCTTGACCATACTTTTTGGCACCACATGGAATATTTGTCATGAGAATGTGCTAAGTTATTCTTATTTAAAATGGGCCTAGATAGGAATGACAACATTGCATTTTGATTTCCTGAATAAAATGCAAAAACAATAAATGATTGTTTGTGTTAGACTTACATGACCGTTATCTGACACCACCATTGATACGGAGTGCTGCTGATTAAGTGGTAAACACACGTACGCAGCAGCCCTTATTATTTTGGACACTTTGTGTGTATTTAGGTTAGTACTTTTTTGATGAAGTTTGTTCATAGGTAGAGCTAATAAGCACACATCTGATGGGAAACGCGATGGTGGTGTTTGATCTAGACGCCGAAGTAGAAACAATTATAATGATTCTAATTAAAATTAACTTATTATTCACTAAACTATCGTAGTAAACATTTGTTTTTAAATTAAACCTTTCATATTAAATTGAATTAGATTATAATAAATTCCTTGCATCCACAGTACACCTCGAGGCAGCAATCTCTAGACAGAGTTGTCGGTTCTTGTATCCACAGTACATTTCGAGGCAACAATCTCTAGACAGAGTGGATGCAAGAACCGACAACTCTGTCTAGAGATTGTTGCCTCGAAATGTACTGTGGATACAAGAACCGACAACTCTGTCTAGAGATTGCTGCCTCGAGGTGTACTGTGGATGCAAGACCCGACAACTCTGTCTAGAGATTGCTGCCTAGAGGTGTACTGTGGATGCAGGAACGGACAACTCTCTCTAGAGATTGCTGCCTCGCCAGTGTAACACTCAGCTACATGAATCACAATCAATTTCGCATGAGCAATTATGACACATACAAGAATACATCTTACAAAAGACAATCTCACATTGTAAAATCTGAAATTAATTTTCATTGATAACGAACTCTGATGGTTTTGAGAATGTAAATTCTGTGTTTAACAATTATACATTGAAATCGTCTAAATGGGTAAATTACAAACCAGAAGACGCCGGTTATTGAGCGGTAATCTTGTTTGACTTAAACGTGGCCATGGAAGTTTTGCATTAGATCTTGATGCAAGCATTAATAGTTCCAACTGGTTTCAGCTACATCTCAAGATTATTCACCTTTGACTACAACTGTCATGGGTTCGCCTACTGATTGCATACTAGAAATGATAATTCTAATAAATTGAACGTGGAAGTAAATTATGCAATGCATAGGAAGCGTGCTACGGTAATCTCATTTTAGTTCTAATGCTAGCCTTCATTGTGTTCATTAAACGAATGGGCGATCTCGAATTCCCTAGGTTTAAGCCCGCATATGACCTATGGTCTCTGATTTTTATCCCCCGCCAAGGGGGAGGGATATTAATTTGGCGTTGTCCTATTTATCCTGATAGTGGGATGAGACGAGGTTATTTTTTTCTGGAATCGCCCCAGTAACGTCTGAGTTATTGCCCTTTAATTGATAAAAAATGCTTAATTCTGTCCGTCCACAGTCATATCTTGATAACCACTTGTTTGATTTTCATTAAACTTCATTATAATGTTTATCCCAATAATGGGATGTGATGCGGCAATTATTTCAGAATCGTCCTAGTAACTCCGGAGTTATTGCCCTTAAATTGATAAATATCCACTTGAATGTGTGTGCTAAGATGAATAAAAAGATGAGCTAGTATGAGTTAAATTATAATTAAAAAATATTCATATTTTTCTATGGTTTGACAACAAATAAACTAACCCACCACGAGACAATATATATTTCAGGTAAATTTATGCTCTTAATAAAGCATATTTATCCCATGGTTAAATAACATACAAGCTAGTCCACAATGAGACAACATATATTTTAAGACTACAGGTACAATTCAAAAGTTTCTATACTGACGAGATAAAGAAACGCCTCATCGGGAATTTCCGCTATATATTGTATATACCGCACACCTAATGCCACATAATATTCCAAAGAAATCCCAAGATGTTTTGTTAAACAAAGTTGCAGTTGGTTAGAGAAAGGACACAACTGTGATGTTGTAGACGTTTTAATCACAGTACACTTTATAACAAGAAATTCATAAATATTGAAGTTCCTCTTTGAAAAATTGACTATTTTAGTACTGTATTTAACGTAAAGAGTTTGCAGAAATTTGCATCCTAAGTTTGCCCACATGCTTGAGCCAAACAGATACTCTGCCAATAATCAAACTTTGAAGAAATACTATTTGCTGTGTTTTGTGTTGTTTTAGTATTTTTTCCGAAAAGAAAGGTCTTACGTAGCCATGTACCATTCGATTAACAGCAGCATAGTGTACATACAATATATAGCGGAAATTCCCGATGAGGCGTTTCTGTATCTCGTCAGTATATTTCAATAGCCCCTAAAACAGCTTAGATCCATATTTACTCATATTTATCTGCGAGTATACAATATACAAGCGACGTTACGTTAAAATATCTTTTGTTTCAACTTCACCCAAAGTTTCCAACCTTGCTTTAATACTTTACTTGGTGCTTACCTTTGATGTCGAAATGTGCATATCGATTTAGCGTCAAAATCTAATTAGTGATACCAGAGTTACAGTCCTTTTTTCCTTCGTTTTTTTACGTATTCCACGGATAGTTTTCAGTGAGGGCATGCGTGTTCCATAGGCACATTTCTGGTTTTATTTAAGAATGAGACGGTATGCTCAAAAGTGTATTAAGAAGAGGCACCAGTGGCGTGTTTCCTTGCAAACAGCTATGTTGGTACATGTAGTGCGCTTAGAATATAATAATCCATCACGTGTATCAATGTGAGATAAGGAAATCTCACCCGAGGGTCAGAGTGCCTGGTCGCAATTCTGATCCCGAGGGTGAGATTTCCCCATCTCACATGGATTAACTCATGATGGATTATTTTTCTCCCATTACGCGCTTAGTAAAGGCATACTTCAATGACTGTATTTGATGTTATGCTACAATAAGGCGACGTCACCAACGTAGCGCCAAGACAATAAGAGCCACATGTCATGTAAGATAAGAGTTACCTCACTCGAGGCAAAAAACTATATCACATGACTAGAAATGGGAGAAACTCCGACGAAATGACGAATGTTATTGTTTCCCCGCATCTGTTCTCTTATTCAATTTGCAAAAGATATACGAGTCGAAAGAGAAGATCTACACTGTTTGCAATATGGTTAGCGTTCCGGCAATTATGAAAAAGAACATTAACCATATCAACAATATGCACTGTGGCACCGCTAAAGACCACAATTCCGGTAAAGACCATAGCAATGTGTGTGGACTATAGCGGAGTTGTGGACTTTTACGGAAATGTATGTGGACTTTAGAGGAGCTGTGGTCTTTACCGGAGTTGCGGTATTTAGCGGTGCCAAACATGTCAAACGATTGTATTACTTCAAACTCGGGCGCCTGCCTAGGGGCCAGGGTGAGTGGTTGGGATAATTATGTGGGGAAGGGTATCTTTTTGTTATTATGTCTCGGATGGGTTTGCACAATAATTGGTATAAATAATCGTCTATGAAAGAAATACAGAGCATATCAAATGATTTATTATTTAAAACTCGGACGTCTTCCCTGGGGTTGGGAGTGGAGTGGTGTGTGTGTTTGACGAAGGGATTACAGTACAGTGTACAGTGTATAATAATATGTTTTCCACCTCTGTGTGTGATGGGGGTGGGGTGTGGTGGTGGTGGTGGTGGTGATGGTGGGGTGGGGGAGGTTGTTAGGGGCTTCAAAAGGTCCAATAGACACAAAATTCAATTGCAGTGTAATTTTTTCTATTTGTTGTCTTTTTAAACTTGGAACATATACAAGTATACTCCTCTCAAAATACAAAGCATATCAAACAATTTCAGTGTTTCTACCTTAAAATTGTGCCCCGATGGGGATGGGAGTGGGGAGTGGGGCTGGGTGTGTATGCGTAGGGGGGCGGGGTTGAAGTGGTGTAAAAAGGTAAATTGGGTCAAATATGTATTTTTTTCTTTTTCAATAAAATGTAATGATTTTGGGTCACCATGAGACTCTGGGATAGGGGTCAAACGTTCAAATACACAAATGCCCTTAACATTTTGTAATTCATTTACAGTGTCATACATGTATACATAAAAGCATAAATAGTATTATTTCTGATCTAAGTATCAAAGAACAACAAAAACAATTACATGTAAAATGGGTTAAAGAGAATTGAAGCGTGGATATTTGTGACGGCATGGCTTAGTGAAAAGTAGATTAATCGAGCTTATTGATCACATTACACTCAACAAAATTCCTAATCGGTCAGTTTACATAAATTACAAACTGACTTAAATAGCATAAATAAATGGTGCACTATAAATAACATGGTTATAAATCCTACAAAAACAACATGTATGCTATTAGGTTCAAAATATAAAATAAACCATTCTCGAAAACTCACGCTTTCGATAGATAATTGCCTGATACAATCAGTGTCTTCTAAAAAACTTCTCGGAATTACAATAGATCAACATCTAAAGTGGGATGTTCAGATAAGCAAAGTCTGTAATCATATATCGAGTAAATTCACTCTTTTAAGACGAATATCTAAATATTTGACACTTGATATGAAAAAGCTATTCTATAATGCATATTTAGTTCCAATATTTGATTATGGATCTATCCTCTGGAGTTATTGTACTAAATTAAATTTTACAAAGGTTGTTACTTTACAAAAAGCATCGCACGCTGGATTTTGATAAAACCTTTACATACCTCTGCAAATCTTTTCAATGAGTTAAATTGGATGTCATTTGAAACAAGATGTAAATTTCAAGTAGGTGTTTTAGTTTATAAAGCAATTCATAATCTTACACCAATATACATAAGTAAATTAATAACATTTTCTGAAAATAGCAGATATAATTTAAGATCATGCATTAAACATGACATTAAAGGGACACTGTCCGTATGTAAGCAGATAGGGAGCATAACCAAATACTGTCTGACTTTTATTCAGTGAAATATATACATGAAAACATGAGCATAGACACTAAGAAGTCTGTAGTAATACATTCGTGAGTTTGAAAAAAATAAGCTTAAATTATTATTTGTTAATAAAGTGGGACCCACCATATTTACCTTTTCTGCGATCACGTGACTTCCATTAGCGCATTAGTTTTTGACCATAGTATTTAGTGCGTAATATGTATAGCCCGCTTAGCTCAGTTGGGAGCTAGGTCGACCACTTTTCGTTCACTATTATTACTGCAAGTGTAATTTTAGTTTGGGCTGCGAGTTCAAACGCCCGAAATGGTTTCTCCTTTTTTTTTGTACAGCGTTTGAATTTCGTCAAACAATCCTGCTTTAATTAGTAAATATTCAGTAATGTTTGGTGTGTAATGTGTGCGAACATAATTAATGTGTGTTTTATAAGCTAAAAGTTACGGACAGTGTCCCTTTAAGCATCCTAGACCTAAATCCGAATATTTAAAACAATATTTTACCATGCGGTCATGGAATTCAATCCCAGAAAATATCCGGACTTCTGTTTCTATTTATGCTTTCAAATACAATTATAAATTATTTCTATTTCAAGATAACAGGTGTTCTGCTCAAATTAAGTTGTGTTAATAGTGAATACTTGTTTGAATGCCAGCTTGAAACATAGTATTAATGTTACGTGCATGTATTCACTTGCTATTGTTTATAAGTTGCTGTTATTATCAGAAGGCCTCATGGAAGATAAGTGTTGTACAATTGTTTGTATAATCTTTATGAGTTGTACCTTCATGAAATAAAGTATTTATTATTATTATTGTTATTATTGTATTACTATTTTTATAATAATGCATGTATTCAGACTAAATTTCACATATCGCTATTTGAATAGGTACTGCAGCTAATTATTGATTTTTCTGGCCGGCTCGCTGTCAAATTAACAGTGTTAGGCGTGTTGACCAATATAGCACATTTTGCACGTGCAGGGCATGGATACCAATATGCACGTGTTCATGTACATTTTTGTCATTGCTAATGATTTTCCTACTTGAAAAACACATACCATGGCGAGAATGACACAAGAGGAACGAGAGGAACGCGGCCGAGCTGTCGGGATGTTACAGGCCTGAACACCTTCACGACAGGTGAGTTTTATTTTTTTGAAATTTCGAAAGAATATTGATACAATTTATTTGTAGCTATTATTTTGGTGGCTATTTCCGTTTTTACCTTTATTTCAGGTGGCACGAACCTTCAATCGGCGGCTATCCACCACCACTCTTTGGACGAAATGTAACCAAACCGGAAGTGTGGCTGATCGACCCCGACGGTTCAAACAGAGGGTGACAACACATCGGCAGGACAGATACATGATCGTACCACATCTCCGTGATCGTTTTCTACCAGCTACAACGACATCTATGCATACGAGGAGGACTCATGGACGTCATGTATCAACTCAAACCGTACAAAACCGGTTACGTGACGTCGGAATTCGATGCCGTCGACCTCGGAAAGGTCCTATCTTAACGAGAAGACACCGTCAAGCTCGCTTAGCTTGGGCTAGGCGACATTTACGGATCACCAGGGCCGACTAGGCGAATGCTCTTTTTGTCGACGAGACAAGGATAACATTGCGTTGTGCCACGGCCGCAAACGCATTTATCGCCGACGTGGTGAGAGAAACAGCACCAATTGTGTTCTTAGGCGGACCAGGTCGGGGGAGGATCCATTATGATATGGGCGGGCATTTCGATGCACACCATAACACCGATCGTGTCCATACAAGGCAACATGAATGCACGACGATATCAGACGGACATCATTCAACCTGTTCTTGTACCACACATTGCTGCAAACCGTGGTATGCAACTCGTCCAAGACAACGCTCCGTGCCATGTCGCCAGAGCAACATTGGCAATGTTACAGGCCAATAACATACGAGTCATCCCTTTTCCTGCTAAAAGTATTGACCTAAACCCAGTCGAGCATGTCTGGGACTTATTAAAACGAAAGGTACGGGCCCATCCTCAGCAGCTGAATCTCGGTAATTGGAGCGTGACGTCAACCGCGTTTGGAGAAATATCCGTCAGCAGTATCTTCACAGATACATTGTATCAATGAAGAGTCGTTGTCGAGCCGTGATTGCTGCCGATGGAGGGCACACACGTTATTAACATACAACTGACGTCAATTAACATGATTTTGTGACTTTTGAATTACCGGGACGCCTTATTCATTCCTGCGGAAGATGTCAACTCTTTGTTTGCTTGAAATGAAATTTTGTTTGTTGATTTGTAATGAATTCCGCTTTCTTATGCGATCAATAAAGTCACGAAATTGAATTTATTCTTTTTTTAAGTACAATTTATTGAGGTGACCGATTAGCAATTTTGTTGAGTGTAGTATGTACTCTTCAGCACAATGTTTAAATTGGTTGAATGAATGAACGGTATTTTACACACGCTGACACATACATAGGCCATTGTTACCTATATCTCAATGAAGTGTACATGCATTGTTGCATGTTTATTATTGATTTGGCCTTGAAGAAAGTTAAAAATAGTATAGATGTAAACATGTTTTTCTGGTATGCAAATTATTTATTCATATTCATTTATGATGATGTGGACTATTTTATGCAAATTCATTTGTGATGAACTTTGGACGGTATATAAACAAGCTAGCTCTGGGAGCAGCCCAGCAGTTGAGCTCAATTTCAGTATTCTTTATTAAAGTTAATTTAGATTTAGATGCTTTTATAAAATATATTTGTGAGAGGATTTACTTATTATTGTGCTCATCCTTCATAGAAGAAGAAGAAGACGATTTTATTCATAAATCAATAGGTCATAGGCTCGTGAGATACTACAAATGCATATATACATATAACATAGCAATAAACATATTTACAGTTCTAGGTATTTACATGAACATTTTCTGTTATAAACGTAATATTATTATTTGTATTCCTAATTAATAGAAATAACGGAGAAGGTGATACTACTGTGATGTTGCAAAGTATTGCAAAACATTTCAAATATAATTAATATAACAATCCCAAAGTGGGAGTGCCTCATAGTAACAGTGTAATTAGATATTTGTACTAAACTGGAAATATTGGAAATTAATTTTAGACTAAAAAGACATTTAATGTTTTGGATTAAAAAGACTCTTACTGTCTTGGATTAAGAGACACTTACTGTTTTGGATCAAAGAGACACGTACTGTCTTGGATTAAAGAGACACGTACTGTTTTGGATTAAAGAGACAGCGAATCTGAATTAAAGGAACATTGGATAATTTTATTTGGATTTAATTTATAAAAATGGATATTAATGAAAAACTGGATTTGTGAATTCTGTAAGTGAATATTTTATGTAAATAAATTTGTTAATTATAATTTTGTGTGGCTGGTTTTGCTTCCTTTGTTGTCACATTTTACTCGTAACAGAAACTGGAGGCTCGTCCGGGAAAGAAACATTTTCAGTTCTTTAATAATTTGGCAATAATAAAATAATAAATAAATAATAAAAGCACAAAATTAATTATACATTTTGTACATTTTCAATATTATAAAGAGTGAAACCAGCTAAAAGCAAAATGAGGAGGAGTTTCATTCACTTAAAAAGATGAATTGCTCTTGCTTGCAAAACATGATATAAATCTACTATGAGAAAATCTGAGATTAAAAATATTTTGGTGCAATATTTGGTTGATGAAGACAGGTTTGGAGAGGAAGCATTACATTTGTTGATGGAAACGGAATTTGATATAAAATTAAAAGAAATAGAATTAGAAAAATAGAAGATAGAAAAAGAAATGCATTTAAAAGAAAAACAATGCAAATAGAAAAATAAAAATAAATTGAATTGAGACAAATGGAAATGAAAGGAAAGGAAATGGCAATGAAAGGTAAAGAAATGGAAATAAAATTAAAAGAAGAAAAAGAAAGAAGAGAATTTGAATTAGAGATGCGGAAAATTGATTTGGCAAGCAAGGCAAGTTCACCATCTCCATCCTCCCATTCATCTACTTTTGATGTCACAAAATATATTAGATTAGTACCGCCTTTTTAGGAAAAGGAAGTTGACAAATATGTTCTTCATTTTGAGAAAATTGCTGAAAATTTGAAATGGCCAATAGAAAATTGGATATTACGTTTACAGAGTGTTTTTATTGGAAAAGCCCGTGATGTTTACACTCAGTTAACTGTAGAACAACGTTCCTCATACGAAACTGTTAAATATATTATCTTAAAAGCTTATAAATTGGTTCCTGAGGCAAATAGGCAGACGTTTAGAAATTGTAAGAAAAAAGTGATCAAACACATATCGAATTTACTCGAAACAAAGAACAATTATTTGATAGATGATGTGCATCCAAGAAAGTTGAGCAACATCATGATAAGTTAAGGCAACTTATTTTAATTGAAGAGTTCAAAAAGTGTATTAACAATGATGTTAACACCTATTTAGATGAGCTGAAACTTTAGAAGATGCTGCACGTTAGGTGGATGATATTTCGCTAACTCACAAGGTTTCTTATGTTCAAATATCAAGCCCTCAGCAGCATTCTTCATTTAAGAAACTCTCTAACTCGTACGACAGTACTTCAAAATCTCAGTCTGGTACTTTAAGTACTAGCACTTCTAAACATCAAGCATCTAATGAGAATACTGATCAAGAATCCTTATCTCAAATTACTTGCAATTATTGCAAAAAGAAAGGTCACCCCATTTCTGTGTGCTTTACTTCGAAAAGGAAGCAACAGCAAAAAGAAGGTGTAAAACCTACTGGTCTCACCTCTTTAAGGTCTAAACCCCAGATTTATGTTGGAAACAATGCAATTTTTGAGGTCAAGAAATCCCAGTCTGATTCTGTTATGGAGACTTATGAACCATTCATGTCAACCAAACATATCCTTATTAAAATATTGCGTCACACAGGAGCTTCTCAATCTCTACGCTGCCTTTTTCTGAGAATACTTATTTTGGTTCTAATGTACTTATTCAAGGGGTTGAGTGCAGTTATTTGACTGGACCTGTGGTTACTGGACCTGTGGTTGTGAGAATAAGATCTTCTTTGCCATTTGAAGGTGTCCATTTGTTACTAGGCAATGACCTAGCTGGAGATAAGGTCGTGGTTAATCTACTTGTATCCGACAATCCGTTTTTGGATCTATCCCTGATCCCGTTGAACAGGAAATACCCGATCTGTATCCGTCTTGTGAAGTTACTCGAGCTATGGCAAAAAGAGCCATTGAGAATGATATTTCTTCTGACATTAACTTGGCTGATAGTTTTATTGGTCAGTCTTACAATATAGAGGTTAACACATCTCTTGATATTAGCCCATCTGAATCTCAGACGGACTACAGTGAAAATAACATTCACTTACCAGATAATTCTCCTTCTATTAATTTGAATGACAAATATCATGACTTAGTAGGAAATATTTGGAAGTTGTGTACCTTTCGTTTATTAGACCATTCTTAGAGTATGCAGATGTCCTCTGGGATAACTGCACCAATTTAGATAAACTTGAACTTAACAGAATACAAAATGAAGCGGCACGCATAGTAACCGGAACTACTAAATTAATATCTCTACAGGCTCTTTATAATGAAGTAGGGTGGGAATCACTTCAGACCCGTAGATCTAAACATAAACTCGTTAGCGCGACCGCAAATTATAGCCTAAGGAACGCCAACGACTTTCAGGTACTTGCTTTTCGTACCAATCTGTACGGTAACTCATTCATTCCCTCTGTCACTCGCGAATGGAATAAATTGCCTATGAACACACGAAATGCAGTTTCAGTTGTTTCTTTCAAGCACCGTTTAAACCAGGATGTTGTCCAAATTCCTAAATATTACTATCTAGGAAACAGACGCGAACAACGTATCCATGCTCGCCTACGTACTAAGAAGGTTCTCTAAACCATCATCTGTTTCTCAAAAACATAGTTGACTCGCCATTATGCACGTGTGTAGGTATTGAAAACAGTCAAGACAGTTAACAGTTCTTCTTATTTTGCCCTGTTTACAACCATATACGCGCTGATCTGTTAAACTCAATTTCACCGCTATGCACAGTATCGCTAACCATACTATTTGGATTACCTACGCTGTCTTACGAAATAAATGCATCTATCGTTGAAGCCGTCCATAAGTATATTTTAGCAAGCAAAAGATTCTAATTTACATTCAGGGAGTATTTTTGAGACTGGATTCATTGTCAAACTCGATGTGTGGCCCAGTTCATCCTCGCAACATGAGGGGTAGAGTCCAGTGTGTCCAATTGTCCAAACCATCTTTTTTACTTTTATACACTTAACTTACAAATTAATCTCTCTTTCTCTAGCATGTTTTTTAATTAGATTATTCAAAATGTCGTTTTTTTTAGTCTTCTTCCTTTTTTTCTATATATATAATCATCTATAAATTTTTGTTGCATTGAAAACATATTTAAATTATCCGTTATGTAAATTGATATGAATGTAAATCATTGTCCCCATGGAGAGGATCTCTAAAAGCACTTTGCTTTCGTTCCAATCCACTTACCTATTGTATGTAGCAATTGTATAATGCGTTATCTTTGAAATAGAATATGTTTAAACCAACATTTTTAGTCTTCGGCTTATCATCCGCAGAGTCAATGTGCTCTAGAAAAATTTCACCAGACACTGAAAAACATGATTAGGGCATATTGTTTTGACACTAACAAAGACTGGGATGAAGGTATCCACTTGTTGTTTATCGCCGTTAGGGAGTCTGTTCAAGAATCTCTGGGTTTCAGCCCATTTGAACTAGTTTTGGTCACACTGTTCGTGGACCACTTCAATTACTTAAAGAGACAATTCTCTCGGAAGAAGACACTTCTTTGAATCTTCTACAGTACGTGTCTGGTTTTAGGCATAAACTGTCAAAAGCTTGTTAGGTCGCTCGGTCTAATCTCAAATCATCTCAAGCAAAAACGAAAACAAAGTATGATTTGACTGCTAAAGAAATAAATTTCAAACCTGGTGATAAAGTTTTTGCTTTATTACCGATTCCTGGAAAGCATTTACAAGCTAGGTATCTTGGTCCTATGCAAATTATATTATCAATACTCCTGGAAGGCGAAAGCAACGTCAGCTGTGTTATATCAATATGTTCAAAGAATACATTGACAGAGACAGCCTTTCTTCACATTTAGTTAATGTAGTTTGCTCTGTCCCACTTGAAAATTCCAGTGACGGATTATATAATGAGAATGAACAGTTTGACAAATGCGATCCTGATATTTGCGATTTGATTATGAATTTGGTTTTGTCGTCATGTTAACTGTTTTTTTCCTTATAACGTCTCAAATATGGCTATGTTTGACGTTTTTCTTAAAGTCGCGTTGCACTCAATTGTCAACGTTTAGCATCATAGAGTGTTGGTTTAGTCACATGCAATTATTATTTTTATATCCCACTGACGTTATTAATAACAATGGGTTAACATGACGACAAAACAAAATTTATTTTCAAATCGCAAATATCTTTAAATTTACAAATATATATAGTTCATATGCGAACCCTTAATATTTCGAATAGGTCAATCCCCACTTCAGTGTCAATTTTGTAACCTTTAGAGTCAGTTGTATAATTTAGCGTGATTGTAACCTTTCGTTTTCTACAGCCGTGTATATTGTATCTATTGTAACCACTAATTATTTTTTCCATAGACACCGATGTTAAAGTGTCACATATTAATGAGTTGCCGCACATTCAACTCAAGTATGGATAATGCAGCAGTGTAATGTTCATATAGAAATCTAATTGTCCATTTGAAAAATCACCAGAAAAGGTGGGGTCACAAGATATGTAAGAAAGTTCTTGTTTGTTTACTAAACAGATCAAGGGTACAGCTGTTTTCAGTGATGGTTGCTCACAAAGTGTAAGCATAGAGTCGAAATTTCGAAAATGTTCATCAGTGATCCAGTAAAACATATTAATACGCGTCTTATACATACAAGCACAAAATCGAACAGAAATGGGCAGTTTTCCCTTACTTAAAATGCCCATTTCCATCAAAAAGCAGGATTACTTTTTATTACTGGAACTACATTCGACTACACCTCGGAGGTTTACGTTAGATATATATACCTCGTCGTCAGTATGTTTAGAAACGGTGTACATCTCCTATAAAATGACCATGTTGATGGCAGTGCAGGGACTTTAAAACTTCTAATAACGGATGTATAATTTACTATTATCTTTTATTTTATGCTTCGTGTAAACGTGTAGTTAATAATTACGAATACTATTAATACACTATAAAATAGCAAACATATTATGTAAGTACCACGTGACTCTCTCTCTACTAATGCCAGACTTATTGTCTTTTGTAAACGGGAAAATTAAATATTGAATAGAAAATGATATTTTGTGAAATAAGTATCATTTGTGCATTACTTCCGAATGTTCAAACGTCTATCTTTTATTCTACACGTTAAAAATATCGAAATAAATACAACTGTCTTTTGTATTTCGTTTTCAGATGACCGATCTTATACATAATCACTGGAGTACTTTCTCACACTAGTTGGAAAAAGAGTCATGGCGGATAGTACTGAATATCGTTTGCTAAATTTAAATAAGCTAACAGGTTTTTCGGTCGTGAAATATATATATTGTAGACACATTATTTTCTTTCCTTTTTTCTGTCTTTTTCTTTAATGGAAAACACGGCGATAGTGTATGTCCCTATGTCACCAGGGCATTAATAAATAACAAGTCCAGACTCTTAAATACACGCTTAAAGAAGCTACTCCATTTTAACGTTTTTATCGTATAGTGGTAATTTAATTTTATCAGACTCGACAGTCAAAACAAATCTCTATCTTCTAACATATTCTTACAGATTATATTTCTAACAAAATCTACTCTCGCTACTAAACATCCCGGTATATACCTGCACGCACGTGCAATCATCTTATTGGATTTGTACACATTTATTCAATTGGTCGCAACAAGGTATCCCCGCCTACGATATACCCGAGTAAGCTGATATAATATAGTCTATTTGAGAGGATCATCCCAAATTGTAGAATATTGGTCATTTACTATTAAATGCGGGATACTTCTACCACTTGTTTTTAAACTATTAGTGTTACTTATTAAATTGTGTGGTAGTGTTACAAATTCCTGCCATATGTAATTTGAAATGTTATGATGAAATTAGAACAGTTCTAATAAAGTTCATTGACTAAAAGGTGATATTAAATGTTTGTGCCAGTCACTGTAAAACCGTAAATATAAATCAATCCAGTTACACATAGAAGAAAGAATGTAGTTTAAATTGAAGATAAGTTGAAATACCACGGCACAAAAGTTACTATTGTAGATCAGCACAAGTGCCTTTAAATGTTCGTGCAGAGCGTTCGTCACCTGTAGAGGTAAATAGTCTACGCGGAATATCAGTACTTGTGAATTTACTGCAATTAACTCGTACCACCTGCCTGTGACAAGATAGACTGCAAATGTAGATAAAAGAACTAATTAAGCTAAAGGTAAGTTACTAAAATCAATAGGTAAATGGTGATAAGTTCAAGGTTACAGTATTAATCCAAATGTTGTCTGAAATAACGATAAATAATAATCAGTCCCACTGCTCTTCGACATCCCAATACTCGAAGGCCCTGTGGTCGATTCTGTCTGGACGTTTTCCACTAAAACCAGTGGCCGATGGCGGTTGCGTGGAGGGTTGGCGGTCCCTAGTCCATACAACCCCAAAACGCCTCGGCGAGACTTCTGTCTCCCATGTGCGTCCGCATTCTGGCTGCGGGTCCCTCCTGTACCATAGGTGGTGCTTCCGCCTCACCTGCCTCTTCCGGGTCCGGGTCGGGCAAATGACTGCCCGGTACGACGACACCTACGAGTGGAGTTCGCCCTCCTGTTGGTTTGTCGAACTCCGATATCTGACGAGGCTTCCTATAGCAGACGATAACGCCCTCCTCCGTCTGCACACCGATTTCCCGAGTTTGAGGGGTTATTTGTACTGTGCGTTCTACCGCAGTGATCAAACCCACCAGTCGCTCCTTCAGCATGGTCTACAGTGGAATTAACAGTTTCAACAAATTCACTAAATTGTCTATTTTGGCTAACGATCTCCACGACAACTCGTTTTGTTTTTGTTTTTAATGCCCAATTAGTCTATGACAGTTCATATGTCAAAATTTAGTAATGTATGGGGTAGCATACTGGACTTGAATCTAGCCGGTATATGTATACATCACTAACGTCACCAGTGTATATAAGTGTATATGTTAATATACAATATTCACAATTACATAATTCAATATAGATATATAGCGATAGTCTCTAGTATTACAAGTGTGTCCACAGTTCTACATATATCCGGATATGTACACGATACCGGGGATACCTTGTCATCTTGATCTAAATTCGGGTAGATCATATGGTATATTCCGTCCATTGGCTTATCACGTGATGAAAGGGATGCTGGTCCCTTTTCAGCGCAAACAGACTGATCGGACGTCTTAGCCGACATCGAAGCAATTTCAGTTTCATTTGGTCTTCTCGGAGAATTCACCGTATACCCACACAAACTTTTGACAGAACAGAGCTTTTTACATTTACCCGTATACAACAACACCCCAGAATAATTGCACCCGCAATTAGAGTTATTAAGGCCATTGTTCCAAACGAAAATCCCCAATTTTGAAAGGTTAAGTTTTCATTGTCGACCGTTGCTACATTTTCTAATTCGTTTATCAGATGCCCCTATGGCATTTGTTTAATAGTTTCAATTGATTTTGGTATACGGATCGTTAGGTTTGGGAGTCTTTGAGATAAAGGGTTCCAAATCATAATCTGAGTTACTGCTGGTCACGCATGGGATGAACTACAACTTGCAGTCATATCCTGCGATACTGAGGGCCCACATTTGAATTTTCTTATTTTGCATAGCAGAATCTTACAGAGATTTCAATGGAAGGTGATCTGACCTAATTATGAAGGTAGCCCCATGTAAAACGTGATCTAACTTCTGCAAGGCGTAATGAATCGCAAAAGCTTCTTTATCTATTGTAGACCAACGACGTGGGGTATCGCTCAACTTGTGGGACAAAAAGTGAATGGGTTTTTCATTTTTTATACCAGGAACAGCCTCAGTTTGTTCATCAACTGGCTGTGTCAAGCAAGCTCCTATGCAATTGTTACTTGCATCCGTATAAAGGGTATAAGGTTTGCCTGGGGCAGGGTAACCTAACATAGGTAATATTGCTAAACTGTCCTTCAAACTTTCAAATGACTTCTGACAGTCAGAGTCCCACTTAAATTTAGCATTTTTTCTTGTGAGAGTTATGATTGGTTGTGCTATTTCCGAAAACTTTGGAATAAATCGACGATAATAGCTGCACATACCAATAAAGCTGCGTACTTCTTTTACACAGGTAGGCGAAGTAGGATGAACATATCGGACAGGGAAAGCAGCATTCAAGGACGACAGTCAACCACAAAACACAAAAACAAACACGCAAACAGACAAACGAAAAGGCAAAATTAATAAAAAATGCAAACGACATCACAAACACAAAAGGGTTGACAATAGGGCTACCGCCTTGGAACGGTCAGTGGCAAAGTAGGCCACTGGGGGTTTAAACCGGTTCTAGGGTGCACCAAACCTCACACTTACCCTACTGTCATCCCATTAAAACAGGACAGTGTAAATAAAGAAATCCCAACCATGATCTAATCTCTAACCAACAAGGCAGCATCAATAGGCAATATAAGTAAAACACAAATATGCTCATGTAAATATAATACAAAAAAACAATAGCCTAGAGAGCAGTAAGAGAATACATCATTAAGGGCACGACAAGAAAGATCATGGACAAACATCAAACGCCACAGTCCCAATGGGTTTTAGGTAGGCGTCATCATAGGGTCCACAGCCTGTCCGGTCATCGTACAATTAAAGAGGAAAGCATAGTGGCGAACTGTAAAAGGGTCCACCACCAAGAATGCAGTACGTTGCAAAATGATAGGGTCATAACCTCTTTTGATAAACTTTTTAACAAGTTTAACAAAGATAGTATGAAAGTGATCATGACCAAGAATCTTACAAAGTTTATAAATCACATCACCATAGAAGTCAGGTTGTGATAGTCCTTGTCGCAGAAGAGTCCTTAAATTACATTTATATTTGGAAAGAAGATCAGGGTTACGATAATAAAATTTTGCAAAGGTTTTACGAAGTTGATTCTCTAATGACTTCCACTTTCTTTGGATTAGGTTTAATTCGTCGCTATTGATAACAAAGCCTTAATACTCAATCTCAGCTCTTAGAAAATTACATTTATTTAACTTCAATTTTAAACGATATTGCTTTAACCGTTGAAATACTTTTTTCAATGTGTGCCAAATGTTCTTCAATTGTAGAACTGAATATCAAAATGTCATCAAGATAAGCTGTTGTGAAACTGTCTAACCCAGCAAGAACATGTGACATACGTTCTTGAAATTTAGCTGGTGTATTGGTTAACCCAAAAGACATGACGTGAACTGAAATAGACCTCTGTGACAAGCAAAAGCCGTATTTTCAATATCATCTTCGCTCATGGCTTCTTGAGAATAACCTGACTTGAGGTCTAGTGATGAGAAGTATCTTGATTTCCCTAAAAGGGCCAATAAATCGTTTATTAATAGTAAAGGATACGCGTTCGATTTTGTAATTGTATTTACGGCTCTAAAATCTACACAAAATCGTTTAGAGCTGTCTTTTTTTTATCTACACGGTCACGGGAAAACTCCACGGAGATTTAGATCTGGAAATAATATTTGCTTCTAACATTTCTTCTATTGCCTGATCAATTATTTTCCGTTTGTTTAGTGTGTTCTATAAGGTCTTAATTTAATTGCTTTATGGTCGCCTGTGTCAATTTTCATTTTGACGGTTTCAGTGTGACTTAAATCAGTATCTTTCTGTGCAAACAGTTCTGCATTATGTTTTAGTATTTTAATTAATTTTGACTTAAATTCGGGTGGAGCATCAACGCTATCAAATTCCATTTGATCCTTAAGATCACCATTTTGATCTTTAGTTACACTAGACATGTGTTGATTCTGAATTAATTCTAGTTTTGCAACCGCACATACCTTCCTTAAGGTAAAAATTTTGTTTGTGGTGTTTGTTATCACAATAGGAACAATTGTATCTCTTTTTACCTTTAAAACTGAATTTGCAACTAATAAACCTGATTCATAGCTAAGAAAACCACGTTCATTTGCTGAAACTTGGTAAGTTTGACCATTTGTTTGAAAATTAGAACTTTTCCTAACTTGACAATTACAAACTGCGCTTGTTTGAGGTGGAAGTTTAGTTTTAAACTTCAATCGGATTATCGATGAAATGTGAATATCTTCCTGAAGTGGTACATATTTACCAGCGACCCTAATACACCCAAGGTCATAATAAATAAGGACACCATTATTAAACAACCAATATTTTCCTATTATTATTCTCCTATTCATGCCCCTGATCAAGTAAAAGTTATGACTCATTTTGATACCCCTATCTAAAAAATGATTTCTGTGCTCCCATCGCAAGAAAGCGGCCCACCAGTAACAGACTGTAAATAAGCTTTGCGAGTTGTATCTTATTTTGGTTTTGTTTCTGGATTTTTAACAAACAAGAATTATGGTTTGATGTTAATGCAGTATTAAATGTGGGTTTGCTTCAGTTTCTCCTCCCACCGGCTTCTACATGCGAGAATCTCCTCCCACCGGCTTCTACATGCGAGAATCTCCTCCCACCGACTTTTACATGCGAGAATCTCTTCCCGCCGGCTTCTACATGCGAGAATCTCCTCCCACTGGCTTCTACATGCGAGAATCTCCTCCCACCGGCTTCTACATGCGAGAATCTCCTCCCACCGGCTTCTACATGCGAGAATCTCCTCCCACCGGCTTCTCCATGCGAGAATCTCCTCCCACCGGCTTCTACATGCGAGAATCTTCTCCCACCGGCTTCTCCATGCGAGAATCTCCTCCCACCGGCTTCTACATGCGAGGAGCGGAATCCTTTGACTGATCCGTAGCCAGTCTACGTTGCTGTCCGTTCGACTTATTTGTCTCATTTCGACATTCACTGGCAAAGTGACCTATTTCTTGGCACTGCCAGCACACTAACCGTGTACGGTCGATCGGCCTACGACGGGGTTTATTTTCAGTAATAGTACTTACTCTTTTTTTTGACACTCGTCCGCTACATGACCACTCTTATGACAATAAGAACATTTTTGCCTCCTTAAATGGTCAACTTTCATGGGATGTTCATGGGTTGATTCATCATTCTGATAATGATGACCTGTCCTTCATTGAAACCTCTTTCGAAGGTTCTGTTCTGCTGTTGCAGTAGCAATTGCATCTTGCAACGTGTTTGGGTTGGTTCGCATGACTCGAAGTTTCATTCCATCGTCATGGAGACCATCGATAAAATACCTTATCAATTGCCTATCCCTAACGTCTTGGGCCTGACCTGCAAAGGTGTCATCACCTAAGGCAATAAGACATTCGGTATACGCCTGAATTTTCTCATTACGTTTTTGAAGGACTTTGCGTAATAACAAAAGTGCATGTTGTGGGTCAACAACTTCAGCGAAACGAGCTTGAAGTTCTGCTTTAATTTGAGCCCATGTGTGGGTTGAGTTTGCACTCATATACCTTTTAAAGAAATCAGTAACGAGACCCTTACTCGCCTGATAAGCAACCAATTTAATACTGCCATTTGCCATGCAAACCAACAAAGATTTCTCAATACTTTTTACCCAATCCTTAAATAATTTGATTTCCCCCTCAAATGGCGTTATTACTTTGGCTACACCCTGAGCCCCCATGGTTGTTGTTAACCACGAAAGGTGATCTCCCATTACCCTAAACATATTTACAAATTCAGCCTGTTCAGTCATATTTGTTAGAGTAATACAGTAAAGCTACTCACGGTTGTCTAATATGCCTCCAGTTCTTCTTACACGTATTGCACAATTGTCACCAACCATCATCAAAGTTCATTTATGATCGACTATTGTCCACAAACATTATCAGAAGATTCCCACAACACCAAGTTCGAAGTGTTAATTATGTCGAATTAACACATAATCCTGATCACCAAAAGAAGTCCTGTGACACTATGTCACCAGGGCATTAATAAATAACAAGTCCAAACTCTTAAATACACGCTTTGATAAGCTACCTCATTTTAACGGTTTTATCGTATAGTGGTACTTTAATTCTATCAGACGCTACAGTCAAAACAGATTCTAACAGATTCTAACATATTCTACTCTCGCTACTCAACATCCCAGTATATACCTGCACGCACGTGCAATCATCTTATTGGATTTCTGCACATTTATTCAATTGGTCGCAACAGGTATCCCCGCCTAGGATATACCGAGTAAGCGAATATAATATCTGCTATTTGAGAGGATCATCCGAAATTGTAGAATATTGGTCATTTACTATTAAATGCGAGATACCTCTACCACTTGTTATTAAACTATTATTATTACTTATTATATACCTATTTCTCTCGTGCAATTAGAGATCTGCATTTGTACCATGTGACCGGACGGTATATTTCCGTATTGGACGCACTCGCGTACAATTTTTTTTATATTAAATCCGTATTGTACAGTACACGAGCCCCATGTTAACTCAACGATAAAGTCCGAAAACCGGTAAAATGTAAACTGCGTTACACGCCTATATACTTTCGTTTATAAAGCGCTTAAATGAAAATGAATGGTGATATATGAGGGAATAAATAATATGTTAACCTTACATAATAACTAATATTAAAAAGAAATATGTATCTTTTCCATAAAACAACATCATAGTTTAAAATTGTTTTCTATGGTGGCATATTTCTGCTACTACATAGCTAGATAATTTATCTTGCATTGTTCGAGTTACTGTTACTTTTTCTCTCTAATTTTCTATAATGTTATCTAAAACACATACTGCCCGCTTCTGCCATCACTCTGGGATGATAATTTCTCTTGTATCAACATGTATATTTTATTGAAGGGTACACTTTTTTTCTCCCAATTAAACCGTACCTGTTGATGATTGCAAGTACTAACATACATATTGAAATTGTGTTTAGGGTAGTTTTTAAGCACGAACGTCGGTCATATTTTTTCCATCGCAATTTCACACTTCCTGGTTTGAAAACAAAACACTAAAAAAAGCATTTAAAATGTGCTTAAAACACGAACAACCCACGCAAATCGTGAAAAGGATACTTACAATTACATTTTGCAGATACTAACTTGGAAATGAGAGCATTTTTCAATTATTGCATTTCGAATTTGTCAACAATTTTAGCTGAATGAAAGACTAGATCAGCCGACTTTAAAACCGAGAAGAAAACAAGCAAACGGCAATAATGTGTTGTTCGAATTATTATTAATGTGTTGTTCGAATTATCATTACCACGTTTGCCGGTGTTATTTTTTTTTATTGATACATACGTGTTTGTTAATTACGCAATCGAGTGTTTTGCCAATATAATACATTAATCACACATTGCAGTCGAGATTTTACCAGTAGTTCTATAGAGAAGTTAAAAAGATAATTTAATTGTGCTCGCTTAATAAATAATTTAAATGTACCGTATTGTTATCCTCACAAACATTATCTAAAAGGAAAAAAATAACCGCTTGATGATTGCGCCAACGCTTTTATTTAGTTTACCGTTTCGAGATTCTCCTCGTTCATTTAATTCATTAAATTCATTCAAAGGTTAAACCTTTGAAGAAATTGTTCGAAATAACATCAATCAATAGAAAGGTTATTTACTTGGCTTTCTAACCATGCATCTTATGTAAATGTTCATTAAACAATACATGTATATGATAAAAATGGTTGATGACCAAAACAATAAACATACGGTGATATGCGTAAACGCTTTAAGAAAATACAAAATGCGATATATTTCCTTTCTATCTCGAGATTTTACCTATTTATTTTAACAGTTATTTGGAATAAAACTACACCATTAGAAAGGCTATTTATCTGGCTTTCTAACTATGCATCTTATTTAAATATGT
The DNA here is from genome assembly GCA_037043455.1 of Cyrtodaria siliqua. Classification (NCBI taxonomy): domain Eukaryota; kingdom Metazoa; phylum Mollusca; class Bivalvia; order Adapedonta; family Hiatellidae; genus Cyrtodaria; species Cyrtodaria siliqua. The sequence continues at coordinate 427,813 of JAWPHD010000235.1, read as the reverse complement.
ATTAAACAATAAATGTTTGATGACCAAAACAATAAACACATGGGGATGTGCGTAAACGCTTTAAGAAAAGGAAAAACGCGATATATTTCCGTTCCAACTCGAGATTTTGCCTATTTATTTAACCTTTATTTGGAATAACATTACACCATTAGAAAGGTTATTTATTTGGCTTTCTGGCAAGTTAAAGTATAAAGAATTCAGTAAAACAAGTATATATAATGTCTGTTTGCAATGTAGATGGGTGTGCCGTACATCGAGGCCTCTCGTATACCGCCACGATAAAAGTAGAAATCGATAAATGCAGCGTATAATCGATAAACTTACCTGGACGACAAGTGTTTTCAGTCGAATACAGCGTTTGTACTGTCGAGTCATGTACCCGTCATATAGAGCCCAGTTTTAGCACAACCTTAACGCGATAAGTATGATCTGAACAATTATAAATGTTGTTTTCGTTATAAAGTTGACTAATTATCATGAACATTCACGTTAGCTAGATAATCTTTTGTTTTCTTAATAATTATAAATAGCTATCGCGAAAATTCACGTCTCGCGGCAGTTTAGATATCTACAAATAGACTGTTTATAAATAACCTGCTCGTGGGTAAAAGCCGTACCTTACCGTATATCGCTATCGAAACCAAAATGATTAAAAATATATGCTGGGTTTAGAAAAAAACACAAAAAAACATCTTTACAACTATCAATGAAGGCTTATTAAACAATGTTAAAGTAGCAAAATAGATATCTTGACATATTGAAATATTTTCTGCTTTCAAGAGTAAAAGAGACACACAGCAATCTGGTTTATTTGCAAATGAAACTTTTGAAAGATCCTCGGATTGCAGAGTCCCTCTTTCAGAAAATAGTATTTTAAATCTTCTTTTGAAATTGTAACATGTTAAAAAATCTTCCCATTTATACAGCTTCTAATCATGATATGCATTTGTGTATGTATGTATGAGTGAAAACTGTTTATATACAAATATGATGCATATTACATACATATCTGTACGGTTTGTTGTGGGTTGGCCCACCCCTACCCTCACAAATATATTACGGGGTAAATAAATGGATTGCCATTCATTTGGTAATTCAAATTAAAATATATATATATATATCAATTATTATGAAATATAGTATATAATATATACAAAATATTAAATAAAACAATAAAAAACTATATCTGGCAAAGTGTACAGAATACCGTACGTTCCACAAAGTTATAACTTTACAAATAGATGGACAGACAGACAGACAGACAGACATATATATTTAGTTGCAACTTTTAAAAATGCAATTAAAGGCTTAGGAATATTTAATTTTCTAGACGACAATTATTGTGTATATAGTATATTAGTCTAATTCAAGCAGGGTCCCAATGATCAGTACATGCAAAATGCTTATTAATAAATGCAGACAATTCTCAAGTTTTTGCGTCTGTGTGATCACGATCGATTCAGGACGTTTCGGCACCAAACCATTTCGACACCTAGACGAATCGGCACCTAGACGTTTCGGCATCAAAGTATTTAGGCATCTATTTTAATTTTTACCTAGACGTTTCGGCACCCATTTATATTTGAGTGTTATAATGAAGTAAAGAGTTAAGAAATTGAATATTTTCTATAAGATTACATGTAATTCATTTAAAATGCAAACTCCGAAGCGGTTTTGAGCCTGAATACAACTAAAACATGAACATAAATAGGGCCCATATGATAATCACTTGTAAAATTTAAGTAACTATGACTTTTATATTATATTGTAGCATGGTCACTGAAATTCCCTTTGTAATATTTCAGGTGTAAATCGTTTAATTGAAAATACTTGAATGTGTTCCCCTTAACATGTATAATAATGTATACCTAAGACCAAATAAAAACTTCTTTTTATTCATACAGTATCTTTTAATTCTTCACTTTACCCTCCTGTCATCTCCATATCGACAACTTCAGGTATGTGACTTGAACAAAGCCGCCACAAACTAACCCATTATTAAAAATCGTCTACATATAACGCATGCGTTATAATTTTCTTGTTAATACTAGTATTAATCCGCTACTGGTGTCACTGGATTCTAATACTATTAAGGTTAACATGTACTTTGAATGTCATTGGTATAAATTCTTGTCCGGGCTATATATTATTTGTCTATCATTGGATTGCAATGCTATTATACACATAAGTTCACATCAATGAGAAGATGTGTTGTGACAAAGGCAAAGTGCATACCATCGAGGTCAAGGTCACATTTACACGCCGAATGTCATTGCTATAATTTGGTGTCCGGGCTAAAATCTATCATTGGATTCTAATAATGTTATACAGATATGTTTACACCATGAGACAATCTGTTCCAACCAACAAAAAGATACCTACCCTAAGTTCACTGTCACACAAACAATTTGAAGTTTTTGCTATAATTAACTTTAACCTTCATCCCAAACCGGTAGGGAACATTGCCTTGTTACTTTTGGCTTAATATTATGCTAATGAATTTGTTGTAATAAATTATGTCTATTTGTAATGCTTAATTTATAGTATTAAATAAGTTTACATCTATGTATATGATAAAAGTTAGTTGAATGATAAATGATGAACATTATGTACGTTGCTGCACGGTACTGTACGGTAAATGTTTTGTAATGTTTACACGATAGTTTATATATATATTATAACATCATATATTTATTTTTAGATTTAATAAACTTACATCTGTTTTATCATAAATTATACAAACAATATTATACATATTACTGATCACTTTCATAGACACTATTAGCCATTATAATCTCCATACCAGAGCACCTGTCATTTCCGATAGTTTTCGTTATAGTACGGACTGTAGGCATTATCGTGGCATTTAACATCATAAGTTAATGTGATTTAGATAATTTTATCTATCATTTTTTTTAAGATTTTCGAGAAAATTTATTATTATCTCGAACAATTCATGCAGTCCAGCATTTTATGTCACGTTTGTGAGTTTTTCTCCAGAGCTTCTCCGCCTAATTTCTGTAATACATGAGCTGACTGAACCTGACCTCACACACCTGTGCAGTCAGTACAAAACACTTGATTGATTGAAGTCGAATCACATAAACGTGTCAACCGTTTATACTGTTTGCTTATTGACATGTTAGCTTTTCCAAATATTAAAGAAAAGCCGACTTTGTAACAGAGACAGAAATATTGTAATGGATGGGATTGAATCGTCGCATTCTTTCAGAACAAATATCAACATATGCATTTTTTGCTTTGAAACACACATCATAATTTTCAGCATAAGCAAAACAGAAATGACAGAAATGTAGAACAAACACAGAATGCCATTCATTGGTTGGTTATGTTACGCGCAACATAATTTGGTTACGAGAAACATCTTAAGCCTGATGACACAAATGACTGAATAATTCACGACTAATACACGTGTGCAATAGTTTGTGGTTGTCGGCTTATTAAAACTCGAAATAGTGTGTGTGTGTGTGTGTGTGTGAGTGTGTGTGTAGTTCTAGGGTTTATAGTCCCTACACCATATTACCGGTAGCAGATATAGTGCTGCCACACTAGAATACTACGTCGTAGTATATGATACCCTTCCCGACACTGTAGAACTACACATCATGTGCTCGTCAAGCAGAGGTTACAAGTATTAAACTATTATTATGTATAAAATCTTAAGTATGTATGACTCACGACCTCCTGACTGCAAGTCAGACTATCTAACCACTGCATCGGTGCAGTGAATATAGTATGTTTGAAATGGGTTAATATGGTGATGATGTTCCTTTAATAATTTGATATTATTGATGCTTTTATATACAGAGTACTTAAACTATAAACAGTAGTCGAACGTCTGGCGTTGCGTCATATGGAAATGATTAATTTGGAATTGTTTGCAATGCATTATTTTTCTATCCTTCACTCGATGGCAGGCATGTTTAGTTTTTCACTCACTCGCATCCGCTTGTTCGCGAATATAACGACACGCCTACCATCTAGTGATCCCTATAATCGAATCCAACATATAAATATCCTCTATCTATTGACTGGACTGCGTAATAAGACTTCCGAAACGTCCTTAACTTTTCCATTCCATGTTTCAATAAAGTTTATAACATGATCTGTTTAAAAATTAAGTTAACTAAATTAAATCACTGTAGGCTAGGTCAATAGTTATGATAAATTGTTTGTACACGTATTTACTTGAATGCTGTTCCGCATAGCTTGCGATTCACACGTGACTAGCTTTTCTATGACATGATTATTTCTGTATGTAAACTTAATGCATAAATTATGAATGTCATCACGGGTGACAACAGTCTGTAAAATTGCACCGAAAACACAGATTAGCTTGATTATTGAACGCATTTACATATCTCGATACAAACACCGCCATGTGTGAAACATGCTGTATTCTATGGCCTCCCGTGTCGCTATCAATCACTCCTTTACGTCATTTATAATCTTTGATTGCCAATTTCGACATAAAATCCGTCTACAATAAAACCAGATTATTTCAATATTTATCTTTACATTACTGCTTTTGATGACTAGTGTTTGTAAATAAAGATTCTCAAATCAACTCGGGTTTATTTTTATAGTATCCTCTTTGCATGGAGTAATAAATTAATTGCACCTGTTGAATAAAGTATCTATCCGTAACCGCTAAAATACTTGCCTTAAAGGAGAAGAGTGCCCCAAATTATCATATATCTTGTTTATGTATTTTAAGTAGAAGTTTACTGTTTTTTCTTTTCTTCAGACTGTCGTGAGTTAAAATTCTGAGATAACCATGCAAAAGTTTTCAATCTGGGACGGTATGTGAGTGGTTTTCCGGTCTGAAATTTCGTTTTACGGCGACGGTTATCTCGATTGTAATGCTTTTCTATTCAAATGCTACACATATAAAATAAAGTCATACATGCACACGACTTTGTTTTTCTATGAAACCTCAAATTCACGGATGCCAGCATTTTGTTGACGTCATCCAATGACGTCGTTGACGGTCGTTAATTTGAGACGTTAGCCAATGGAGTTGTTACATAATAGTTGCATTAAAATAGTTGCATCAGAATGTGAGTTTACAATAAAACAAATGGCGTTCCAATGTTACAATGTTTCGGCGTACAACCGAGTGCAGTTATATCTGTATGTGCTTAAAGACATACCTAATGTATATAGGTTTTATACATGCAAAGTGTATATAGGTTCTATACATGCAAAGTGTATATAGGTTCTATACATGCAAAGTGTATATAGGTTCTATACATGCAGTGTATATAGGTTCTATACATGCAAAGTGTATTAAGTTCTATACATGCAAAGTGTATATAGGTTCTATACATGGCGGTTACCTAAAAAAGAAGTATTCTTCACGTTGAAAATTAATGCTGTCTTAAAAATGGCTTAAATGCATATACATGTTGACGAAATAAAAGATTAAACAGGAAATAATTACTCGAATATCCAACGTTCACCAATAACGGATTAAACCACCACCACCACCGCCACCACCACCGCCACCACCACCACCGTCGCCACCACCGCCACCACCACCACCGCCGCCGCCACCGCCACCGTTTTTTTAAAGATTACAACTATCAAATGTATGTCAGTATTTGGAAATTGTCTAACTGATAACATGAGTCGTAGTTTTCTAAATGTCACTTGGAGATGCTAGTTTGCCGGATAATTTAGAAATCACTCAACTAAGATAAGAAAGATAAGAAGTCGTAGTTTATTGTAATCGGTCAAGTATTTTCAGTCGCTGACGTCGCCGAATATATATGGTATGCATAAGTGTCCGTGTATATAATAAAAGTAAGGTTTGTCGTGATTGTATGATTGTATGATAAAGCACTCGTGAAAACTAAGTTTTCTCACTTGTCGATGAAAAGAAATCATAATATCACTCCAAACCAACATTTCGTTAAACATTTAAAGAAACGACACTATATATAAAACACGCCCAAGTTCACCTTTAAGGCAATATTGGATGGGCATTTGCGCGTATTAAAAATGTGTGAGAAATCTCATAATAACAACCTCTGGCATAATAAATAGTCCTTTCTTTTGAACTTCACATTTTATTTTATTTCTTTTTCTGCTGTTTTGATTTTTATAGTTTTATATAACCAATAGGAAATATGCAAGTGAATGTGAGTCATATCAGGGTGAAGTTTTTGCTAAGAAGTCTAATATATATGCCGTGGTAATTTGAAATGAGGGACTAGGTTTCCTTTTGTTTTTAAATATATGGACAATTGTTTTGAAGGATACTTATTAAAGTCAATATATTAAAATACATTTAGCAACATATATTTAAATAAGTCGTTCAATCCAGTGATGACTTTATTTCCTGGTTATCCAATACGATAATTGTGGTTAATAGTCATGTCCGTAATGTTTGGTCGTTTTTTTTTATGTATATAACTAAGATTTTCTATTAATTTATTTACCATTACCATATTCACTATTACTATAACCGATCGGAAATCTATTGGAAATAAGTTAAGTGAAAATACTCCGGCACAATAAAAAGGCGAAGCTCTCTGTTTAATTCAGATTCGGATGCAGACGACACTTTTGCCCAATAAAAAGCGAGCGTTTCTGCGAGATTAACTTTACACCGTTATATGCCCGCGCTTCATTTGACTTGCTGTCAAAGACAGAACACTTGACAATGTACGATTGTAATCACTCGGAACACAGAGCCTGATAGATAGGCTGCGCTGTCTAAATATGCTTGACCTTTGTTTTATTTGTGACTTGAGTGGGTGTCAATATTACGAGTATAAAATCACAACAGACGACATATACAAACCACAAAAGAAGTCCGATGTATTCCTTGGGGAGATGACGGAATAAGCAGCAACAATCACTAGCGTTCTTATTTATATTTAAATCCAAATAAAGTGGAAAATAAAGGATTAAAGTTTAATTTGAGTCAAGGTTAGTTAACATTGCAATGTAATAAATATTGCCATTCTTTTCATAAAATGTTGATTTTTATTAACATTTGATAATTAACTTTAATGTGAAACAAGGCATAAACAGAGAATATATTTTAATTCAGAAAGAAACATTTCATTGAAATTTAAATAAAAAATATGCATAAACAGTAACATACTGCAAACCGTTTGATCTAAATAAAAAATAAAAACACTGGCGAGAATCCGTGTCCACCCTCTCTGAATTCACTTTATTTTATGTTAGAAACTGATTATGGATTTCAGGTAAGCATTATCTTGATCAAGGATACTATATTTTGTGATATAGGATTAGCTTCAGCTAAGATATATAGGATCTTAAACGAGTTCCCATTTCATATAAGATTTATGAAACGAGTTATGAATTATTTTAATTTTAACGAGCGTTTTGTATTATCTCTACCGTCTATGTTTCTGCCATTGATGTTTCCTTGAAATTTCAAATTATTTAAATTATTAGAAATAATACATTTAAACAAATCTGTTATTGAAGCTGCGAACAACGTCCTACATCTGATACAGATGATATAGCTATATAGAACATACACATATATTGTCAAACAAATGGAAACTTATCTTGTGTCGTATTTTAGCCTATATAGCTAACAAACTAGACGAATTAGCAATGAATGCCGACGAATTTGAGAAACATGGCACGGAAATGGTCAAGTACATAGCACAGTACATGCGCACTCTTCACGAGCGCCGTGTAATGCCAACTGTAGAACCCGGACAGATGCAAGACATGCTCCCAAAAAACGCGCCAAAGAAGGCAGAGGACTTTGAAAGTATCATGAAAGACGTAGAGAATATTATCATGCCTGGGGTAAGTAACAAAAGTGGACTGCGTTAGGCATGAAATAACAAACCTGGCCTGCTTTAGGCATGAAGTATCAAACCTGGCCTGCTTTAGGCATGCCGTAACAAACCTGACCTACTTTGGGCAATAATTAGAATTGATCGAAAATCAACATATTGTATTTGGCTTGGCATGGAACCACCAACAAGGTGGATGGCATTTTAAGGATTGAATTTTTTTTCTTCACACAACACATAGTTATTATTTCACACACTGCTTTCAAACGTTATTTTAAATAAGAGGAATAACAAATAACATTTACACATAATAAATAAAAGTTTTTTTTTTTTAATTCTGAAATGGCTACATAACAACATCTAATGTAAATTATCACAACGCAACAAACACTTATACATACTGTCAAATGTGCTATGATGGTCAGCAAGAGATTAGTAAAATGTTCGACAGACGATAGACTCCGAAAACAGTGTTAAAGCAGAAAATCTTGCTGAAACAAGGGATTGTGTGTTAAATGGGAACAAGGCAATTATGAAGAAATAACTTTCCTTTACCGAAAATAAAGATATCGTGACAAAGAAGGAAAACATTTAAAATGAACACCGGAACGTATATACCGAAGTTGGTGTCTATTTTTTACATAACGTACCATAATTCTAAACAAACCCGGTGACGGACAAAAATGGTATGTTAGTTGAAAATATATACAAACTATCCTCTGGGAAGACATCTCAGTACAATCTGAACATGTATCACACACAGTTATCACGCTTAGTAAATGGAAAAGGTATGAACATCTTCATTAACACTGACTTGCGATATTGAGATATCGCGAAATTGAAAATGAGAACTGTTCTTTAGATAATTTTAACAAGAACATAACTATTTGCTCATGTCTTACTATAATTCAGATTGTAATTGACATTTTCAAATGCTGCAAAGAAAGTGAGGAAAAAGAATAGCATCGAAGCGAGACTGTTGTAAATCTCTGGGAAATTATAACATTGATTGCGAAGTACCTGTGAATGAGACAAAAAGTGATCAAATTCAATTACAAAACAAAGCTTGAAATATGAGTACGGATTCAGTGTTAGCTACCGTTAAAATTGGATGCCAGACAGAAACAGACCCTTCTTAAATACTGATGATAAATGTGTAAATGTGGGATTCGCAAACAAAGGCACTCCAAATTGCAAATATTAATATAGGACAACTTCTTGTTGATAAACATCACGTTGAAGACATTAAACTAATAATGATTAAAAAAATAAAGTGCGATTGTATTTGGTATATGGTTTAGGTAATTCAAAGACAGACGAAACTGATGTTGAGATACTTCAGAAAATAACTGATGTGGATTATAAATATAAATGGGAAGAGTAAAAAGGATCAGTATAAGGAATCATTAGGTAGTACACATATAAGTGAGAGAATAAATGTTTTAATAGTAAATAGATAATATCGATTTATTAATACTACACTCTGAGACATTTGTAATCCATTATTCCGAAAAGAGCTAGGTAAACAATCAAATGAAAATGGCTCATGTTTTGAAAAGAAGAATAAAGTTTTATGAAAATTTAAATATGTATAGGCAAAACAAAAATGATGAAAGTAGGAGTAATATGGCGAAAAGTAGAAGTGAGTATAAGCAGCTTATACGCAACAAAAATATAATTATGATAAAAAGCAAACCAATAAATTGGAACGTGCTCGTTTAGATAATGCGAAAGAGTATTGGAGGATGTTGAAAAATATATGTATATACCGAAAAAAAGTCTACTACATTGAGTGCCACAAAGTTCTCGGAATATTTTAAATCTATAAATGACACCGAGAGTGTATTTTTTCAACCTGATGAAGATGTGTTATATTTTAATGACAAATATATTCAAGGCGAATTACATATTATGTTTGAAGAATTAAATATTGAAATTTTTATTCCGGAAATTATCAAAGCATGCTCACAGATACGCACTGGTCGCAGTGGTGGGCCAGATCTGTTATTGAACGAATTTTTTAAATACGGCATTGATACATTAATACCTTATTTACATAAATTATTTAACTTATTGTTTTCATATGGGTATTTCCCGGAAAATTGGTCTGAGGGCTACATAGTCCCACTGCATAAAAAGGGTGATATAAATACAGTTGAAAATTATAGAGGAATAACATTACTAAGTACGCTGGGTAAATTATTTGCAAGAATTCTAAATACTAGATTAAATGAAAAATATAACGTATATATTGAAGCTCAGGCTGGTTTTCGCAAAAATATGGGAACTATTGATAATATTTTCCTATTGCATGGGCTGATAAATCATATTATTTGTGAAAATAAAAAACTATATTCGGTTTTTGTTGACTTTACTAAGGCTTTTTATTATGTTGTTAGAGATATATTATGGTACAAATTATTGAAATATGGCGTCAGAGGGAAAATGATTGATATTGTTAAAGCTATGTATGAAAATGTAAAATCAAGAGTTAAGTATGAAAACCAACTAGGGGATGCATATACATGCTATTTAGGGGTACGTCAACGAGAGAGTATTTCGCTATTTTTATTTTCGATGTATATTAACGACTTGGAAGAACATTTTGCTTTAAATGGGTATAATGGCATTGGCACTGGAATGTTGAAAATATTTTTATTATTGTACGCGGATGAAACGGAAAAAGGCTTTCAGCAGGGTTTGGATTTGTTTTATGAATAATGTAATAGATGGAAATTAATGGTTAATGTAAATAAAACGAAGGTCATGATTTTTAGAAAAGGAGGCCATTTGCCAAGGGGTTTAAATTTTAAGTATGGTGAAGTTGTTATTGATATTGTTAATTCATTTGTTTATCTAGGTGTTGTGTTTTCTACCGGTGGGTCGTTTGTAAAAACATTTAATACATTAAGTGTGCAAGCATTAAAAGCTTGCACATGTAATACATTAAGTGTGCAAGCATTAAAAGCCATATTCCAGCTAAAGAAATATACTTATAAATTTACAAATTTGTCAGTATCGCACATGTTGAGTCTATTTGATAAATTGATATTGCCTATATTGAACTATGGATGTGAGGTATGGGGGTTTGCGAAAGCAGATGAAATAGAGAGAACACATTTATCTTTTTGCAAAAAATTATTAGGTGTAATAATACAGACGCAGAATAACTTTATTATTCCATGGCGTTGGAAATAAAATAGGTTTTATGCCAATTTTTAAACAACGATTAAAGGATACATTTATTCAAAGTTGGATTGAAGAATTAGTGAACTCAACTCGTGCTAGGACATATGTATTGTTTTCAGAATTTCGCTTTCAACCGTATTTAGAAAATGTAAATTTAAGAAAATGTAGATGTGCTTTAAGCAGATTACGAGTGTCATCTCACCGTCTTTCTTGAAGTGGAGACGGGGAGATGGCACAACAGGATGATCACGCGTTTAAGTTGTCACAGTGTCCCTACGTCCCTACATGTATTGTATTTCCTATGTATCTGCATGCATGTCAGACTCTGTCACTCTTGTTATATGTGTACAGTTAACACCCCTACACTCCCCACAGGCTATGGAACATTCAAGTCCATGCTTCCTACAAGTACAACGTTTGGTGTCACAGCTCGCTTTACAGTTACATTTAATAACTTTCAAAAGGCTTTCTGGAGCTGGTGGTAAATGTGTCTTTACTGGTAATAGCTAATTGCCTACAACTGACCATCCCCAATCTTGTGGTAATAGTTTATCGTCTGAGTCGATCCATTTTTGCACTTGAAAATATACCCTCATGCTGTGGTATTGTGCTGCTGCGGATGTGGGTGGAAGTAAATGCACCTGTACGTGTATTGTGTTTGACATCACTTTTCTTGCGAAGTTTCTAAAGCGCAATAAATCTAGTCCCTCAAATGGAACACCGCCATATAGATATTTAAGTGCATGTTCTCCGGCTTTTTGTATTTCTTCTTTTGTTTTATCCTCAGTGCAAAATACTTCTGCACACTCCCTGAAGTGTTGGTCATTCACTAGCTTTTTCAGTGCAGCACCTTTCCCAACCCCAAATATACGAGACGTGGTATCGCATCCTGTGATCGCATGAACGAAGGGCATATAGCGACAGTTATTGACTCCCAGTGCCATCTTTGTTTGTCCGATGTCCCAAATTTTCATCGCTTTGTATGAAGTCTGTTTCCCTTCTGACTTGAAAAGATGTTACAGGTCTCCATATTGGTGTGATAGCATAACAGTATGAGAAGATCGGTGTCTTCACCGATCACCATTGTTTCACGAGTTTCAGCACAAGTTACTGCAGTCTTAACAATTAAAAGATCCGCATCGTCTTCGGCATATACAACTTTGCATCCTTTTTTTTCAAGTCGATTCCCGAGCATGCAAATAAAACGTTGTTTGTTTTCAGAGTTTGTTAAGAACTGTTCTTTCTTTCCTTTGAATGGTGTATTGTCTTTGAAGTTCACATTCGACCCGATGACTCCATGCGTTCGCCGCATATGGGCTACATCCTTTGTTGATGGTCCAGACGCGTAGCCATCAAACACAATTACTGGATCCACATACTTTTTAGATATATAATCTTCGTACGCGTTACAAAAACCTGCAAAATCTGTGCCTTGTTGCCACGGTATGCGCTGTATTAGTGATCCTCCGTCTAACACATGAAGAACATTCTCAGTAAAAGACTGTCTTCCACAGTCTCCTAAAGCCCATATCGCATCTGCTAATGCTGGTTTTTGTGGTTGCCTTGGAAAACCAGATGGATCAAACAGTGCTGATGGAATACTGCAAAGTTCATACCCAAATATTTGTGACATGTCTACTTCTGATCTATTTGCAGCTGCTGTAAGTCGTTGAAAAAATAATTGTGGATCAACTTGAATTGACTCATCTAATTTTACTACAGGTTTTGTAGTAAGTGTCACTGCTTGATGAGATCTTTTGAAAGAATGCTCCATCACATTTTTACCAACCAACTATAGTTCTGACAGGAAACACGTCTTATTCTCGTTTTTTTCCGGATAATTTTGCATATTGCCCACAAAACAAGCATTTTTCTTTAAATCTGAACTGCTCACTGCCAGATCTTAGTAAACGCAAATTACATGTAGGATGATATTTGGATTACAGTCATTTCGACGACATTCTGTGTGAACATATTGCCCTGGAACAGTGAGTATGGTATCGCCACGCTTAGTGCTTGCATTGTTTATTCCGGCAGACCCTTTCAGTCCTAACTGCACAGTCGATGTTTCGTTCTGTAAACTTTCCTGACAAAGAACACAAACGTGACAGGTGTCCGGTATTTCCATCTAAAATATATTTAAAAGTAAATTGTAAATATTGGATCAAAATACAAAATATAAAGACATACAACACTTTAAATACCTATATTTTCTAAGGAGTTTCTGTATGGAATAGCTTCAGGGTATTAGCTTTAAATTACGAGAAGTGTTAATCTATTTCATCAATATACAAATAATAAATACTGAAAAGGGGATCCCTTGGAAGCAACAAACACAAACAAGAGAGAAAAGTAGCAGACTCGGTTTTATTGATTATGTTCATGAGAGGTAATGTTAAATACAACACCTGTCACGCCTCCTAGCGCCGGCTTAAGCGATATTCTAATTTAAAGCCACACAGATTGGACTTGATGATCCCAAATAAGTGAATAAGTGTTTGCCTTCTAGTTACGCACCTGTTTAACTGTTTTCAAAAACAACAGCAATCGTACAATAAGTGGATGCACACTCATTATGTAGACTCACTACACATAACACGTGGTGTATTCGGGGTTTCCATCTGCAAATACATACACATAGGACTTTCTTAACATAATCTATATGAACACAACATTTAAATAAATATTTACGTATATAATACATATTTAAATATAATGACACTCAAAAACAAAAAGAAATGAGCGAAAAAGTGTTTATATATGTGTTGTTGAATGTTTCAAATAATGGCCCGAATGGCCTTCCGTAGATTTGGAATTTGACTAAACCACACAACTCAAATATTTTATTTTTATTTTTTTAATATCATATAATGGAGCTTATATTACGAATGTATCGATATTTATCAAACACAATAACTTTCCATCACCCTATACATATAAATGGGCATTATTTATACATGTTTTACCATCCGCGAAAACGCATAACACAATGTTACACATTCAGATTCGTCGTCTGTTTGAATAATTTACGGACGTTTCACCATTCAAATCAACTAGAGTATACTTTTTGCACATATAATAAACAATACAAAGCAAAGAACTTACCGTACTGAGATACTGTGTCCAGTTTATTTTCTTGTCTCTTTAAAAACAGACGATCCTTGTTCATGATCATAAAGACGCATTGAAAAAGCGCTCCGGATCAATATATTCTACGGTGGCTTATATGTACCACTTATAAAATGTTCAAAAATGTAATTTTTAAAAACTTTTTTTGGTAATTTCCCCTACTTAGATTGTTTTAGACTTTTGATATGTTGTTTATGCAATAAAATATTACATTATTCTTGAAGAAACAATTCTGTTGCAATTAGTTTGATGTTGAAATGTAGGTAGAGTGGACTACTATTGATATTTTGTATATTGTTAAATAAGCATTTGTGTACTCATGGGCCTATGACCTTTTGTATGAAATAAACTATTCATATGTGAAACCTGGCTACATACTGAGGAATATAGTAATAAATACTGAAAAGTGGATCCCATGGAAGCAACAAACACAAACAATGGACAAAAGAAGCAGACTCGGTTTTATTGAGTCTATTCATGAAAGGTAATGTAGTGTGCAACAGCTCTCACGCCTCCTAGCACCGGCTTAAGCGATATTCTACTTTAAAGCCACATACATTGGGCTTGATGATCCCAAAGGACCAGTAAGTAATAACACTATGATTTGTAGTGGGGCAACATTTTACAGCCGCTACTCAGCACTAAACAAGTAATAAATACTGATAAAGGTGATCCTTTGAGAGCAACAAACACAATTAAGAGAATAAAGCAGCAGAATCGGTTTTATTGAGTCTATTCATGAGAAGTAATGAAAGAAGCAGCACTTCTCACGCCCCTAGCACCGACTTAAGCGGTATTCTACTTCAAAGACACCTATATTGGGCTCGTTGGTCCCAAAGGACCAGTAAAAAATAACACTACTGATTCGTAGCACGGGGAGACTTTATACAGGGCACACTGCACTAAACGAACGCTAGTGTGAATGTTAATAAATACTGATAGAGGTGATCATTTGAGAGCAACAAACACAATTAAGAGAATAAAGCAGCAGAATCAGTTTTATTGAGTCTGTTCATGAGAAGTAATGAAAGAAGCAGCACTTCTCACGCCCCCTAGCACCGGCTCAAGCGGTATTCTACTTCAAAGCCACCTAAATTGGGCTCGTTGGTCCCAAAGGACCAGTAACAAATAACACTACTGATTCGTAGCACGGGGATTCTTTTTACAGCCGCCACACTGCACTAAGTTACACTTAGCTGGCTTTAGATTTGAAGAAGAGATAGCAGCAATGTGAATTGAGAAAGTGGTGATGGAGTTTTCGCATATATAAAATAGTTTTTTTTAATTCAATTGGATTTTATAGTCGCACCAACAGCTAAGGTCATGGGAAATTCCAGCTTCCATTTTTGGAGAAAGGAGAATCTAGATTATAAACTTAGATATTGAACTTGAGAAGACAGAAAGCATATAATTGAATATAATACTACCAAAGTATGAACCAGTTGTTAAACTTCTGTGTATATAGACTCCTGGCTCACTTATACCATGGTTCGATAATACTGAGCATTAGGTCACGATGAAAACGAAATCATTATTATGTGTGACCCAAGTTATGATTTCATAAAATCACAAACCTCGTTGGATACTGGAAACTTAAAGCTTCATGAATCCAAACATTCTGCTTTTAAACATGAACAAGATTTTTTTTTTTAATTTCACGGTTTATAAGAAAGCACTTTTAGCACAAGAAAATATAAAAAAAAATGAACAGGAAAAGTAGAATTCAAGGACGACAGTCAACCACAAACATACAGAGAGAACAACTTTAAAGATGAATATAATGCAAAATAAGTCATCACAAACACAAAAGTGTTAACAATAGGGCTACCGTTTTCGAACGATCAATGGCCAAAAAAGGGGGCCGCTCGGGGTTTAAACCAAGTTCTAGGATGCACTAAACCCCATTCTTAACTATTGTCTTCCCAATAAACGGGAAAGTGTAAATAAAGATATCCCCGCCAGATTATAATCTCTAACAAACAAGGCAGCACTAATAGGCAATATAAGTAAAACACATGTAAAACACATATGTGTAAAACACATATGTGATCATGTATATACAATATAAAAAACAAAAGCCTAGAAAGCCACTTAAGTAAGTTCTTAGTAACTTGGCAAAAGCTGGAGCAACAAGAGAATACACGTTAAGTGTACGCCAATACAAGATTAAAGACAAAAATCAAACGCTACGGTCCTAAAGGATTTAGATAGATGTCATCATAGGGTCCACAATCTGTCCGGTCATCGCACAATCAAAGAGAAAAGCATAGTGGCAAACTGTAAATGGGTCCATCACTCAACATGTAATGCGTTGCAAAATGATAGGATCATAACCACTTTTGATAAACTTTTTTACAAGTTTAATAAAGAGTGTATAAACGTGATTATGATCCAGGATCTTACGAAGTTTGTAAATCTCATAACCATAGAAGTCATGGTGATAGTCCTTGTCGCAGAAGAGTTCTTAAATTACTTTAATATCTTAAAAGTAGATCAGGGTTACAATAATAACATTTTGCAACGGTTTTCGAAGTTTATGGAAACGGTAGACCTGCTAGGTTAGCTTTTTAGTTATACAAATGTTACGAATTTTAAAGTCCTCAACACGATTACAAGCTCTTGCGAAAATAATAATTTGAGAAACATAGACCCAATAAGAAGTAGCTCGGGGAACATGCACATCTAAATGGGGATAATTAACAATATTAAAGTTAAAATCATCTCTCTTGCCATAGATTTTACTAATTATTTCGCCATTTTCAATAGAGAGATGTAAATCAAGAAAAGAAGCGACAGTATCAGAAATGCTAGCTTTGTTGAGTTGAATTTCTTTAGGATAGATATTATTAAGCATAGTAGAAAAGAAAGGATTGTCAATGGATTGTCAATGTTCAAAATGTCATCCAAATAGCAAGAGTTGTCAATAAAGGGTTCAATTACATCTGCCTGAGTATCGGATGAAAGACTCAACATGACATCATTTTATCTAATAGGAAAATAAGTGCTTGAGGTTGGGTCCGCATGTTCTCTACGACGTTATTTTATACTAAAATTCTCAATCCATCCACAATGGATTGAGCGATCTGATCACGACATGCATTAAAATCACTAATTGAAGGTAATCTAAAAAACATCTTCAGAAAACAGATGCCGAATACGTCTACAATATCAATACTACCGGTGAATCTCCAAAGTTGTCTAACTTACTAATAAAGTTACTTACTAAAACAACTATAGTAATAGCATAGTAATAAAAATGCATCAATTAAAACATTATTAGGGGTATATATTGATAAAATCCTGTTGTGGGAATTTCATGTTGATCATCTGTGAAAATCATATTTTGTTCAGAATTATGAAAAGTCTCGCACATGAAACAAGAAGTATGTATCAAAGTCAATTTTGAATTGTGGTGACCCTTTTTCGGCAAATTGCTCTAATAATCTTATTAATAGAGGCAAAACAAACAAAAGAGACCTGCTCTGATCATCCTTAATTGGCCATTTCATGCATCTTCAAAATCCTTATTCCAATAACTTACATCATGTACATGGTTAAATATACATGGTTAAATATACATGGTTAAATATACATGGTCGAATATACATGGTCGAATATACATGGTCGAATATAAGTAGAGTAATCAGTAATCAGCGTCAGTAATCGTCACGACTATCTTACACCTTTGTTTTAAAGGTTTATTCCTCATATGTGGAGGGGTTTAGTGGGTATTCCAAAGCACTAATTACTAATTAGATTACTGGCATAATATCATCAATAAATTGTATGTCACTTAATCGCACATGTGTCATCGGATGGACCATCGTATTTTGTTAAAATATATTGGGAATATAATATTGCGTTTAAAAGTAAAAATAAACAAAAAATAAAGAAGCGTTCAATACGAAAGCGAACACGTATGCCCTTGTTTTAACCGGTACCAAAACTAACAATATTATCTTGACTGGGCAAGCTACGAATCAGGTTTGCTTCATAATCACGTTATTTTTCCTTTTCTTTCTTATCTAAGAAACATCAACAAACATGATTGTAGTCTCCTATTCCATCTCGTTCAACATATTCACTGTAATATTCCCTTCCTCCAATTCTAACTCATTCCTCCTCATCCAAATACTTCTCTTTGAACTGTCCATCCTTCTCGAACTACCCCAACCGCATCAAACGTCTGACACTCCGTCTTCTTATTGACATTATACTCCAACTTATCAGCATTGTCACCATTCACACTATCGACGTCCTCATCGTTGTATGTGGTCATGATATGTCTACTCCATTCTAGGTGACGCACTGGCAGCACCCTCATTTTCACGCCTACTTCCCTGCCGGCAACTCGTACCCTTCTATTCTCGGAGACATGTTGTCTAATGCCATTGGTTGTGTAGGATTTTCATGGGTAAGAAACATTAAGCTCCTGTAGCTATAATTAAAGTGTTAGAACATGTATAATGTTTCTCAAATTTAATGAGATTCTTTCGATCCTGACGGACTTTTCCTTAAGCAACACGTGTACATTAAGAGTAGATATATGTGACATTTCTGTTTGTCCTAAGTGTTTTTCTCAATAGATGTTTTGTTTCTGCGTTTTCAGGCAGCAAGTCCGGCTTGCACAGAACTGGAGATCGTGGTATTGGACTGGATAGGTAAGTAAACCTTTAAACACGTGTGTAGACATTAATCTAACATAGCTTGGGTAATGCAAACCCTGTAATTTATTTATTCATCTAAAATGGTAACGCACCCCAAGCTTGTGGTTGCTGATATTTCAGTATTATTCTCAAACGTTGACAGCCGTTGTGTTTCGAAGCGAAATTTAATAATTTAAAAAGTATAAAGCTGTACAGCTCGGAGGATGAGAAAAAAAGCGTAAACTGTAAGTTATGATAAATGTTCTACTTTATTGGATAACATTAAATATTTTATATTACACATTTCGTATCATTGCAAACGCATTTGCAAGCTCCATTTATTTTCAATGTAACATTATTTGTTCTAAATATATCAAAAATGCTTACGCAATAAAAAAAGGTTATTATATTTTTATTTTGATATATGTACGCGTTCTTCCGCGTATAAATATTGCGGTCCTAAATTCACGCAAGATTAATACGCGGAAGAACTCGTGCATATATCCCAATACAAATATAATAGCATATAGTTATGTTCACGATCAAAGTCAGATGTTTGGAACTTGACAACAAACCGCAGAAGTATAGACCTTGCCTTCGAGGAACTTCCAATACTTCATTTATAAAATACAAACCGTCTGGAAATATTTTCTTAAATTCTTTTTTCTTGCTAAAATGATTGAATGGTATGCGTTTTTTAACATTTTAATGCATATGTGATCATTACAAAGCGCGTCTTGCGATATACGATCATTTGTTTATTATTTGTCGATTATTTTTGAAATTGCGAAACGCTCTACAATATCTTCATATAAATTACATGTGCTACATTAAAAAAGTTATAAAATGATATGTCTAATCAGTCTTATTATAACACAGGAAAACTCATCAAGTTACCTCCAATATTTCTTCACGAGGGTGGGAAAGGAGGAGGGGTCATTCAGGTAATATGTAGATCATTTACTCTCTACACTTGCGAGGCATTTTAAATGTGTTCAAATGTTCGGAAACTTCATTAAATACACCAAATTCATTCCGTACATTGATACTATATCGCGCGAGTTAAAAGATACTAAAAGTAATTTGCTTTTGGATGCATTTAAATATTCACCTTTTTTAAAAGTTTCATGTCCTCGGGAAGAAATGACAAAAGACAAGGAATACTCAAATACATAAACGGAATATTAATGATTCCCCGCTAAGTGTGCACAATACTTGATACTTGTTCCACAGGGATCTGCGAGTGAATGTGTTCTGGTAACATTGCTGGCGTCCAGACACGAGTCCATCAAGAGTGCCAAAAGCCATCCTTATATAGACGACGGAATTGTTCTAGCAAAGCTAGTCGCATACTCGTCAACACTCGTAAGTGAAATAACTTTACTACATGTTTTTTGTATATTATGGAATAAGTTAAATTTTAAAAAAGATCATATAAATATGTAGCGAAAATATCTTATCGAACAAATTGCAAATATCTGATTGATGGAACTAACTTTAAATTAAAACAACAGCTCTGCCGGTGTATATCGGCGGCCTTGCGTATTTGCGTAGTGACAGCGACAAGTTACAGTACATATAGCAAGGGTGTTTAGTCCTTGTAATTATACCATATGTTGTTACAGCATTAGGGGTGTGTTCTAGTTTTAAATTGTCGCTGCCACCAGTGCTACTCGTAAGGCAGCACAAAGTTAGTGACCGGCGAAATAAACAAACACAAATCAAATGTCCAGTATTAATTGTTTTATTTCAGTTTATTAAAACCACAGATTTCTTTCACATATTCAATATTGTGTGATTATATTTCTTCAATTATGAACATTACAAATCTAAAAATCCATAGGTATATTGTTGAACAGTTCTCTCTCTCAAGTAGTTCTCCAAATTGTTTCGATAGTGTTTTTCTTTAAAATTCACCAAAAATATTACGAATTCCCAAAAATGTAAATGATTCCAAAAGTCCATGTTATCAAGAGTAAGCAATTCTACCGTATACCGTTCTACAGAAGTCCAACCAATCAAAACGTCTATAGATAGACTGTGCTCAACATCAACGCATTGGTTGTTGTTGAAACAACAAAACGGAACCAGTATCAACAAGAAAGCCAACCGTTGCACTTAACATCAACGATGATTGACTCTTCAACGTGCTTGTTTCAACAGCAAGTATAGATATCATGTTAACAAGAAGTTCTCAGCCAACTTCTATGCTTTAACGACATTAATTTGATACAAAGAAACTTGTATCAACCGGCATGCTTCAACGGCCTTAATGCGGATTATATGAGCAACAACAACAGTTAGTTTCAACGAACATGTATGCTTCAACGACATTAATTTGGTACAAAGAAGACAGTTATATCATCATCAAAACAAAGTCCTGAACATGAACAGAACAGAACAGAACATATTCTTTATTTATGACTTAAACAAATGTTTCTCGTCTTATAAATACATATTACATTTGTTAATATGTGACAGGTCAATGCAATTTTACATTAAACAATGAAAAAGTACAAACACACAAATCATACATACTATACATTCATACAACTCACCCATTCACTATGACGCCCAAAATGTCTCACACATTCACTCTGGCGCACGTATATACCTTGTTATAATGATTTAACTATTCATATTACATAGTTTCATGTTACTATTTTAAGTTTTAATAGTTTACATGTCATGTCCAATGAGGATGAACATATATTTTTTTACTCATTTTACGTTGCAGTATTGCGAATAATAAATGCTTCCCTAACAAAGCTAGATAACCTAAAAAGCTCTTGCTGGCTTGAAGATTGCATCAGATGAATAAATTTAAAAACACTTGGAGATGTGTGTAATATTGTTTAACATATAGCTTACGTAATAGTACGTACAAAGGATAAATTCAAATAAAATGATATTCATCTTCTAAGTCGTACTATTACACAATGTACAATATCTTTGATTTTTATCAGTTCTATTTTGTGAAATTCTAAGTCTGTGGGAGGATAATCTTATCCTCGACATGCCAGTTCTTAATTTAAATGGCAATATATCTAGATACACTTCATATGAGAATGAGGTTTTAAAATGTCTATACAAACATAAAACTCGATTACTTTCAACATCAGTGTTCCATTTTTGAACAAAACAATCTATAAGTTTTTGTTTAATCAACAAATGAAAAGTTTTCATATCAATACAAGTTGGGTCATTCCAAACATAATTTTAGTCACAGTGAAATGGAATGGTTTTAACATTGCTGGCCCAATTCTTCATTCCTCTTTCACAATCTCTCACAGCATCTTTATAAAAAGTTGATATTAAAATGTTTTTTAATCGACCACCTTACTCCAATACTTTATCTTGTTTACATACCTTAAAATATACAATGGGTATCTACCTAGTTCTCCATAAAACCGGCATTACTAGTAGACGTTTTAACTCTTAACAAGTATTTACACAATTTTAAATGTATTCTTTTTATCTGCTTTGACTTTGTAAAACCCCAAATTTCTGCTCCATAGCTTAATATAGAACCAACGAACGCATCAAATAATTGGCACACCGTTTTTGGTTTAAATTGTATTTTTTTACATGTGCAATAAATATATTCAAAGCTTTTAATCTTTTACCTGCTAAAGTCTCTTGATTTAAATTGTATGAACCCGTATTACTAAAAACAGTTCCGAGGTAGTTAAAATCGTTAACAACTTCTAAATTATTTCCATTATAAACTTTAAACATGAATGGATAATTCTACAAAAGCCTCAAATATAAGTGTTAACAATATGCATTGTAGGGGTGCTTTTGTAGCATTTCTTAAACCAACATATTTAATGTGGAGCAATTACCCAGAACTCATCCCAACACTCACTGAGTTTGAAACTGCACAATGAATGACTTCTATTAGAGACAAAGGACTGCACATGTTGAATTCCGAATTTTGACCAATATATGAAATGGACACTTAGTAATTAACAAAAGTAAAAACTAGCTAATTCTCAGAAAATTATTTGATAAATTAAAACTGTGGTATATGTGTTTACATTGACTACTGGACCTACTGCTGTGGCTTTTTGTGAGTCAGATGACATGGCTGTGTCAGTCAGTTTAGAATTAATTGCTCAATATTTTCACATTGTGAACAGTCATATGTATATTTATATTATACAGTCTCTTGTTATTCTAAAAGTAACGGCACAGTTGTATTTTATGAATTGTCGTATTGTAGATAATATTGTACTGTGATGAGACTTAAAAACTACTAAATATTCTAAACTAATAATGAACTCGACTATTGAAAACTATCAAACAAATAATAACTAGCACAACTAACAAAACTAACAATAACTATCACAACTAACTAATAATAATTATCTATGAAACTACATACTCATATATAGTGTTGTATTATTATATGCCGACTGGTACAGTTGGGGACAGGTGATTTTTTTATTTTCTTATTTATTTACAGTCGTTATTGGCGATATATTTGTCTCGTTCAGAACGAAATTGTTTTGATATATTGATTGTTATTGAGATATTAAAGGTATTGTCAACTGGGGCTGTTTGGTTCAGTATAGATACACATAGTACAGAAATATTGTTTTACTGTTTAAATTACAGAAATATAACAACATGTATTAATTCATTCTTTTCCGCAACTACATTCAGTACCAACCAAAAAGCATAACCAAACTTGTATTGTTGGACATGTGGAATTATTGTTGAACAAGTAGCAGAATCAACGGTCTTAACATTCGACAATACTTCAAATGGCAAACATCCCAACAGTTGAACAATCAACACCACCAGGCCAAATTACTGGGCTGTATAGACAATGCCCTAATTTTTGAAAATGAGTATATATTTTTGACTCAAGGATTTGACTGTAAATCCTTGCTAAAGGAATGGACAACAATTGGAAGCTACAAATTGTGACTTCAAGAAGCGTAACACTATTATGGTACAACTGTAAATTCATCATCGGAGTTATGTTGGCTGATCACCTGTACTCTGCAATAATTGCTAAAAGGTGCCGATGTGTTTCCTTTTCTAATAGATAGTTGCAAGTATACACACCGGTAAAAGCGTCTAAATCCATCGTCGTTGAGCGTTAAACTTTTGACCTAGAACCAGTTATTTCTGTTAAAAAGGTAATACTTAGGCTGACACTCGTAGCCAAAACAGAGCCTAGTACGAGAACAATTTACTCGGTTTCATGCCAGAGTGGTTGAATTTTACTGTGGAAGGAATTGCAGGACGTACGTTCGCTCCCTAACCAGTTCGAGGAATTTCAGGCCGTTTCGGTCCCTAATCAGTTTGGACACATACGTTTCATTTTATGTTAACCCTATACACCTATAAGCAGACACATTATAACTGACATTATTACCGTTCCAGGCACATTCCTGTGTTGAGAAGGCCGGCATGATTGGTCTTGTGAAGATGCGACAGTTAGATGTAGACGAAAATCATTCTTTGAGAGGATATACACTGGAACGAGCAATAGAGGTTCGTGCATTAATTTATCATGCTCACGTTACAAGGGTGTGAGTCTTCTTTTGGAGCGTTTACTTTTAGTTGTGTACCTCATATCTCATCCAAACTAATTAGAGTATTACAGTAGTTTGACCCACAAACGGTAATTGTGACAATCGAACGCACGATGCGTGCTGCTAACTACTTGTCTGTGAAGCATCCTCCATATTATCATCTAGAGGATTGAGTGTAAAATTGCAAATGTTTTACCCACAAACGCTCATGGTGGCGATCGAACTCCTGTTCCCTGGATGTATATATCCCATCTTGCTAACCCTGTGAAGCACTCCCGATATGATTGATATTAAATACAAGTTTTAAAACTCTCAAACAAAATAGACCATTAACACTGGAAAATGTGTGTAGGTATCATCTGTTTGGCACCATGGTACTAAAGGCAAGACTGAAAGGAAAATTGAAATTTAGGTAACAAACAAGCTCTATCTTTAAGACGGTGTAAGATGATAATTATATTTGATATATCCGTCTATGAGCTAATGAGATTATAACTGAAAGTAATTTAAAAAAAAGATATTTATACATTCGTGTACTGAAAGGGTCAACGTTATTATGAATGTTTGTGATCTACGAAATGGTTTGTTTATGTGTTATTGTAAGAGTTTCAATTCCTTTATCAGTCGATCAAATGGGAACATTAGACTGAAGATATACTCTCTGCATAAACGTTATTCGGCGACGGTGTCCTGTCAGATTTGTAAAATTTACCACCGAGTTGTTCTAGTTCCATCGTTATGACATCGTTATGACATTGTGTATATGTATGTGTATTGGGACTGGTCATACATAATTTTGGAGTCAGAAGATCAAAGCTTACGTCACCACAGGTAACTCAAACGCACTGAAAAAGATCCTATTTACGTAAAACAATGATGTTGTCTTAAGATTCACTAATTTGTACAGAGGTTTATCCTAGGGCTTGTGTTTGAGCAGGTTCTGATAAAAATCTAGTTTTATAATTGGATTTGTAGAGTTTGGAGTGAGTTATATCTTTACCTTGAACACGGTTGAATGTATATACACGTTGTTAACATCCGATTCTATAAGAGCACTCTTCAGGACATGTTGTTTACACGTTAGATTTGGTGAGATACACCTACATTGAGGTTGGAGTTAGCAGGTCAATTTTCAAGAGCGTAAACCTGACCCTGAAAATCGTTTAGGCCCAATATCCCGGTTTGACAAAACATACTAACTTCGCAAATATATTAGTTAGATGATACCGCTTTTCAGATTATTATATAGAAAAGGGGTGATGATTTTGGATTTTTCACACAATTTCAGGTTTGCATGATATCTTTTAAAACAAGAGCGAGTTTTATAAAGCCAATATAATACATTTTAACAATTTGAGATTCTGTGTATTTTACATCTGTCTGCACTATGTGGGTTATCTATCACTAGTGCAAAAAGCTTATAATCATAATCTCCTATAATGATGAAATAAAGATAATAAATGAATGAATAAAAATGAAATAAAGATAATGAATGAATATAAATGTGACCATGATGCTATCGATCCTGATCAGGTTTCATATATTATAATTGTGGAATTCATTACAGGAGGACCGGCGTATGGGACTGATTCCATTTTACGTGAGTAGTTAACGAAACCATTTATGTAACTTCTTATGACTGCTATGCGAGTATTTTAGGTTTTGCAATATATAGCGTACGTTGTTGTCAAACAGTTTAAACACGGACAATCCTTAAACTGTTTGCCAGTTATTCTAGAATTCATGTACATGTACTTTTATTTCTTCATTTTTGAATATATTGTAAGTGTACCCTATTAAGATGTACCTTTTTTGGAAGACGTTGGTCGTTTTTCTTTTCATATTATAGAGTAATTTTCTTATAACGGTAGGGAAAAGTTAATTATGCAATTATGTAACAAATAAAAACACTATTTTTAAGTCTTCCTAGTGATAAACAAATTAATTTTGTTTTATTTTCTCCCATACAGGTTTGTGCAACTATCGGCACGACGGGTTGTTGTTCGTTTGACAATATCGAGGAGTTAGGAGAGGTGTGCGCCAAGGAGAATGTCTGGCTCCATATCGACGCAGCCTATGCCGGCAGTGCTCTAATCTGTCCAGAGTTCCAACATTTACTTAAGGGTATAGAGGTGACTATTTATGTTAAACGATATTATCAATGCGCTGGCAGGCTTCTGTTTGCCTCCTTTGTAAGATCATTAGCCTCAATTTCACTTTAACTTGTACCGATGGCGGTAGGTACTGGTTCTATCCAGAAATAAATAGGTGGTCTGCATCCACCTCTAAAATGACCGTCATACATAGCCTTAAATGAGCTGACAAATTACGTTAAATACCAAATAAACGTACAAATCATTTAACTTTAAATATAATTACAGATCCTTTTGAGTTTCCGCCATTTTTAGAAGAAAAAAAACTGTTATAAACAGTATCTGCAATATGTTATCTATACAGCTGTCTTAAACCTCCTAGACAGCAATGAACAATGTTGGTCAAGAAAATATCCAAGTAGTAAAGGATGGCGATTTGCAACGTTTTTTGTTTTTAAATATTTTGCAGGAATATTGTCGTCGGCTATGGAGTTTTTTCTCTCACAATTTGACATATAAATTTTGGGTCGCAGAAAGGTTTCCTGCCAGTTAAAATGGGAATAACCCAATCAATCGCCGGCTATCAGCGATGAGAGGGTGTAAACACGAGTATGTTTTTCCTATGCCTAATATGTATTGTCCCCTCGTTTTTCTTTTCCAGAACGCCAATTCAATCAACTTTAACCCGAACAAATGGATGCTAGTCAACTTTGACTGGTTCCTTAATGTGGTATGATTTTTATGTCATTGTTTATCTATCCTCATTCTTGGTACGTGGTAGATTGAAACTCGTTAGGAAAGGCGAATGGCAAGTCAGCTCATGCCCTGGTCAAAATTATCTCCTTGCATAAATGTCAGGGATATGACTAGTCTTGACCATCTTTGACGCTTGATTGTGAAAAAATGTGAAACTGGAAACACATGTCCGTTATCGTGTTTTTTGTTTTTATTATAGTATATTTGACCATCCGCATTTAGTTTCGTCGATATAATGATGAGGATATACCGTGTTGTTTTATGTATTAATAGTGTCTTCCTACGTTCTGTATACTTTCGATAGAAGGTACTCTGTATCAGTTCGGTATAAACGATACCAGAATCTCGATAAAAAGCTGCATTGGCAACATATATTTTACAGTTCTAAACGTTTGTCTTGAAAACAAGCATGCGTCGCAGATGATATGACAAGGTCCAAACATTTGGATTACTTTGACTCGTGTTTTAATCTTAAAGTACGTACAACGAAATACACATATTTGGTATTTTAATAATAATAAACGGGTTTTTAAAACTTCGGTTAATTTCTATGCATGAACATGTTATGAAACAAAATTTTATTTCAAAATTGTTGTAGCTATCATGTCAAATACAAATACAAATAAATCATATTAGGACACTATCTGAGGTAATCACAGACATCAAAATAAAGTTTTCCAATTGAAGGACCTGGTTGGTTTTGAAGAAAATTTAGAGGAGGTACTCACTATTTCCCACCATTTGTGTTTAGTTTTTTTTTATTAGATTACGATTGGTATGTTTAATCTAACAATTTGATTTTTGCAATCGTAATATATACAGTTATTTATTTTGTTTCGTGCCCCTTCGATTTCTTACAGTAATCGTATATCGTGATAACATGTTTTGTTTAGCAGCTTTTAATGATATGCCAGTTAGAAAATCTCTAAAGCAGGATTTGTTTGTGTGTGTTGTGTGAAATAATACCTTATTTGTATATAAAAATTATTTGCAGGGGTGCGAGATAGAAAGATGCTGACATCTGCTCTGACGGTAGACCCTATATACCTACAACACGAGCATGACGGTAGGTATATATTTATGTAGAAAGCAGAAGTAGTTTGATTAACGATGTTATTATCACATATACTTAGCGGCGCGGGCGTGTAATACAGTCATGACGCACGATCAAAACACACTTGTGTTTACTATACTTGCAGTTGAAGGGCCAAACCTTTTGCTCGGTCTTTTCGTACGGTTAATTACTCAAATCCACCGGCTGTTCTCGAAAAGAGTTAGCTAATCTTCTTTTTCTTAAAACTATTTCTTAGTGGCTGTTTTCTTTTTTTGGCTGTAAAATGTATTCTGGACGTGTAATTGGTATCTTGAATGCACCTCATAATGTAGTTTCTGATATGAATTTAAAAAGTGAAAGTAGACTGGGTATGAAATCAGCCAAATGTTGACATTTGTCGCAGTGTTTGTAAACTTGGCTGAAAAACTTTCTTATAAATAACCAACCAACCATTTTTCTTATTGATTTTTAATAGCAGGACAATTTTGACTTTATGAAGGCAGTAAGTTGGTCCCCAGTATCCATATCATGTTTGAATTTTCTACATGTTTTTAAACATGGGTTCACATAACAATGAAATAAGCCTAAGCTCGGTGTGCAATGGGAATTGCCTCGTCGTTGACATCACCGGATTACGAATATCGCCTCTCGATAAAATCAATAACATGCATTTTTGTAAGATGTTCTATTTATTCGTATTATAGCTATCAACATCCGAGCATAAAACGATGTACACGTGTACGTACATTACTATTTTTACTACATCATAGGGCACTGAGAACAATCCATTGCCTTAAAAGAGAAATAACTCTCTTGAAATCAGTCTAGTACAAGACATACTGGCTTACCTTTTACTGCTTGGAATAATTTGAAATAGTGATTATGTTAAGATGGCCTATTCAGATAGTCTCGATAAACACGTATCCGGTGTGGGACTCTCGCACCGGAGAACTAATCTGTATGGGGAGAGATACTCTTTAAGAACTGATTTCATTCCTGCGCGTTTCATTGTAAAACCGGAGAGCTATACTAATTGTTTATATGCTGGCGAGCTACTCCAGGGAGCTACTCCAGGGAGCTACTCTATACTAGCTGTTTTCATTCAGGAGAGCTATTACTACTCTAGAAAAGACTTGTTTTCCCAGAGTTTCGGAAAATACAAACGATTATACAAAGACGTTTCAATATAATATATTTTCAATATTTGTTGTCTCATTGCAGATAAAGACTTGTTTTTCGAGTGAGTATATACATGTTTACGTACCTAATGCCTTATAGACACATCTTGACCTTTATACATGTTACGTACCTAATGCCTTATAGACACATCTTGTATATACATGTTTTACGTACCTAATGCCGTATAGACACATCTTGACCTTATACATGTTTACG
This sequence comes from Cyrtodaria siliqua, assembly GCA_037043455.1. Lineage (NCBI taxonomy): Eukaryota > Metazoa > Mollusca > Bivalvia > Adapedonta > Hiatellidae > Cyrtodaria > Cyrtodaria siliqua. Next base: position 398,191 of record JAWPHD010000235.1, on the reverse strand, counting down.
TACCTAATGCCTTATAGACACATCTTGACCTTAGGGTATTCCCCGTTTGGCGCCAAAGGTGAACCAATCGTGCCCCAAAATCATACCTCTACCGGGACTCGAACCCGGGCTCTCGGGTTTACCGCACTACCAACTGAGCTATCAAGGACACACTGCAATCGAATTTTCACCATTTAGCGGTACCCGGTTACATATTAATTATACAACAAGAAGATAAAACCTTTTCCATGTATTAACGTTGTGTAATACAAAGCAAATAACGCACTAGCGTTGTGTTTTATAACATACGGGAGTAGGTAAAAGTTAATACAATTATATGAGAAAACTAAAGCTTTAAGTTTCACAGCATTCGTGTAAATGTGTAGGCCACATGAAGCGTGCGACATTGCGTGCGTGTTGTACTTCTCAGGCGTTTCTAATACCGTTAAAACACAGACATATCATGTGTTAATGGAATTAAAATGACTTAAACTCTGCGTGCTGAAATGGACTGTATTTGTTGTATTTGGTGTTTATAATACTTTAAGGATAATTGGTATGTGCTATTGAAGTGAAACCAATTATGAAAAACCGATTAAATCGTCGTGTTATCCATAGTTCTATCAGTAATAGTTATAGTTCAAGGATATGAGAGGGGTCGATACCGACTGGAACATTCTTTAAAGGAAAATGCCGCAAACATGCGATAAATACAGTATAAGGTGAAATGTTAATGAAATGTTCGTATTAATTAGTACATTGGTTAATATTTTTGAAATTAAAGAGATAACAACACAACATACTATAAGTTGCAATAACTTCATCTATTGCCTGCTATAACATTCCGAATAGATGTTGATACAAAAAGGCTGCACCATTTCAACATTTTGACTGTAACAGTTACTATATATTGTTTTATATTATATATGTATATAATATTTTATATAGCACTGGGGTATCCCGTTAAGCCGACGGTTTCGGTCATTGAAACTGTGGTTTGTGTTGCGGACATACGGCGTAGAGGGTCTGCAGAACTACATTAGAAGGGTACGTTAAATGGGTTGATGCTCTGTTTTAAGATTTATTTAAAAGGGCTCTGAAAATGTTGAAAATAGCTGAAAGAATCATCAAAATGCCATTACAAATAAAGGAGATATGACCTATTGAACATTTACAAAGAACATATATGGAGGGGACCATCTTGGAACGATGACGTAATCGCGCCCTTTTACCACATATGGCCTATTGACAAAATGTATTTTAAATCAAAGTAAATCACTGCAAATGGATTAAAAATAAATATACAGAAGTAAAATGTATAAATTGTATGCTTGTTTTACATTTTACATTTGCAGTGATTTTCTTTTCTTAAAAAGACATTTTGTCAATATGCCATATACGGTAAAAAGGCACAATAAAATACTTATTGGTGAAAATAATACAATTATAAGGAATGAATTCATTTTCTGAACATTCGTGAGTAAATGAACTAAATGCGGACGCGAGTAACGAATGCGGTCTGTGCAAACTGCCACGTGGATCTCCGTAACTTATAAGAACAGCCAGCTTGTTATGGAAATAGACGAAGCAGTTCTGATTCTGTATGATCAAGTTCGGTATGTATCGGAACCATATAAAAAATAATTAGCTGTATAGAACATGTGTAACCTTTATCGATACAATCTAATCAAACATTAGGAATCCGCAAATCAAGCTAAGGTAGAATTTCGAAGAAAAATGAAAAAATCCAAACTATTGTTTTTCGTTTAATTATATATATATATTACATTTCTGCCTGTGACATTGTGCGAATTAAAACTGGTAATTCTATTGGGAAATAAATCCCTAGGGAATACTTTTTTAATTACATTGTTGAGAAAGTTGTGTATTCTTGCGCGAAGTTTGAAATTAAGGCATTATTGACCCCTAGTGAATCCTGAAATATTTATTGAGTTAAGGCACATTCTTGTAAATAAATGTAATATATGTTAATCAACACTGTTTTCGTATTATGGGATATAATTCCCTTGGCCAGTTCACATATCTAGTAGAAAACTTCGTGCCTACGGCACTCGTTTTTTCAGGATTAACACATTTTCATTTAAACGGATATTGGTTTAATAACCGAGGTGCAAACTTTAATGATCGATAATAACTTCAAGATTACCTTGTTTAAACTACCACATATACATATTTCCGTGTTTAAACTACCACATATTACCGTGTTTAAACTACCACATATACATATTTCCGTGTTTAAACTACCACATATACATATTTCCGTGTTTAAACTACCACATATTACCGTGTTTAAACTACCACATATACATATTTCCGTGTTTAAACTACCACATATACATATTTTCGTGTTTAAACTACCACATATACATTTGTTGGCACTATACAACCTTTACTATTGAATATATCACTAACACGTGATAGTAACAACGTTTAAACTATAAATAATGTACCTAATTACATATATGCAATTAACGGTAAATAAATATTAATACATGCGATAGTATTTATTAATTGAGAGATGTAACGTATTGTATTTGGCACGCCTTGATCGATAGTAATTTGGTAAAAGGTAAACATATTTTAAAACGTTTGTTTAGTTGATCTATATTGTAACGGGAAATAATGGTGCATTTATGGATTAGAAGGCCGAAAAACACACGCTCCAAAAATCTCGTGTTTCACTGAGATCGAGTTGGTAGAATTTAACTAATCGATAATACGTCTTCAACACTGACTACGTATCATTTATCCACGCATTTATTTCTAAATACACTCGTTTGAAACGGGACGTTCAATGGTATGGGTTGTCCGTCCAGTCCGTACGTCCTTTCTAAACAAATACGCATTCCGCACGATCACTTCGAATGTATGAGCCCCATTCTCATGAAACTTCATAGATACAATCACTTTGGTTAGAGTTGGAACTCTGTTGTGTTTTGGATCTGTTAGTCAAAGGTCAAGGTCGCGATGACATCATAATTATAAAATTACAAATTCAGCTAGCATAACTCTTACTGTCATGAAGCTTTTATGTAGATTGCGCTTGGTAAATGATATTGTATGTTGTGAGGGTCAATAGGTCAAGATCAAGGTCACCATGACCTTATATGGAATGTTAAATACTTCGACAGCGTAACATCTATCCTCATGCAATTTCATTAACATGTTGTTCATAATGCTTTTGGGGTTGCTAGGTCAACGGGCAAGGTCACCAAGACTTCGTATGGAACTAAGCATTTCGCGCGATAATTTCGTAAATATAACATCCAAGCTCATGCTTCATAGATATGTTTTCCTTGGTGCGAAAAAGAACCCTCTTGCTTTTGGAATCAGTAGGTCACAGGTCAAAGCCATCATGCCCGTATATGGATCATGATGGCATATCAATCGATAATTCCAGAAGAAAATCACCTACACTCACGAAACTGTATTGATGCATTGCCATTGGTAAGAGGAGGGACCCTATGGCTGTTGAGGTCAGCAAAAATTAAGGTCACTATGACCTTATATGGACATACGCATTCTACACTATAACTCTGGAAGTATAATCCCTACACACTCAGGAATAGCGATGGGACAAGTAGAGAATGTTTACAGGGTTACTCGCTTATGGTAATTTGCCATGGAATTCAAGCGTATAGAAGACATCAGTAGACTGCATTCGAATAATGTACTTAAACATCTTTAAAACCGAGTATGAAGCGTAATATTACGTCTCCCGTTTAGAAAATCCACTTTTCCTTTACTCAAATACACTGAGATTACCAAAGGCATTTTACCTTCCCACTTTCTACGAACACAGACATGTAATCTTTCACAATAAAAGGCTAATCAAACACCGTCTGTGCCTACTCATTTGGCCGCCTTCGGAGATGGAATTAATTAAATCGCTATTTTTGGTAAACTTTCTTAAACACGTGTTGTGTCGCATGTGGGCATCGTGGTTTCGTGGTAGCGTACTTGCTGCCGAACTGAAAGGTTTCGGGTTCGAAATGCCATCAACACATTGCGATTGTGACTGGCACAATGATACCCTGTTACCGCGTCCGCTGGAGAAATTAATCGGACAATCCAATGTCTTGTAATCTTGAGAAATATATTCGATTGTACGAAAAGGATCATCCGACTATCCACTGCATGCTATCCCTTTCTCTGGAACTCTCCTAAAATATCTGTTTAAGTTAAACATTAGTTCGACTTAAGTGTGCCGCATGTATAACATTACTCTTGACAGCGTTTTTTTTTGTTATTTCAGCACGTGCGGTTGGCGAAGTTGTTCGAAAAATATGTACAAAACGACAATAAATTTGAAGTTGTTGGTCAGGTTACGATGGGTCTTGTCTGCTTCCGTCTTAAGGTGAGTAATTCATATATGTTATAATTTACTATGTTATAATTTACTGGCGTACAAACCACGGCAATGCCACTCTGTTTGCGGCTCTTGTTCTGTGTTCAGCGTGTGAAGGGTACCCTGTTTTAAGACTCGGAACGTTTAGATGTGCAGTTACAAGCTATAGCTGATCCTTAAGTAATGACACAAAATGGCTAAGATTGTACTTTAGAACAACTACTCTTTCATCTTTTTCTCGACTATTCGAAGAATAGTGAGAGCTATCCTACTCACCACGGCGTCGGCGTCGGCGTCTCCAGCTTCACCATAACGTTTTTGTGCAATATATTTATAACTGCAATACTACTGAAGCTATTGCATTAACGCTTTATACTAATGTTTCCCATCAAATTCTGCACCTTATCCAACAATCCCCATAACTATTCCTTTAATTTTGACAAAGTTATGGCCCTTTGATTGTCATGTCTTTACTTTAAAGTTTTTGTGCAATAGATTTATAACTTCAAAACTACTCAAACTATTGCATTAAAACTTTATAATCATGTTTCCCATCAAATTCTGCACCTTATACAACAATTCCCATAACTCTTCCTTTCATTTTGACAAGTTATGGCCCTTTGATTGTCATGTCTGTACCTTAAAGTTTTTGTGCAATATATTTATAACTTTGAAACAATTCAAACTATTGCATCAAAACTTTATACTAATGTTTCCCATTAAATTATGCACCTTATCCAACAATCACCATAACTCTTCCTTTCATTTTGACAAAGTTATGGCCCTTTGATTATCTTGTCTTTACCTTAAAGTTTTTGTGCAATAGATTTATAACTTCAAAACTACTCAAGTTATTGCATTAACATTTTAAACTAATGTTTCACATCAAATTCTGTACCTTATCCAACAATCCCTATAACTCTTCCATTCATTTTGACAAAATTATGGCCCCTGAATTGGTAAAAAAAATCATTTTTAAATAGACGTATACAGGAAAAACTCTTCAAAATCAAAAGTGGATGCAGCTTAGATATTTTGTATGTAGCATCGTCTAGTAGTCCTCTACCAAGTTTGCTCAAATGGTGACCCTGGGGTCAGAATTGGACCCGCCCCGGGGGTCACAAGAGGTGAAACATGAGGTGGTGGTCCCCCCCCCACCCCACACTGATGTCATAACTTAGTAACCGTTGAGATCCCCACCATATAACCACATATACACTTACTGGACATGAACAGACAACCGGGTTGCTTCCCCACCCCTGGGGACATAGCCCCTTGGTCATGACTTGGGAAACCATTGAGATCCCCACCCTATAACCATATCTACTCTTACTGGGCATGAACAGACAGATATAACCATCCAACCAGCATAGACCCTAGTCTCCTTCCCCACCCCTGGGGACATTGCCCTCGGTCATGACTTGGAAACCATTGAGATCCCCACCCTATATCCATATATAGACTTACTGGGCTTGAACAGACGGATACAACCACCCAACCAGCATAGACCCCGGACTCCTTCCCCACCTCTGGTGACATAGCCCCTGGGTCATAACTTGTTAACCGTTGAGATACGCACCCTATAACAATATATACGCTTACTGGGCATGAACAGATGGATATAACCACTCAACAAGCATATATCCCGGGCTCCTTCCCCACCCCTAGAGACATAGCCCTTCGGTCATAACTTGGAAATCATTGAGATCCCACCCTATACCCATGTATACACTTACTGGGCATGAACAGACGGATACAACCACTCAACCAGCATAGACCCCAATCTCCTTCCCCAACCCTGGGGTCATAGCCTCTGGGTCATGATTTGGAAACCGTTAAGGTCCCTACCCTATAACCATATATACACTTACTGGGCATTAACAGATGGATACAACCATCCAACCATCGTAGACCCTAGGCTTCTTCCCCACCTTTGCGGACCTAGCTCCTGGGTCAAACTTTACAAATAATGTGATATTTAGAGTTCGACTTATGGGATCTATAGGTCAAAGTTCATGGTCACGAATTGCATTTATGTGTTGATAGGCTCTTAGCATCAGGTTAATGTTTACGTCCGCATTTCTTAACATGTAAATAGCTTTTATGATCGTATATATTGAGTTCAAAATCATTGGGTGAAAGGTCAAGGTCACAAAGGGGTCAAAGGTCAAATGCATTTACATATACTTTTAACATATTTTCTTCAAATTTTCAACTTATAAAATTTCAATTATGTATCCTTTGAAAGGGTTATTGTGAAATTACCTCTGTGTCATCACAAAAATTGTGGCCCTTGATTTAATGAAAATTCCAATGTTTTCCTTCTTGACACATCCAGCTCGCCCCTTTGTTTTCACTTTTTTTTTCTGATGGTATGCCGGGTGTATCATTTCTTGGTCTCTGAAAATTCGAAATAGTCGAGCTACACTGCCCTCTGACATCTCTTGTAATATTATAAACCACTGCTACGTCCCCATCCCAACACTATTAATGTTAAAAGCAGTCTGATGAAACAAAACAAACCTCGTTTTACTGCCGTAAACAAGGATATCTATTCACCGTGTTTATGAATAGATTTTTTCCCCCTCAACTTCTGGAGAACCGTCGTCATTGTTTGAAACCTCGCTTCTCACCTCTGCGAGATCGAATCCTACTGGAGCTCGACTTTTAAGTGAGAAATTGTCGATTCTAATTACAGATGGCGGGAGGTACACAGTACTGGTTCTACCAAGTAATAAGTGGGTGGACTGCCTCCTCCACCGTCATACACGACCAAAATGTGCCCTGAAAATGACGTTATACATCATTTAAATCAATCAAATCATTGCCACCTAGCATAAAGAAAACGCATTTTGCTGTCTAACTTTGGGATATCAGTGTATTTTTTGTGTACATGTATAACTTATTCTCAAAAGCTTTGTTAGGCCTACTCACTGTCGGTGTAACCTGTACGGCTACTGTACAGCTAGCCGATTTTGTTATTTTCAAGATGGCGGAAATTTTATTTCACATATATTTACACTATTTGTACAAAATAGAAGAAAAATGATTAGAACGAAAGTAATACTTATAATGTTCTTTTACTAGGTACAATATTAATTGTACACCATTGATACCATGTTTTATAACAGCAGTAATTTGATAAGTTTATAACATAAATTCTGAAAGTAGGAGCAATGAATAGTGATAATTAAAATAGATTATACGTACTCAAGAATAACTTATTTACATGTAATTAAATGAAAGAAACATAAGATAGTAGAGTAATAAGGCATTAGAAGTAAAGAAAAAGAATGAAACAACTTCAAATGTTAAATCAAGTAGAAGAAAATACATTTTGAATGTCATTTTATTATCGTTGCTAATGGGAAGCAGGTGCTGCCGTTTTGGAAAATACAACAACAATGAAACGAAATACAGGATAAATCGTTTTGAGTTGTGTTTCTTTTATATATATATATACTTATGTACCGTGCTGAAGATAAGAATGGATGTACATTTTCGTCTCCAAAGAGAAGTGTTTTCAGTGTTTTGTTGGTAGACGGGGACTTGAATTTAGCAATACATTACTTATATCGGTGTACTTATTGCAGTTAAAAAGAAAAGAGAAGTGTTCAGCGTTTTCTACGAGTCCACAGGTACACAATGGCGAGAAACTGTAATTTAAACGCATTGTAGTGAACAGTATTTGAAGGTTTCTTTGCCGGAAGTAGTAGTTTAATGGAATGTTGTTACTACATGTATCACGATTGAGTGAGTTTTTGAAAGAAAAACTGTTGCGGCGTGACATGAATTTTCAGGTAAGTTATTCCATTCGCGAATGACAAAGGAGAGAAAAGAGTCGTAGCGATAGTTTGAATGGGAAATAAAAAATTGGATGTTCATGGCATATTGTAAGTTATAACTAGAGATGTTACCGACAAAAGTAGGAACTAAATCAGAGAGGAATTTTGGGGTTAAATGGTTGACCATTTTATAAAACATGAATTTATGTATACGACGCCTGTTTCCAAGAGTTCCCCAACCGATTTCTCTGTTAGATTGTCAATATAGACACGTTCTGATGCTCCAGTTATTTTATCCGTGTATTTTCATATTATATTTTGTCTAATTCATAGTTTTCATATTGTGTCCTTATCGAACAGAATATCGACGTATTTTAATATAGGTTTAATATAGGACAAATAGATGGGTTTTAGTGAAACTCTATCTAGTTTAAATTTAAGATTTCGCATTATATTAATTCTTTGCCGTGCTTTTGATTTGATATATTCAATGAGTCTGTGCCAGGATACATCATTTGACAGATAGACACCGAGGTGCTTATGGTCATGAACTCCAGTTATCATTTAATCGTACATAAATACAGGCGGGTGGTTTATGATATTAACTTTGCGTGAAATAAGGAGAGATTTGGTTTTGGATGGATTAAATTTTACAAGCTATCGTTCTGCCCAAATTGCTATTTTTAGTAGATCAGAAATAAGTGTATTTGCAGCCGAGATTGGACTATCTACAACAACAAATAGGCCCGTGTCATCTGCAAAAAGACGAATGCTTGATTTGATGTCTATAACAATATTATTAATGTAGAATAGAATAAAACTGGCCCTACGATTGAGCCTTGGAGAACACCGGCTTTAATGTTATTGCAATTCAGTTGGGTAATAAAACGCATTGTTCTCTGTCACTATGATAACTTTGAAACCACTTTAAGAGATTTCCTGTAATACTAGCAGCCTTCAATTTTGCAATAAGATCCTCGTGCTTTAGTTTTTAGTTCCTACTTCTGTCGGTAACATCTCTAGATATAACCTACGAAATGCACATGCAGACTATCACTACCACACTTATCTCCCCTTTGTCATTCACGAATGGAACAACTTACCTGAAGATTCACGTCACGTCACGCCGCAACAGTTACTCACTTCATCGTGATACATGTAGTAACAACATTCCATTAAACTACTAATTCCCACAAAGAAACCTTCAAATACTGACACTAGAATAGGTTTGAAGTTCCGTCACAAATCTTTTCAAAAAATTCGCCATTGTGTACCTATGGACTCGTAGAAAACGCTGAACACTTCTTCTTTAACTGCAATAAGTACACCGATATAAGAAATGTATTGCTAAATTCAATACCTCGTCTACAAACACAACACTAAAAACACTTCTCTTTGGAGACGAAAATGTATCCTACGAAACAAACGTTCTTATATCTTCAGCGCGGTATATAAATATATATAAAAAAACCAACTCAAAACGATTTAGATCTACCCGGTATTTCGTTTCATTCACTCTGTTGTTGTATTTTACAAAACGGCAGCATCTTCTTCCGTGTGTCAATCCCCATTTACCCCATTAAAATGACATTTAAATTGTATTCTCTTTTACTTGATTTAACATTTGAAGTTGTGCTATTTTTTCTTTTTTCATTTATTATGTTTTTTCATGTAATTAAATAAACTATTCTGGAATACGTATACAATATTTTAGTTAGCACTATTCATTGCTCCAACCTCCAGAATTTATATTACAAACGTATCAAATTACTGCTGTTAAACATGGCATCATGTGGGTATTATAATTAATAGTGTACCCTAAGGAAAAGAACATCATAAGTAATTTACTTTCGTTATAATCCGTTTTCTTCTATTGTGTACAAATATTGTAAATACATGTGAAATAAAATATGTTTAAACCAAATCACTCTCGATAACCAAACTTAGGCGGTACACGACAGGTTCTAAAAGTGTACACTGTAGTGAAACTTGGAGGCAAGTATACTTTTTCAAATACAAAAATATTATGCGTTTTTCTTTCTAATTATAATCTGCAATTTGTAGAATGCAATAAAGAATAAGTATTCTTGTAACAAGATACACAAATGCAGGTGAACAACGAAGTTCAGCATAACATCTGAAAGAGCAACATATCCTTAAAACTATCTAACTATGTGTCTTGCTATAACTTGCAAAGTTTGAAACTCTGAAAATAAAATTAAAACAACTTTTCTTATTTAAAAGAACACAAATAGAAATGGTCTATATCTAAAACACACCAAAACTCCTCAATTATACATAACGCGCGGTACAGTAATTTTGTCTGTGTAACGCACCGTACATATTTGGGTTCTGAACGGTGCGTACAAATGGAAACGCAGCGTACAGTCCAATATTTTTTTAAATCAGAATTTTGCTTATTTATTGCATAGTTTACAAGAAATTAGTTATCTGGTCATTTTGATATCATCACAAAGTAAGTAATACAAGTTATTTCGCTTCGATCCGTGAAGAAGCAAGCCAGTAAATGGTTCAAAACAGGTGCGACTCCTCGCTGCGATCCGTGAAGAAACAAGCCGGTAAATGGTTCAAAACAGGTGCGACTCCTCGCTTCGATTTCAGATCGACAAGAATTGACATGCTTCAGCGATGTTTTTTTCAAAAAGCAGTACATTTTTTGTTAAATACTATGCAGCCGAGTGTAAAGGAATCATTTATCTAACTGTCAGCATACATGTATATGCATATCACGCTGAATTAAGTAAGTAACGAGTAAAAATGTAAGGCACATACTTTTCGGCATTCGCAACATCTCGTACACTGCTTCGCAGCGGGATCCCGAGGAATGACGGGATTGGCCGAGCGTTAACGATTGAGGTTACATTGCACCATTTAGTTTGTGCTTCAGTGGTGTATAGTCAAATAGTGCCTAATAAAAAACGTTTCCATGCCTTACTAGTGATACAAAATGCATACTTTTGATTGCTTTTTGTTTTTATTACCTATAATTCAGCCAAATGATGTATTGTGAACATTGATTAGTGTTTGTTTGGGATATTTAATTATAATTGACATAGACAGTAAAGCGAAAGAAGAAATGGGGTAAATCTATCTGTGACGTGTCAAAATAGAACGTGACGTCATTCAACAGATTGGCTTGTTCTTACATGATACATGACCCCCTGTTTTTATTGCATTTTTATACTGGCGGACGCTCGATCGTTTGATTGATATGTGTTTTAAAATTTTCTAAGGAGAAAAATGCGCATTTTTTTATCTCTTGATATACATTAGTCCTATATGAAACAAAGAAGGAAAATCAATGGTGCAATATAACCTTGACTTTTCGGATGTTGACATCTTGGAAATAACAAAACCGGCTAGCTGTACAGTAGCCGTACAGGTTACACGACAGTGCAACTGTATTATATTGAATCTGCAAGCAAGTTCCTTTTAAAAAACGTTTAAACAACGTACCTAAACTAGCGCCAGGTTATCACTTTCTTCGGTGTAGATTTATCCCTTTTTTTATCTGTGGTATACAAATTGTCGGGCAGTAAAAATCCAGTGCTTACCAGGTTTTATGTATGATTTATGAATTTCTACCGCATCACTTCCTTCTGATGTCAATGTCTCGTTCGACAAGTGTATGTTCTGTCTATGATGTTTTCGCCTGAATGTGTTGACTCCAACTGTGTTTGTTTCTGTCCATTACGAGGGATTGTTAGCTCTACTGGCAAAAGGCCAGCAGAGCTATTGGGATGACGGGTTGCCCGTCGTCCGTGCGTTGTCCGTCCGTTAACATTTACCTTGTGAACAGTCTAGCCCCTTCATTTTTTCATGCGAACTTAACCAAACTTGGTCAAAGTCTTAATATCAATGAGAGCTCGGATGAGTTTGAAAACCGGTTAGATCGGATTAGTAACACCAGAATCTTGCCCTTGATCAATGGGTACTCGTATGAGTTCGAAAACCGGCCTGATCAGATTAGTAAACCCCGAGTTATTGCTCTTGAATTAATGAAAAATGCTATATTTTGCCTTGTGAACACTCTAGCACCATCATTTATAATTTGATCTTTACCAAACTTGCATAGATTATTAATAATAATGAAAGCTTGGAAAAGTTTGAAATCCAGCCAGATCAGATCAGTAACACCAGAGTTATGGCCCTTGTTATTCCCCTAAAAAATGCCATTTTCTGCCTTGTGAACACTCTAGTACCTGCATTTATTATTTGATCTTTACCAAATGTGCAGAGATTGTTAATACCAATAAAAGCATGGACAGTTACTAAAAAACAGCCATATTGGATCAGTAACACGCTTTGCTGAAAAAATGCCATTTCCTGCATTGTGAACACTCTAGCACCTTCATTAATTATTAGATATTTACCAAATGTTGCCTGATTATTAATATCAATAAAAGCACGAAGAATTTGGAAAACCAGCCAGCTAGTTTCCCTAGAGTTATGGCCTTTGATTTGTTGAAAAATGCCATATTCTGCAGTGTGAACACTCTAGCACCTTCATTTATTATTTGGTATTTACTGAACTTGCATAGATTGGTTGTATTAATAAAAGCTCGGATAAGTTCGAAAACCAGCCAGATCGAATTAGTTTCCCTAGAGTTATGGCCATTGATTTGCTGAAAAATACCATTTTCCTACTTGTGACCACACTAGCACCTTCATTTATTATTTGATCTTTACCAAACTTGCACAGATTGTGAATATCAACGAAAGCTCGGACAGGTTGGAAAACCCTGCAAGATCGGACTAGTAACACCAGAGTTATGTCTCTTGACTTAGTTGGAAATGCTGTATTTTGCCTTGTTAAGATGATAGGGTTTTCATTTTTCGTCCGATCTTTGCCAAACGTTATCAGGTTGCTAATATCAATGAAAACTTGGACAAGTTCGACAACCAGCCAAACTGGATTAGTAATAACAGAATTATGGCACTTGATTTAGTTTAAACTGCTGTATTTTGCCTCTTTAAGACGATAGGGCCTTCATTTGGCCAGATTTCAACGAAATTTTGCAGGGATGATCAGTATCAAGCCTAGTTGTGCATAACGTCACCGTGTTCCGGTTGAATGATTTTGGCAGAGTTATGGCTCTTTAAAGGCTTTAGTAAACACACTTTATCCGGACTAGTTCTCCTGGCCGAATTTCAACGAAACTTTGCAGGGATGATCAGTACCAAGCCTAGTTTTGCATATCATCACCACGTTCTAGCTGTAACGGCTTTGGCGGAGTTATGGCCCTTTATAGGTTTTAATACACAAACTTTGTCTGGACTAGTTATCCTGAACCCTAGCCGGATTTCAGCGAAACTTGGCAAAATTGATCAGTATTAAGCATACCGTCGCCGTATTCCAGTTGAATGATTTGTGCCAGAGTTAGGTCCTTTAAAGGTTTTAATATACAAACTCTGTCGCGATTAGTCTCTTCTGAACACATGGCCGGATTTCAGCGAAACTTTTTAGAGATGATCAGTAGCAGGCCTATTGCGCATATCCGGACTAGTTCTCATGACCACTGGTCGGATTTCAACCATACTTTGCAGGAATGATCAGTGCCAAGCCTGGTTGCGTATATCGTCGCCGTTTTCCAATTGAATGATTTTTGACAGAGTTATGACCCCTTATACACATACTTTATCCAGACTGGTTTTCCTGAACCCCTCGCTGGACTTCAGTGAAACTTGGCAGGAATGATCAGTATAAAGCCTAATTGCGCATTTCGATGTCGTGTTCCCAACCACAGACTCCATATAGCCAGTAGTGCGATACAGGCCCTCATGGGCCTCTTGTTTTATATGTATTGTTTCCGTCAGTGTATTCGTTAATGACGATGTTGTGTTTTATAACTGTCATGTTTCCTCCTGGGGAATATTATTCATTAGCGTTGTGATGTTCTTCACTTGTATTTCACATTTAGTGAGATAGTGTTATATTAAAATTATATTAGAATTGATCTGGTTGTAGTTTTGTTTCTATTAGCCACCTTGCAGAATCGAAAACGTCGAGCTCTAACATAGATGAACTTTTTGTTTTGCTCTGACATTATTAAGCAATTAACATGACTGGTATTGTATATTATATCACATCTCGTTGAAGTATCAGGCTCGTAAAATTAAACATTCAACGCGTTTGATATTTGTTTCGTATGTAACGAACGCTCGTCCTGTATCTATGACAGGTAAAGATTTCTACAGCCATGTTTAAAATTACCAATATAGCACTGACATTGTATACATACAATTGAAGTTGTATAAATAACACTGACGTTGTATAAATGTATATGTGTACAATAAAATGGGGGATATTACAACACGGCTAACCCTGAATATGTCTCCACCACGGCCCATCTTGCATAGATTCTGACATGGGGCTGCTCCATCAGGGCTTACCCTGCATATGTCTACACCACGACTTCCCCTGCATGGGGTCTCTACCACGACTTACCCTGCATGGGGTCTCCGCCACGACTTACCCTGCATATGTCTACACCACGACCCATCCTGCATATATTCTGACATGGTGCTCACCCTACATCGTTTCTGACACGGTGTTTCTCCACCACGGCTTACCTTTCATATATGCTGATACTGACCACCACGGCTTACCTTTCATATATGCTGATACTGACCACCACGGCTTACCCTGCATTGATCCTGGCTAATGTTCAGTGTTAACAACTTGTTTTCGGATAGTATACCTATTTTATTGTTTAAACTAAAGTGACAAAAGTGTGGAATATGTATCGAACGTATCAACAACTGTCTGCTTTTATATATATAACTCTTTTCAAATTTATCATTTAAGGGACCAAATGCGTTGACGCAGCGTCTTCTGAAAAATATTAACGAGTCTCGGAAGCTTCACATGGTTCCCGCTCTGGTAAACGAGTATTACGTCATCAGGTTTGCGGTGTGTGCAGAGAGCGCCGACGAAACGCACATAAATTACGCATGGCAGGAAATATCAGAAGCTGCCGAAAAGTTGATGTCGTCAAAGTCACAACTTGAGAAAACGAAACTTTATGAACACATGGAAGCATGTGAGCTCTCAGAAACTGAGAGTGAGGATGAAGTGTTCGACGGCGAGCTGTTTGACCCGGAATTAATATTCGATCAGCAGCGTAACACGCTAAAGCGAGCGTGTGAGAGGCGGAACCTGTTCCATCGGATGGTGTCGGATCCAAAGGGATTTAATCGAACTCTTCTTAGAGCTTTAAGTATAGATGAACAGCGGAAGATCAGAAGTGAATCAGACATTGAGGCGAATGTTACCTCGGAAGGAGACAAAACAGAGAAAAACAAGCCGGAATCACACTAATTGTGATTTATGTGGGGATTTTCATTGGTCAAAATTGTGACTCGTGACACTTAGTTCGATTTTTTTTTATTATACTTACAATGACCGTTGTTAAAAAGCTTTAAAGAGACTGAAGCCGATCGGGATATATACTGAGGGAAATAAGTTTAGCAAGTGTTTTAGATGAAATAATACTGTACAAAAGATATACTGACATTTTGGGACTTTACGGCTTGACCCCTACGTTCATTTATTCGTTACGTCATTAAGATGTTCGGCTGTTATTGATATGTGTTTAATAAAATATTGTGTCTATGGCAGTAGTTTCTTAATTTTACAACTAAAAATGTATTATTTCCAGGATGCAACAAACATTTGCTAAAAAAAAATCCTCAATATATTTGTTCCAGTCCCTTTAAGGCATTTTTCGGCTACCTTTTCATTTTTTTCTAAGCAAGTGTACTAATCCCAGTTACCGTGTGTATACCAGTACATCATGCATCTTATAAATAGAGGATCTTAATCGAGTTTCCATTGCATATAAGATTTATGAAACGAGTTATGAATTATTTCAATTTTAACGAGCCTTTTGGCGAGTTAAAATTAAAAATAATTCATAACGAGTTGGAATGGGATCGAGTTTAAGATCCTTTTTATCACATAACATTGCATTCAAAAAATTTTGAGTTTAAGATCCTTTTTTACTAATAACATTGCAATCAAATTAGTAAAAAATAATTCAGATGTACGGGGGCACTCCTCAGTTTCGCACGAATGTCCATGTAAATCAGAAAGATATCAACTAAGCATCTTTTAGGTCCATGGATGGCATTTATAATAATTACGAAGCACATGTTTGATGTTGTTTTCAGTTTTGAGTACTTCTAAGTTTATTTTGGTGTATTGGAATATGCATTCTTTTGGTTTTTTGGAGGCTATAAATAGAAAAATGCTTAACTAGCAAAAACTTCCAAAAAGTAGGTAAAATGACTGATTTTGACTCGCGGGGAGATCAGCATGGAATAACTTTTTATAAAATAATTCCGGAGAAGGTATGTAAAACTGATGCTTTTATTTGGTATAGAAACATGTGTAATTTTATTGTCTTCTAAGAAATGTATGACACAATGATGATGTGATTTATTTTTGCTCAAGAATTCAGGCTAAGGGCTTGTCATGGGTTTGATTATTGATAACTGTACATTAAACTGTGGAGTGCCCCTACATAGAACCGCCACGACGTCAGACACACTTTAGCGCCAAAACGTCATAAAATATGTGACGTCGTAACGTCGCATCTCAAACATAACGTTGCGTATAAAAGAGTTCGTGTTTTACCTCTTCACAAAAATAGCAGTTTACGTAGTCTCTATCATCCAGACACACTCAAGGTTACTGCGAGCGCTAGCGAGCGTCTGGACTCATGGTTCATTAAAATGTTTGACCGATAGACGGCGCCAAACGTCAAAACTGACTACGACGTGACGTCATTTTGACCGCAACATCAAAGTGCACGTTATATGACGCGCAACATTACTTCCAATGGGATGTGTGTACGTCCTTATTAAATATACAATAAACTTCGTTTTTTGTTGTTTTTTAAAACATAATACAATCTATATTACAAAATGATGTTTAAAATTTAATTTTTAGTATTAATCTTGATCCGCTGACTTTGTTTGGTGGCACTTTTATTACACAACATTGCGCGTAACGTCACGTAAATTTTGACGCCGTCGTGGCGTAGGGGGTGATTCCCATAACAAACTGTGACGTAGGGGGTGATTCCAATAACAAACTGAAGTTGACCAATCAGCGGACGGTGATTTTTGTACACACCTCGTTTTGATGACAAAATTGGTAAAGAAGCTTTACTCCAGACCATCCTGTGGACTTCTTTGAGAGAAGTCTCGCGAGAGGTCTGGATGATCGAGACTACAGTTTACGCCAACTTTTTAACCAACCAACAACAATGTTTTGTATAACGTGCATTATTTTTATAAGCTGTCACAAATAATAAGTTTACGACTCAGATCTGGGTGAATTTATAATAAATAAAATAGTTTCAGTTAATAAACTTGCGTAGTGTTACAGGTTTAACTCAACCAATCAAAGTCGTTCCAGGTTGTATTACACGTGTGTCATAATGCTAACAATGGACGTTATGTGATAATTAATGATATACGCATACACCATGGAACGGGTTGTGCGATATATACGGATCCTCCACCATGGGGAGGAGACTTATGGTCATATGGGATCAGCATGCATTTTAATTGTTTCCTCGTAACCTAAACTCTTCCTTCGTCAACAGTAGTTGCTTAGGATGTGTCTTTGACAACAAAGGTTTTGAATCCAAGATCTGACCCCTGGTGCCAGAGGCCATTGTTCAAAGGCCAAATTCACAAAACTGAGCATTAAACCAGAGATTTTCCATATGTTTTAATGAAATTTCCTGCATGATATAAATAATGATATTATGGAAAGTGTTATTTTTGCGTTTGTTGTACGATATCCTTTGGATAGGTGACTTATGGTCATATGGCAGGCGCGTATCCAGGCATACGCACGTACGCCAATGCGTACAATTCGTCAGCAAAAGTTAAAAAATAAAAGTTTAAAATGCCATATTAACGCTGAAATATAGCTTTAGAACGCATCATTTGCCTCCTAATTTTCAAAAATTTCTAGGAGGAGACCCCGGGCCAACCCCCACCGGCGGGAGAGGGATACCCCCTCCATATCCCCCTCCGACACCTACCCCTACTCGCAGCGTCGCTGCTCGGTTCGCAGCTACGCTTCTCATATCTGGCTTACATTTCAAAATGCTCCAGGTACGCCACTGAATGGGAACAGCATGCATTTTTGTTGTTTCATCGTAGCTTAAACTCCTCCTACACCAGTTGAAGAATAACTCCCTGGGTCCAGAGGTCAATGTTAAAAGACCAAATTCACCAACAACTATTTGTTAAATTTGTTAATGATTTTTTTGTGTATTATTATTGTTTCCTTATAACCTGACGGTCTTCTACGCCAAGTTAAGGAGGATGTTCATATCTGACATAGTGGTTGACTAGGATGTGTACATGACAACGATGTGCGGATATTTGCGAAGTGCCCTCATTGCTTTAGTTCAAGACTCAGTTTTAGTGTAATTACACCATTTTCTAGTTTAATATTTCATCATCTTTGACAAATACTTGATAGAAGCATTTTTCTAGTATGCAAAGAAGTTCTCCCGCGACTGAATTGCAGCATCTGGAAAATATATAGCGATATATCCCAGTGTTTTCATGAATAGTATAACTACACATAGTAAATACATGCAAGAGTAAATTATAAAACATTGCATGGTTGTAAGTAGACGTTACAGTATACACTATAAGCTATTTAAACACTCGTATTGGTGACTAAATATATATTTTAATTTAAAACGGCAGAAATCGTCATTTCTCTGTAATGTGTCACTACCATTCCTCTGTACTATCAATTGATGTTGTAAGTATTCGTTTCCATAAGCATTTGAATGGAAACATATTTGTTATAAAAAGAATGACGGCGGCGTGGCCTATTGGTGGAGCGTCCGCCTCGCATGCAGGAGGTCGTGGGTACAATCTCCGGCCGGATCATACCAAAAACTCCGGCCGGATCATACCAAACACTTGTGGGTACAATCTCCGGCCGGATCATACCAAACATTTCATAATAATGGTACTAGTAGCTCCAATGCTTGGTGTTCAGAATATAGGACTCGCCGGCCCAGTGTCAGTATAATGTGACTGGGTGGGGTATCATGTCGTGTGTCTACGGCGTGATGGTCCAGTGTCAGTATAATGTGACTGGGTGGGGTATCATGTCGTGTGTCTACAGCGTGATGGTCCAGTGTCAGTATAATGTGACTGGGTGGGGTATCATGTCGTGTGTCTATGGCGTGATGGTCCAGTTTCAGTATAAAGTGACTGGTGGGGTATCATGTCGTGTGCCTACGGCGTGATGGTCTAGTGTCAGTATAATGTGACTGGGTGTGGTATCATGTCGTGTGTCTACAGCGTGATGGTCCAGTGTCAGTATAATGTGACTGATTGGGGTATCATGTCGTGTGTCTACGGCGTGATGGTCCAGTGTCAGTATAATGTGACTTGGTGGGGTATCATGTCGTGTGTCTACAGCGTGATGGTCCAGTGTCAGTACAATGTGACTGGGTGGGGTATCATGGCGTGTGTCTACGGCGTGATGGTCCAGTGTCAGTATAATGTGACTGGGTGGGGTATCATGTCGTGTGTCTACAGCGTGATGGTCCAGTGTCAGTATAATGTGACTGGGTGGGGTATCATGTCGTGTGTCTACGGCGTGGTGGTCCAGTGTCAGTATAATGTGACTGGGTGGGGTATCATGTCGTGTGTCTACAGCGTGATGGTCCAGTGTCAGTATAATGTTACTAGGTGGGGTATCATGTCGTGTGTTTACGGCGTGATGGTCCAGTGTCAGTATAATGTGACTGGGTGGGGTATCATGTCGTGTGCCTACAGCGTGATACCCCAGTGTCAGTATAATGTGACTGGGTGGGGTATCATGTCGTGTGCCTACAGCGTGGTGGCCCAGTGTCAGTATAATGTGACTGGTTGGTATAATGTGACTGGGGATGATATCGTGTCGTGTGTCTACGGCGTTGTGGCCCAGTGTTAGTATAATGTGCCTGGGGATGATATCGTGTCTTGTGTCTACGGCGTAGGATACCACCCATTGCGTATAGACTCCCTCACTACGATAGGATACCACCCATTGCGTATAGACTCCCTCACTACGATAAGATACCACCCATTGCGTATAGACTCCCTCACTACGATAGGATACCACCCAGAGCGTATAGACTCCCTCACTACGATAGTATAACCCTGGTGCGTATAGACTCCCTCACTACTAGTACGGTATGATTCGCCCCAGTTCGTATAGATCCCTCACTACGGTAGGATAACCCCCAGTACGCTTTAGAATCCCTCACTACGATAGGATAACCCCCGGTGCGTATAGAATCCTTCACTACGGTAGGATACGCCCAAGTTCGTATAGAATCCCTCACTACGATAGGATAACCCCCGGTGCGTATTGAATCCCTCACTACGATAGGATAACCCCCGGTGCGTATAGAATC
Source organism: Cyrtodaria siliqua (assembly GCA_037043455.1). Lineage (NCBI taxonomy): Eukaryota > Metazoa > Mollusca > Bivalvia > Adapedonta > Hiatellidae > Cyrtodaria > Cyrtodaria siliqua. Next base: position 377,585 of record JAWPHD010000235.1, on the reverse strand, counting down.
CCTCACTACGATAGGATAACCCCCGGTGCGTATAGAATCCCTCACTACGATAGGATAACCCCCGGTGCGTATAGAATCCCACACTACGATAGGATAACCCCCGGTGCGTATAGAATCCCTCACTACGATAGGATAACCCCCGGTGCGTATAGAATCCCTCACTACGATAGGATAACCCCCGTTGCGTATAGAATCCCTCACTACGGTAGGATACGCCCAAGTTCGTATAGAATCCCTCACTACGATAGGATAACCCCCGGTGCGTAAAGAATCCCTCACTACGATAGGATAACCCCCGGTGCGTATAGAATCCCTCACTACGATAGGATAACCCCCGGTGCGTATAGAATCCCTCACTACGATAGGATAACCCCCGGTTCGTATAGAATCCCTCACTACGGTAGGATACGCCCCAGTTCGTATAGAATCCCTCACTACGGTATGATAGGATAACCCCCGGTGCGTATAGAATCCCTCACTACGATAGGATAACCCCCGGTGCGTATAGAATCCCTCACTACGATAGGATAACCCCCGGTGCGTATAGAATCCCTCACTACGGTAGGATACGCCCAAGTTCGTATAGAATCCCTCACTACGATAGGATAACCCCCGGTGCGTATAGAATCCCTCACTACGATAGGATAACCCCCAGTACGTATAGAATCCCTCACTACGATAGGATAACCCCCGGTGCGTATAGAATCCCTCAATACGATAGGATAACCCCCGGTGCGTAAAGAATCCCTCACTACGGTAGGATACGCCCAAGTTCGTATAGAATCCCTCACAACGGTAGGATACGCCCAAGTTCGTATAGAATCCCTCACTACGATAGGATAACCCCCGGTGCGTATAGAATCCCTCACTACGGTAGGATAACCCCCGGTGCGTATAGAATCCCTCACTACGATAGGATAACCCCCGGTGCGTATAGAATCCCTCACTACGGTAGGATACGCCCAAGTTCGTATAGACTCCCTCACTACGATAGGATAACCCCCAGTGCGTATAGAATCCCTCACTACGATAGGATAACCCCCGTTGCGTATAGAATCCCTCACTACGGTAGGATACGCCCAAGTTCGTATAGAATCCCTCACTACGGTAGGATACCCCACCCCAACCCACCCCAGTGCGTATAGAATCCCTCACTACGATACGATAGGATAACCCCCGGTGCGTATAGAATCCCTCACTACGATAGGATAACCCCCGTTGCGTATAGAATCCCTCACTACGGTAGGATACGCCCAAGTTCGTATAGAATCCCTCACTACGATAGGATAACCCCCGGTGCGTATAGAATCCCTCACTACGATAGGATAACCCCCGGTGCGTATAGAATCCCTCACTACGATAGGATAACCCCCGGTGCGTATAGAATCCCTCTCTACGGTAGGATACGCCCAAGTTCGTATAGAATCCCTCACTACGATAGGATAACCCCCAGTGCGTATAGAACCCCTCACTACGATAGGATAACCCCCGTTGCGTATAGAATCCCTCACTACGGTAGGATACGCCCAAGTTCGTATAGAATCCCTCACTACGGTATGATACCCCACCCCATCCCACCCCAGTGCGTATAGAATTCCTCACTACGATACGATAGGATAACCCCCGGTGCGTATAGAATCCCTCACTACGATAGGATAACCCCCGTTGCGTATAGAATCCCTCACTACGGTAGGATACGCCCAAGTTCGTATAGAATCCCTCACTACGATAGGATAACCCCCGGTCCGTATAGAATCCCTCACTACGATAGGATAACCCCCGGTGCGTATAGAATCCCTCACTACGGTAGGATACGCCCAAGTTCGTATAGAATCCCTCACTACGGTATGATACATCACCCCAACCCACCCCAGTGCGTATAGAATTCCTCACTACGATACGATAGGATAACCCCCGGTTCGTATAGAATCCCTCACTACGATAGGATAACCCCCGTTGCGTATAGAATCCCTCACTACGATAGGATAACCCCCGGTGCGTATAGAATCCCTCACTACGATAGGATAACCCCCGTTGCGTATAGAATCCCTCACTACGATAGGATAACCCCCGGTGCGTATAGAATCCCTCACTACGATAGGATAACCACCGGTGCGTATAGAATCCCTCACTACGGTAGGATACGTCCAAGTTCGTATAGAATCTCTCACTACGATAGGATAACCCCCGGTGCGTATAGAATCCCTCACTACGATAGGATAACCCCCGGTGCGTATAGAATCCCTCACTACGGTAGGATACGCCCAAGTTCGTATAGAATCCCTCACTACGATAGGATAACCCCCAGTACGTATAGAATCCCTCACTACGATAGGATAACCCCCGGTGCGTATAGAATCCCTCACTACGATAGGATAACCCCCGGTGCGTATAGAATCCCTCACTACGGTAGGATACGCCCAAGTTCGTATAGACTCCCTCACTACGATAGGATAACCCCCAGTGCGTATAGAATCCCTCACTACGATAGGATAACCCCCGTTGCGTATAGAATCCCTCACTACGGTAGGATACGCCCAAGTTCGTATAGAATCCCTCACTACGATAGGATAACCCCCGGTGCGTATAGAATCCCTCACTACGGTAGGATACGCCCAAGTTCGTATAGACTCCCTCACTACGATAGGATAACCCCCGGTGCGTATAGAATCCCTCACTACGATAGGATAACCCCCGTTGCGTATAGAATCCCTCACTACGGTAGGATACGCCCAAGTTCGTATAGAATCCCTCACTACGGTAGGATACGCCCAAGTTCGTATAGAATCCCTCACTACGGTAGGATACCCCACCTCAACCCACCCCAGTGCGTATAGAATTCCTCACTACGATAGGATAACCCCCGGTGCGTATAGAATCCCTCACTACGATAGGATAACCCCCGTTGCGTATAGAATCCCTCACTACGGTAGGATACGCCCAAGTTCGTATAGAATCCCTCACTACGATAGGATAACCCCCGGTGCGTATAGAATCCCTCACTACGATAGGATAACCCCCGTTGCGTATAGAATCCCTCACTACGGTAGGATACGCCCAAGTTCGTATAGAATCCCTCACTACGATAGGATAACCCCCGGTGCGTATAGAATCCCTCACTACGGTAGGATACGCCCCAGTTCGTATAGAATCCCTCACTACTTTAGGATAACCCCCGGTGCGTATAGAATCCCTCACTACGGTAGGATACGCCCAAGTTCGTATAGAATTCTTCACTACGGTATGATACCCCACCCAAACCCACCCCAGTGAGTATAGAATTCCTCACTACGATACGATAGGATAACCCCCGGTGCGTATAGAATCCCTCACTACGATAGGATAACCCCCGTTGCGTATAGAATCCCTAACTACGGTAGGATACGTCCAAGTTCGTATAGAATCCCTCACTACGATAGGATAACCCCCGGTGCGTATAGAATCCCTCACTACGGTAGGATAACCCCCGGTGCGTATAGAATCCCTCACTACGATAGGATAACACCCGGTGCGTATAGAATCCCTCACTACGGTAGGATACGCCCAAGTTCATATAGAATCCCTCACTATGGTAGGATAACCCCCGTTGCGTATAGAATCCCTCACTACGATAGGATAACCCCCGGTGCGTATAGAATCCCTCACTACGGTAGGATACGCCCAAGTTCGTATAGAATCCCTCACTACGATAGGATAACCCCCGGTGCGTATAGAATCCCTCACTACGATAGGATAACCCCCGGTGCGTATAGAATCCCTCACTACGATAGGGTAACCCCCGGTGCGTATAGAATCCCTCACTACGGTAGGATACGCCCAAGTTCGTATAGAATCCCTCACTACGATAGGATAACCCCCAGTGCGTATAGAACCCCTCACTACGATAGGATAACCCCCGTTGCGTATAGAATCCCTCACTACGGTAGGATACGCCCAAATTCGTATAGAATCCCTCACTACGGTATGATACCCCACCCCAACCCACCCCAGTGCGTATATAATTCCTCACTACGATACGATAGGATAACCCCCGGTGCGTATAGAATCCCTCACTACGATAGGATAACCCCCGTTGCGTATAGAATCCCTCACTACGGTAGGATACGCCCAAGTTCGTATAGAATCCCTCACTACGATAGGATAACCCCCGGTGCGTATAGAATCCCTCACTACGATAGGATAACCCCCGGTGCGTATAGAATCCCTCACTACGGTAGGATACGCCCAAGTTCGTATAGAATCCCTCACTACGGTATGATACCCCACCCCAACCCACCCCAGTGCGTATAGAATTCCTCACTACGATACGATAGGATAACCCCCGGTTCGTATAGAATCCCTCACTACGATAGGATAACCCCCGGTGCGTATAGAATCCCTCACTACGGTAGGATACGCCCAAGTTCGTATAGAATCCCTCACTACGATAGGATAACCCCCGGTGCGTATAGAATCCCTCACTACGATAGGATAACCCCCGTTGCGTATAGAATCCCTCACTACGATAGGATAACCCCCGGTGCGTATAGAATCCCTCACTACGATAGGATAACCACCGGTGCGTATATAATCCCTCACTACGGTAGGATACGCCCAAGTTCGTATAGAATCCCTCACTACGATAGGATAACCCCCGGTGCGTATAGAATCCCTCACTACGATAGGATAACCCCCGGTGCGTATAGAATCCCTCACTACGGTAGGATACGCCCAAGTTCGTATAGAATCCCTCACTACGATAGGATAACCCCCGGTGCGTATAGAATCCCTCACTACGATAGGATAACCCCCGGTGCATATAGAATCCCTCACTACGGTAGGATACGCCCAAGTTCGTATAGAATCCCTCACTACGGTAGGATACCCCACCCCAACCCACCCCCGGTGCGTATAGAATTCCTCACTACGATACGATAGGATAACCCCCGGTGCGTATAGAATCCCTCACTACGGTAGTATAACCTCCATTGCGCAGACTCCCTCCCTATATGCATGGATAGCATTCAGTGCGCAGAATCTCTCCCTTCGGTAGGATAGCCTCAAGTGCGAAGAATTTCTCACTGCGTCAGGATAGCCTCCAGTGCGTAGAATCTCTCCCTGCGTCAGGGTAGCCTCAAGTGCGAAGAATCTCTCCCTGCGTCAGGACAGCCTCCAGTGCGTAGAATCTCTCCCTGCGTCAGGATAGCCTCAAGTGCGAAGAATCTCTCCCTGCGTCAGGACAGCCTCCAGTGCGTAGAATCCATTTCTACGCGTGGTAGGATATCCAGTGCGTAGAATCACTCTTTACAGATGGATATTATTAAGTCCCTCCTTACGGTAGGATAGCCTTCAGTGCCTTGAACCCCTCCCTGCAAATGGATAGCCACCAATGCGTAGAATCTCTCCCTACGGTAAGATAGCGTCCAGTGCGTAGAATTCCTCCCTACGGGCGGATAGCCTTAAGTCCTTCACTACGGATGGATAGCATGCAGTGCGTCGAATCCCTCCCTGCGGAAAAAGCAATGAGAGTAAGAGTGACTTGCTCAATAAAGTTCACGTGACTTGCTCATTATAGAGCTAGTTACGAGGCAAGGCCAAACATGCATTTGCTGAAGAAAGAAAACACGGGTAAGTATCTGATCAGATGTTTACATTAATATTGCCTTGTTCACACTACCGTTCAACGCGTTCTCTTCATTCATTGTTTAAAACAGAGATTTATATTATATAATATAAAATCCCTGTTTAAAATGAACCATACAATATATTGTTTTGAAATAAAATTAGTTTAAGGCCTTACTGCAGGGTTGTCTTCACGGCGTTGAAAAGTATAAACATTAAAGGGACACTTGGCAGTCTTGTTATTATAGTTTTTATACATAACTTGCATGTTGCAATCATTAATATTAATTATTATAGTAGTTCAATTCAATGTTTACATATAACTATCTATTTATGTTATTGCACCAATACTATATATAAACAGTTGATAGAAAAGAAAATTGAAAAATGGCAAACAAATATTTAATTATATTGAAGAAGGTTTAAAGTCAAAATGCAACTGGATTAATAAATCGCAGTGCTAATTTTAATGTTTGATACAAGCTTCAAGATTGCCGTGTGTCCCTTTAACGCGTGTACTGTTACCTTTAACGCGTGTACTGTTACCTTTAACAGACAGACAGACAGACAGACAGACAGACTTTTTATTCAGACTTGTACAAAGTACATCGTCTACAATACATACATATTAGCATATATGATGTCAACGTATATATACAAGTAAATGATGAAATATATACAAATGGTATAATTAATCATTTCATTATTATTGTTATTATTATTATTATGTAGTATAGTAAATAAGAGTAGGAGGTTGAACTAAGTAACTACCTTTCAATAGTTAATAAAGCGTTTCTTAATACAATTGATTCTTTAACATATAACAGAAGTTTTATTATTTTTTGTCATGTGATTTCAATGGTGAAATATATACAAATGGTATAATTTATCATTTCATTATTATTATTATTATTATGAAGTATAGTAAATAAGAGTAGGAGGTTGAACTAAGTAACTACCTTTCAATAGTTAATAATGCGTTTCTTAATATAATTGATTCTTTAACATATAACGAAAGTTTTATTATTTCTATCTTGTCATGTGATTTCAGTAACTCCAAATATTTGAAAACAGAAGGACGTTTGTAATAACAACGTTTTAAGTATTTCTTTCTAATATCAATATAACAAGGACAAATACATACAAAATGAAATTCATCTTCTATATCTAAACTATTACAAATTAGGCAATATCTTTCTTCACGAAGTGTTCTATTGCTGGCATATCTACCAGTCTGTATTCTGAGTGGATGCACAGATAGTCTAAGTCTAGTAAAATATAGACGTAAACTTCTTGGCAAAATATCTAAATATGTTTCATATTCCAAACTAGTTTTAATATCTTTGTACAATGTTAACACAGAACTGTTGTTTAAGGTACCACACCAATTTTGTTTAAAGGCATCTAAAACTCTAATTCTAAAGTCATACAAAAAAACGTCACTGTTTATATAAGACGCATTATCGAATACATAAGAAAAACCGTAATCATCTAGTAATTTCTTAACACTGCTAACCCAGTTCGTTTTTCCGCTATTACAGTCCTGTAAAGCGTGTCCATACACAGTCTTTAGAATGATATTGTCAGTATTTATTACTTTCAACCAATATTTCATAATTCTTATATATCTATTAACATATAGGGGATATCTTCCAAGTTCACCATACACAGCTGCATTGCATGTATTAGGTAGTACCTTTAATAACCTTTTGCAAAATTTTAAATGAATTCTTTCAATTTCTTTAGATTTAGTATTGCCCCAAATCTCACATGCATAACTAAGAACAGACACAACAAAGGCATTGAACAACTGACATAAAGTTTTAGGACTCAAATCATATACTTTACATTTACATAATAAAACATTCATTGCCTTAAGAGCTTTACCAACTAAATGCTCCTGATTAAGAGCGAAATTTCCAGTATAATTGAAAATATTCCCTAAATAGTTAAAATCATTCACTACGTTGATAACGTCTCCATTGTAGGTCCAATGCTCACTGGCTAATAACCCGCCACGTTTACGAAAAACCATAATTTTAGTTTTGGCAATATTTACTTTAAGTCCCCACGAATCGCAATAATTATTTAATGTATCTAAATGTACTTGTATTTCAGCAGGTGTTTTTCCTACAATGGCCATGTCATCCGCAAATAGCAATAACATTAGTACTATATCATCTAATTGCAAACCTGAATCTATATTATTTTGCAAATATAACTCCAAATCTTCAACAAAAAGAGAAAACAAAAGAGGGGACATTACCTCCCCTTGACGTAAGCCAACAGCATAATTAAAATAATCAGTATAATTAGCACAGGATTTGACACATGATTTGACTTTTTGGTACATATTGCGTATAATTCTAAGTAATTTGCCATTAATACCACATCTATACATCTTAAGCCATAATGCATTTCTATAAATAGAATCAAAACATTTCATCAAATCGACAAAAATAACATACAATCGTTTGTTTTCATTCAAGTATTTTTGGACTAATGACATAAGTATAAAAATCGCATCAACAGTGGATTTTCCTTTCCGAAATCCGAACTGAGCATCCGAAATTATGTTATGCTCATTACAAAAGTTTTCAAGTCGCCTATTGAGTACAGTAGTAAAAACCTTTGAGAAACAACTAACTAGCGTAATGCCTCTATAATTATTTACATCATTTACATCACCTTTTTTGTGTAAAGGAATTATAATCCCTTCCATCCATTTATCTGGGTAAAAACCCGAATTCAAAATGCAGTTGAATATATCGCATAAATGAGCCGATAATATGTCTATGCTTTCAATAAAATATTCATTCAGTAAACAATCACTACCAAAAGCCTTCCCTCTTTTTAAAGATTTTACAGCATTTAAAATTTCATCAATCGTGATGGGCTGGTCAAGTTCTGGGAAGGACCCATTAGGATTATCAAAATCATTATTTTCACAAAAAAATTCCGCGTCTTCATTTGTACAGTTAAATACATCACTGCCAAGCTTTTCAAAATATTCACGAAAAGTATCTAATGCTATCTTATTAGCAACAGACTTATTTGAGCTCTTGAAATACTTCCAAAAATCTCGTGGTTTACTTTTCTTAAGGCTCTCTATTTCGGACATTTTACGTTTATAAAATGTATTTTTCTTCTTACAAATTATATTCTTATACAATAATTTACGTTCACATAAATCTATTCTATTTGCATCAGTTTTATAACAATTAAACAGGTTTAAGGCATCTAAATACGTATTTCGAGCATTCACACAGTCTTGATCAAACCAGTCTGCATTTTTCATACGAAACTCAGTATCAAAACAAGGTTTATTTTCAGAATAAGTGCGTTTTGTAAATAAAGGATCAGCAACACTCCGTATAGTATCAGTAAAAGGGGGGAACCAGTAACGCGTGTACCGTTACACTGTGCCGAGTGCCGTGTGTCCCTTTAACGCGTGTACTGTTATACTGTGCCGAGTGCCGTGTGTCCCTTTAACGCGTGTACTGTTACACTGTGCCGAGTGCCGTGTGTCCCTTTAACGCGTGTACTGTTACACTGTGCCGAGTGCCGTATGTCCCTTTAACGCGTGTACCGTTACACTGTGCCTAGTGCAGTGTGTCCCTTGAACGCGTGTACCGTTACACTGTGCCGAGTGCCGTGTGTCCCTTTAACGCGTGTACCGTTACACTGTGCCGAGTGCCGTGTGTCCCTTTAACGCGTGTACCGTTACACTGTGCCGAGTGCCGTGTGTCCCTTTAACGCGCGTGCCGAGTGCCGTGTGTCCCTTTAACGCGTGTACTGTTACACTGTGCCGAGTGCCGTGTGTCCCTTTAACGCGTGTACTGTTACACTGTGCCGAGTGCCGTGAGTCCCTTTAACGCGTGTACTGTTACACTGTGCCGAGTGCTTGCATTTATTTACAAGTTACATGAGAAGGTTGTTCTCATTAACGGACCTCAGGAAACCACTGGCAGCAATCCTAAAACTTCTTGCTGAACAACGCAGCGTACATGTTTACGGTATCGATTCTTCATAATTATTTGTGACTTGAATTAGAAGCAAAATTATATCAAATTATATCAAATTTACTTATTGATTTGACTCCGTTTACTAAAGATAATGGGCGATGAAAAAGTTCAACACTATTTTTTTCGTTAAAGGGACACATGGCAATCTTGAAGTGTTTATCAGGCATTAGTGTCTCCATTTATAAATCCAGTATCATTTTAACTTGAAACCTGCTTGAATATATTTATCTATATTTGATTATATTTCTTATTTTAATGTCGATGAACCAAATATATTGTCAGATCATTGTACTATTGATTTTATATTAGAAAATGCTACTGACAATATAGTTATTAATATAGACACAAATGATGAAAATATAGAGAACTGTAACTATATCGATAGTAAATATGTATGGAATAATGATTTAACGGATTTTTTTTTGTGTGCGTTAAATTCAGAAAATATTAAAACAGAATTGAATGTTTTAAAAAGCGACATAGATGATATAGAATGTAACAATGATATTGAAAATACGGTCCAACAATTATGCAATATACTTGATAAAATTGCAGATCCATTATTTAAAAAGAAGGCAACGCATAGACAAAATATATATGAAAGTGATATTAAAGATTGTAATCCATGGTTTAATGAAGAATGCGCAGACAAAAAAAGATGTTTTAATTTAAATCTGAATAAATATAGAGATAACAAAAATGATGAAAATTGAATAGAGTTGGTTAAATCAAGATCAATTTATAAATCTACGATAAGGAACATAAATTTCAGTTTGACAATGATCAAACACGTAAATTAGAATATAATCGTTATAAAAATGCCAAAGTCTATTGGAATATGCTTAAAGTCTGGCATGTTTAGAAACGTCCACTGTAAACATATCAACGTTTGAGACATATTTTAAAAGTATAAATAATCCAAATGATCCATTTTCCAATCGGATGAAGACGTTTTATATTTTAATGAAATGTATGTGAGGTGAATTACAAATTATGTTTGATGAGCTTAATTATGAGATAACCGACGCCCATATGTTATGTGCTATAAGTCAATTAAAGAATGGAAAATCGAGAGGACCTGATAAATTAATAAATGATTTTTTTATACACGGTAAAAATACACTGACTCCAATCTTAAAATTATTATTTAATAAAATATTTAAATCTGGACATTTTCCTGACATGTGGCCTGAGGGTATATCATTCCTTTACACAAGAAAGGTAACCTTAACGATCCTGGAAACTATCGTGGCATTACTTAACTGAGTACTTTGGGTAAGTTATTCACACGTGTGCTAAATAACAGGTTAAATGATTGGGCTGAAACGTATAATGTGTATATTGAGGCTCAGGCTGGTTTCCGTTTTAAACATATGAGTACGGTTGACAATATTTTTGTACTGCACGGAGTTATAACGCATATGATTAACACTGGTAAACAATTATATTGCGGGTTTGTTGATTTCTCAAAGGCATTCGACTATGTCGTTCGTGAAAATCTATGGTTTAAACTTATCAAGTTAGGTGTAAGGGGCAAAATACTTGACATTATAAAATGAATGTATAACTCAATAAAATCAAGGATATAATATAACAACTGTTTGAGTGATGAATTTACATGTACATTAGGGGTTCGTCAAGGCAGGGCTTTATAAAGTAATATAAAGCCCTGGTCAAGGTGAGTGTTTATCGCCGTTTTTATTTTCAATGTTTTTAAATGATTTAGAAGAAGACTTTGTAAATAATGGTTTTGAAGGAACTGATATTAGCACTATGAAAATGTTTATATTACTGTATGCTGACGACATAGTGATCTTTTCTGAAACGCCAAATGGGTTACAAAAGGGTTTTGATATTTTAGCAAATTACTGCAAACGTTGGAAATTAAACGTAAATACTAAAAAAACAAAAGTAATGGTTTTTCGGAAAGCGGGGTATTACCTAGGAATTTAACATTTTTGTATGAAGGAATTGAAATTGAAATAGTTAAATCTTTTTGTTATCTTGGGATTGTATTCACACAAGGCGGATCATTCAACGAAACACAGATTACTTAAGCAGGTCAAGCATTGAAGGCTATTTTTAAATTAAATAAATATCTATATAGATTCACAAACACAAACTTGATTTATTTGATAAACTTGTAAGCCTGATACTAAACTATGGATCCGAAGTTTGGGATTTTACTTCGGCTTTAAATATCGAAAGAGTACATACAATGTTTTGTAAAAAAGTGTTAAATGTAAAAAGGAGTACACAAAATGATTTCATCTATGGAGAATTAGGAAGAAAAAATCTTGTCACACAGAGGTATTCTAACATTGTCAAATATTGGTTAAAAATAATTTGTTCTGGTGAAAATAAATTTGTAAAACTGGTTTATAATATGATGAAAAGTGATGCTGATCTGCATCAAATAAAAAGAACTGGGTAACGTTATTAAAACAATTATTATCTTCTCTTGGTTTTTATTACGCTTGGTTATTCCAAGGTGTTGGAGATAACGCTTTGTTTTTGTATAATGTAAAACAAAGATTAAATGATTGTTTAATTCAAAACCTACATTATCGTATTCGGAACTCAAGTAGAGCGAATACCTATACTTTAATTTTTGATAATTTTGTTTTGAAATCGTACTTTTATATGGTTAATGTAGAAAAATATATAATTGCGCTATCTAGGTTAAGACTCTCATCTCACAACTTACAAATAGAAGCTGGAAGATGGCATAAACCATATAGTATACCTTTAAATGAACGTAAATGTACCAAATGTGGTAAATTAGAAGATAAATATCATTTTGTCATGAATGCAGTTTATATAATCAGATAAGACAAGCATATATAAAGAACTATTATTGGAAAAGGCCAAGTATGTTTAAATTTTTAGCACTTATGCAAAGTCAACACGAAAAAATTATTAAATGCCTTAGTGTTTTCGTTTTTAAAGCTTTTGAGATAAGGAAAAATGAAATATTCAGTTAAACACAACTTCCAATGAAAAGTTTCAAGTTTACATAACTTATATGAAATGTGAAACAACAATAATAATTTCAAATGCATCTTAATCCAGTTAATTGTATTAACAGTCAAAATGTTTGGAATATTTTCATCAGTAATACTAAATTATGATTGACATATATGTCACCTTCTCCACACAAATACTACGATAACTATTGTTCTGATTATATAACACTGACATGACAAAAACAATAATTGCGTGCGTATGTTGTATTTATTTGTACACATTTTACATGTAATCACTGCACCATTTGTTGTATCAATTGTAATTATGTATATCATATTGTATCCTCACAGGTCTCATGGCCTATTGGAAATTCTGAATAAACGATAGATAACATATATTTAAAAAAAAATAAGTTTTCATTTTTTCTTCGATATTCTACCATAGATTTAAATATTAATTTGCAATCATAAGTTAGAAATATGTATAAACAATTTGCTTTATACTATTCTTATAATTAATATTAAATGATTGAACAAATGCAAGTTATGTAGAAAAACTAACGGGACACCGCGAATTAAAAAAAAAATCAAGATTGCTGTGTGTCTCTTTAATGCATGCATGTTGGATAATAAATAGTACATCAATCAACTTGTACAGCATTACAACACTTTACGCCACTTAACGACAATGGAAAATATGTAAATTATTACCCTCGACCATGATGCGACATAAAACTATTCCAGCGGTAGAATACGAAGAATCTGTATAACTATATGTCAAATGAGTGATAAACAGAACAGAACACATACTTTATTGACTTGTACAGAGTACATCATATTTCAAATGAACATAACTATATAAACTGTTAATGATCACGTGATAACACACACACACACGCACACACACACGCGCGCGCAACAACGCACGCATGTACGCACGCGCATACTCAAGCTCCCACACAAAGCAAATACTAATTAACAAAATAAATCAATAATGTTGTAATTAGAAGATGAACTATGCAGTATTGTGATTAACAGATAAACGTAACTTTAGTGCACATTTTATATATTTCGCTAAATCAAAAAGAGTTTGTCTATTCACAGATTGTAATAATTCAATGAACTTAAACATAATTAGCCTTTTGTAATAACATTCATTTCTTTTTTTAAATCTGTATAAAACGGACATTATGATATAAAATGATATTCATCTTCTTTATCATTAGTATTACAATCTATACAATAACGTTCCTCCCTAACTCAGTTTGTAGCATAACGCCCAGTTTGTATTCTTAATAAATGCGAAGATAAGCGTACCTGACAAATTAATGTTATTATGTCCCCTGGAAGGAGATCTAAGTATCGTTCATTTCCAATCTAAACGATGCTTTACTAATAGTGTATAAATTAAGAGCCTTACTATTTTCTTTATCTGAGAACCATTTCTGTATAAAAGTACCAACTAAGCGTTGTTTAAATGTTACAATAAACGTTTTATCACTTAGATCTACTAGTACATAAGGATTTTCCCATACATACTCGCCTAACATTTGTTTTACATTCGACAACCAATTTGTTCGACCAACAATACAGTCTTCGTATAATATTTTATACATAGCTTTTCATATAACATTATCAGTATTAAGTAATTTACTCCAATACTTAATAATTCTTACATAACGTGATACATACAATGGGTATCTATCCAATTCACCATACATCCCCGCTGAACAAGTATTATTTTTAACGTAAAATAGTGAGATGTGCATCTAATGAAATAAAATCCTGAAGAGTGCCAAATCAACTCTATTATGCAAAAAAGGGATTTTCTGAAAATATGTCGCTTACGGAGTTATTGCGTTGATGGGACGATATATCAAGAATCATTGCGCGGATTCAGTATATGTAAATCTGATGATAATAGAAAATAGTTTTGTTTACGCAAAAAAGACTATAAAAATCTAAGAGAAACAATAAGCAGCCAAAAACTATCAGAAATTGAAAATCTTCCTTTTTCAAAACCAAAGAATTTTTGGAAATATTTTAAAAATAATAACAAAAAAAGATAGCAATATTTCTTTTGAATTTTTTCACAAATACTTTTCAGAGCTTGGAAATGATATTTTGCAGGAAAAAATGCAGAGACATTTTCTACGCATCACGATTTTAATAAAAACGAGTGTACTACTGATGAGTTAGATAGGAAAATATTTACGTCTATTCTGAAGAAACGAATCGTAACATATTGTGAAGAAAATAATATAATCACTGACTCGCAATTCGGTTTTAGAAAAGATAAATCTGCAGTGGATGCATTATAATTTGTTTTGTTAACAATCGTACACAAATATATACATGATAATAAAAGGCTCTGTTGTGTATTTGTAGATTATAAAAAATCCTTTGATTGTATTTATAGAAATGCATTATGGTTAAAATTGTATAATTTTGGAATACAAGGAAAACTTTTTCGCATTATTTGAGATATGTATGAAAACGTAAAATCCTGTGTAAGATCATGTAATAAATACTCTGAGTTCTTCGAGTATGCGGTTGGATTACTCCAAGGGGAGGTAATCTCGCCGAAACTAAAGTTTTTGTTTTTAGAAAACGAGGTCGTTTATTATTACAGAATGAAATATTCACTTATAATGGCCAGTTGTTAGATGTAGTTATATTACTTGGGTGCTGTGTTTGATTACACTGGTAATTTTGCTCTTAACCAAGAACAATTAGTTGGTAAGGCAATGAATGTTCTATTAATCAATTGTCGTCAATTTAAGATGAAATCTAAGATACTTTGTCAACTACATGACTCATTTGTTGCTTCAATATTAGGAGTAAATTCTCTAACGGTAAGTCTGATGCCATGCGTAAGTAAACATTCAAAGCTACCAGAACCTATAAATTAAAGAGTGCCATTCTAACATTGAATTTATTAAACAAAATGGATAAAACTGCATCTTATAAATAAGTTTAGTAAATTTACTATTAAATAGGCATGAAAGTGAGATTCTATTTATCACATATTCCCAAAATGCCACATGAAATACACATTTATAAATGTAGCTGCTTTAGTCTTCTCTGTAACACTCTGAATAGTCAGAACTGATTCACAATTTTAAACGCTGGTAGAGAATTGCAAATTCCATGTGAGCAGTAGCTCCTACTTGAAAAATGAAGTTTACTCGACATTGGAAGTTTTTTTAATGTAGAAATTACATAGTTTAATAAGGAGTTAAAACGATTATTCATTATTGACCAGCCCCTTTAGATGTTATAAGTGCCAATATCTGATTATCAAGTTACATTGCATAGTAAAATATCTTGAAATAACGTGGATTCACAGGGCTTTTTCTAGGTGTCCCACGGGGCCGAAAACGGACAGCATTTAAGACTAATTAAACTTAGCAAAGTGCAGTTGTTGCGTTGACCTTACGGAGTTGTTGCGTTGAACGTTTCAGCTCACAAAGTCAACATGACTTAATTATTATCATTAACTCATTTAAAAAATAGTTTTAATTTAAATATAATAAAAGAGTTACCACAGTAAAGGTATATTACACCTAAATCTAAGGCAGTCTCTGTATATATACCATTGTTAAGAAAACGAACACTTTTTTGTCTCTCCTAAACAATTTACCAAAGTGCACTTACGGAGTTATAGACTAGACCTATTTCTATAGAAGAGCTCTCATTAAAAGGTTAACGGCATTTTTTATCTGGTGTTATTATATTAATTTGTGTATGTTGAGCTCGATTATAGTGGATACCAGGCTGAATTTTCAAAGGAAAGGCCATTTTTGGGACATTTCATTGTTTTTTTAATAATTTTACTAGGAATTTTTGGAATATTTTTTAAAATAAACACTTTACACCAGTTATCAATTTTCTCTACATATTTTGACTTCATATTTATCACAGAAATAGTATTTCTAGCTGAATTTTAACAGAAAATGCATTTTTTGGGACATTTTGTCATCTTTTGATATTTTTACTGGGCATTTTTGGAATATATTTTCAAATAAATATTTTGTCATCTTGTCAATGCCATCTTGTCGACGACCAAGTCCTGGACTGTCTTCATTTCCTTTGTCAAAAAGTCACGGAGAACATGTTCATAATCATCAAGCCCCCCTACCGAGGCCTCATGTATATTTGCAAACACAAGATTGTTCCTCATTGATTGTGACTGCAGGTAAACAAGATCGTTCCTGAAAACATTCCTCTCCTTTTCAAGTTGGACAACCTTATCGTTTACAACAATAAGAGAAAAGTCTACACACTCAATTTTGTCCTCAGTTTACCCCAATCTCTCCTCGTGTTTTTTTATTTTGATCGTGAACTAGTTTCGTCATTTCTTTTTCAAAACTGTCTACTTTCTTCTCCAGTGACTCTAGCGATTCTAGTCTCTTATCCATGTAACCGATTTTATCATCAATCTTATTTAAATATGCCATTACATAAGATATTGTAGGTGCACTTTGCGAGTTTTTGGATTTTGATTGATTCATTGTGGGTGAGTGGGTGTGGGGTCAGACTTGCACACTCAGTAGATTTGGTCGAATTACCAGAATCATTATCACGAATTAAAATACAACGTTGGTTAACATAGTTTTTAATGTACTATTAATCAGATTTCCATAGGACCAGCAAGTATGTGCTATTACCGTTGCCAAGGCAATCAAGCAATCATGAGTTTCTACCAAAACAAGTGTTTTTGTTGCAAGGGCTTTTTGTTTGTTTCGTCACCATTTGTGTCGGGTTAAGATAGAATTTATTTTCAATTTGACAATCAGGTAGATTAGCCTATAATTCAGATGTATGCAATCGCTCTGCTGTGTATGTGCATTCCATAACTCTATCTTCGATTATTAAGATTATAAATACTTTCTTGTTTTATTTTATTTTAATTTTTTTCTTTTACTTATGTAATGGCAGCATGGACATAAACATTTGCTTTTATGGCGAATTGTTAAAAAAAAGGTAGAATGAATACCACTATAAACATTGGTGTTCCTAATATCGTTATCAAACGGGTCGGTCAAACGACCAGCATGTGGATGCAACGTCTGTATAGAGGTAAACATGGCGGAAACAACAGTTGTGCAGATAATGATCCGAATTTATGTATTTTTGGTCATATTATATTAAACAATTGGGCTAAACCATTACTTACATGGCGTGACCGAAACACTGACCAAATCTTAAAAAAAAAAAAAATGAAATAAATGAAAGATAACAAAAAACATTCAGAAAAATGTAAGCACAAATGCTGCAAATACGTACTAGAGTGTCGAAAAAAATACATACACATGTGTACAAAGTACGATACGTATAACAAAGGAAACAAACACAAACTGAGGAAAACAGCATACTTCAAATAACCAATTACTAGTATTCAGTTAAATGTATTCTACCATACGAATAGTGTGTATTTCAGATTTCCATTGAACATTCGAAGCTGATAATCTAGTGACCTTCCTGTTGTAAACATTTCTGATTGTCGTAAAGTGTCGTAAAGTGCTGCAATCGTACACTTTTTTTATTGGCGTATTGGTGAACTTATCATTCAAAATGTATTAATTAACGATAGAGATAGTGTACACCTTTTGCATGGCCCATTACGTTTTGTTTGTCGACAGAATAAGACAGAAAAATCAATTGTTCAATTGACAACAAGTCACTTTTATGTAATTGATCAACGATAATTACGTAGGATCGATACGATGTTTTATTTTGTATACAGTTTGTTATGCAAGCCTCCATTTGTTTCTTGTTCTCCGTTTATTTAAGAAATGGGAATGGTCATTCAGTTTTAAAGGGAAGATGTGATCTGGAAGACTTATGAATGTATATCCAAACATAATTAACTCTATCATAATGTGATTTGGTTTCGATAAACACTTAATGAGTATCAAGGTTTGTCCAGTTAGTTAAATTATTGTTAATGAAAAGATTATGTCTCTACGATTACACCGGCGTGTGTTTCACACACCAAACACAGTAGATGCACAGGTGGTACAGGAGATGCAGCATGCATAGTCATCAATAAATACTGATAAAGGTGATCCTTTGGGAGCAACAAACACAATTAAGAGAATAAAGCAGCAGACTCGGTTTTATTGAGTCTGTTCATGAGAAGTAATGAAAGAAGCAACACCTCTCACGCCCCCTAGCACCGATTTAAGCGGTATTCTACTTCAAAGCCACATATATTGGGCTCGCTGGTCCCAAAGGACCAGTAAAAATAACACTACTGATTCGTAGCACGAGGAGACTTTTTACAGCCGCCACACTGCACTAAACGAACGCTAGTGTCAATGTTAATAAATACTGATAAAGGTGATCCTTTGGGAGCAACAAACACAATTAAGAGAATAAAGCAGCAGACTCGGTTTTATTGAGTCTGTTCATGAGAAGTAATGAAAGACACAACACCTCTCACGCCCCCTAGCACCGGCTTAAGCGGTATTCTACTTCAAAGCCACCTATATTGGGCTCGCTGGTCCTAAAGGACCAGTAAAAATAACACTACTGATTCGTAGCACGGGGAAACTTTTTACAGCCGCCACACTGCACTAAACAAACGCTAGTGTGAATGTTAATAAATACTGATAAAGGTGATCCTTTGGGAGCAACAAACACAATTAAGAGAAGAGAATAAAGCAGTAGACTCGGTTTTATTGAGTCTGTTCATGAGAAGTAATGAAAGAAGCAACACCTCTCACGCCCACTAGCACCGGCTTAAGCGGTATTTTACTTGTTGGGCTCGCTGGTCCCAAAGGACCAGTAAAAATAACACTACTGATTCGTAGCACGGGGAGACTTTTTACAGCCGCAACCTGCACTAAATGAACGCTAGTGTGAATGTTAATAAATACTGATAAATGTGATCCTTTGAGAGCAACAAACACAATTAAGAGAATAAAGCAGCAGACTCGGTTTTATTGAGTCTGTTCATGAGAAGTAATGAAAGAAGCAACACCTCTCACGCGCCCTAGCACCGGCTTAAGCGGTATTCTACTTCAAAGCCACCTATATTGAGCTCGCTGGTTCCAAAGAACTAGTAAAAAGAACACTACTGATTCACGCAATGGCAAAACAAACAAGTTAGCAAACAGAAGCTAGTCATACATTACACATTATTCCACTGAATAACACATTACGTGGTCCCGCCTTAATTCCATTAAGCGATAGGAAGGCTTATGTTAGCTGGATTTTATAACGGATATTTCGGGGCGAAAAACATGTTTAAAAAACATTTTATACTGAAAAAGATGCAATAACCTCTTTAAAATTACCGATTAAAATGTTTTAATTTTACAATATGCAAACTTGTTAAACCTAAATAAAGGTTTTATTTCAAATCCCAGCCAACCCCGTTTTCGTCTTTTGGAGATTGGATGGGGTATGGAGGGGTTGGATGGGGTATGAAAGTTAATACTCGGACCACGTAATGGCTGCTTTAATTGAAACAACTACACCTCTTAGCATTTCATTTACTTGAGGGAAACACCCGGCGCCTAGTATTCCGAAAGGAATCGTTAAATGCTATTTTCTCCAATTAGTTTTGTTTCATTTTAATTTATTAATCGTCGACTAGGTCAAATGTTTACTGCGGGTAAATACCATTGTAATTGGAGAACAATTTACTTTAAATCACAAATAATTCATCTACTGCTTCATGCATGGGGACAGTTTCAATTAGTCATTGCTTATCTGAGTATGTCTTTAATGGTGCCTATGGGTATTTACTACTAATTCAATTATTAAAGTACACATGACCAGCGTCGTGGGAGATACAGAAATAGATGACCTGAGTTACAGTTATGAGTATTATACAATTATGGACTTTTCAGCTGTTATACATGATGTGATATGCACCAAAAAAATCATTATTGACCGAGGCGATAGCCGAGGTCAATAATGATTTTTTGGTGCATATCAACATCATGTATAACAGCTGAAAAGTCCATAACTGTTTTATTATATAACCCTCAATTTACAATTATATAAAACAGGTCAATATCAAAAAAACAATTATATAAAACAGGTCAATATCAAAAAAACAGGTCAATATCAAAAAAACAGGTCAATATCGCTAGATATTTTTTCTAAAAAATTACTTTTTAGCCAATGAAAACGCGTCTATTTATAGGTTATATAATAAATGCCGTTATGGTCGCCGTTGACACATCTTTAACAAACGTCGTCATACACAGGGACAGATAAAAGTACACTACGTCAAATTATATTATTTATATTGAAATAAAAAGGGAAAATACAGGTTTTGTAAGGTTCTGTTATATAATGTTTAATGAATTATCTTAAACATTTTGTTCTGTTATATAACGTTTAATGAATTATCTTAAACATTTTGTTTTTGTTCTGTTATATAACGTTTAATGAATTATCTTAAAGATTTTGTTCTGTTATATAACGTTTAATGAATTATCTTAAAGATTTTGTTCTGTTATATAAGTTTAATGAAAATCTTGGGTGGCGGTGGTTGTGTACCATTGTTAATGACAACATATATGATTTGGAGGACGTCTCTCGATTATATTTCAGTACATCACAGGAGTCAAATATGTTTTCTTTACGTAGTTTAGGCGTAATTTCACCATTGCCGCGGCGATTGTGCCTCCGTGGTGTAAACTCAAATAGTGCGTAGAAAAAAACGTTTCCCCGTCTTACTTGTAATACTAAATACACACGATCGATTTGCTTGTTGTTATTTTCTTCCGAATGATGCATTGGGAATATTTATCAGTGTTTGTTTGAGATATTTAATTATAATTAACATAGATAGTAAAGCGAAAGTAGAAATGGGGTAGATCTATCCGAGACGTGTCAAAATAGAAAGTGAAGTCATTCAACAAAATGATTTCTTACATGATAATAACCCTATGTTTTATTGCATTTTTCTATTGGCCAACGCTCGATCGTTCGATTGATATATGTTTTAAAATGTTCTAATTTTTTGTCTCTTGACATACATCATTACTATATAAAACGAAAAAGGAAAAATAACTGGTGCAATGGCATCTCTAGAACCTCTCTTCTAATTCTTTGAAGCGGCAACCATTTTACCCAATCGTGAAAACTCGACCAATCCCGTCATTCTTCGTGATCACGCAATCCTTCGAAGAAGTATACGGCATGTTGCGAATGCCAGTTATAGTCTTGATCATCTTTGACGCTTGATGGTTAATACAAACGTCTTGACCGTTTGAGCAGAAATAAATTTAAAATCGGAAGCAAGTGACTGTCATTAATTTTTTTTTATTAAAATATTTCTGATCATGCGCATTTAGTTTCCATCTTTGTTTTTTTAAAAAAAAAATCTGTATATCTTGGATAGCGGGTGTTTCTGACTCAGCCAATCAGAAACGATACCAGTACCTCGGCAAAAGTCAAACTTTTTAGTAGAACTGTTTGTTGAAAACAAGCAAGCGTCGCAGATGATCTAGATTACATTTTACCAAGATTCTGATTGGCTGATACAGTTGCAACTTCTATCCCAATATATACAGACACTAGTTTCGTAAATAAACAAGGAGGGAAACTTCATCATTATAGGACGAACTCCATGTGAATGGTCAAAAATATTATAATAAACAACAACAAAAAAAAACGGACATGTGGTTCCGGTTCAAATTTGTTTGGGCACAGAGGGCCAATACTTTGGTATATTGAAAGGATAAAGATACACATAATCAAAAAATTGCTTCACTATTGTCTACACATAATTCCACGTAATATTCAAGATATATCTCAACGTGTTTTGTACAAAAAGGGGCTACAACTAATTATAGAAAGGACAAATCTGTCATGTAATAGACCTTTTAACCAAAATATACTTTGTTACACGAAATTCATAAATGTTGAAGTTTCGCTTAAAAAAGTCAAGCCATTTCAGTATTGCGTTTAATGGTAAGAGATTGCAACGTTTAACGCCGAAGTTTGTTCACCTGCTTGAGCCAAATTTGGGTATTTGTGTGTGTGTGTGTGTGTGTGTGTGTGTGTGTGTAATTATGTTTCAAATGAAACATTATGATTGTACTGTGTACATTTGTTTCCTCCTACGCCATCGGTGGGGCCTTGGGGGAAAATACCAATACACCAATAATTCAATTACAGTGTATTTTTTCCATACTTTTGCATATTAATTGGTATAATAGTCGTCTATGAAAGAGATAAACAGCATGTCAAATTATCTATTATTTAAAACTCAGACGTTCTCCCTGGGGTTGGAAGTGGTGGCTGGTGGAGGAGGGTAACAGGGTGTCAATTATTTTTTTAATTATGTCTCAAACAAATATTTTGATGAAGGAATTACTGTGTATAATAATATGTTTTGTATGTGTGTGTGTTGTGGTTGTGGTGTGGTGTGGGAGTGGGTGGTGGTGGGGGAGGTCGTAAGGCGTGTCGAAAGGTCCAATATACACACAATTCAATTGCATTGTCATTTTACTAAAAAAAAAAAAAAATTTTAAACTTGGCAAATATACAAGTATACTCCTCTGAAAATACAAAGCATATCAAACATTAAAATACAATAGAGGTGTGCCGAGGTGGGGGATGCGGCTGACTGGGTGTGCGGGGTGGGTGATGGTGGGGGGAGAGAGAGGTAAATTCAGGCAAATATCTATTATTCTTTCTCAATAAAATGTAATGATTTTGGGAATATAAGTATAATTTTCTCCAAGGTCACCGTCGGACTCTGGGATAGTGGTCAAAAGTTCAAATACACAAATACCCTAAACAGATTTGATTCATTTACAGTGTCATACATGTATACAGAAAAACATAAATAGCACTATTTCTGATCTGAGCATCAAAGAACGATAAAAACAATTACATGTAAAATGTATTCAGGGTTGACATTGACCTGTGTTTACCAATGGCATTGACCGATGGCGCGACGTGAAATTCGTTCTAGTTTAGATTCTTTTCAATGCATTGATCAGTAAATCAGTCGAAAAACAATGAATTAGCAAGTATAACAATTTTCATTTCTATTGGATTATATAAGTATATTTAACGGGTCCACTAAACACATCGCCATTTGCCACAATCAGACAATCAGACGACTGAATTATCTTTGCAAAATTCGAAATGTCAATACAGTTAACCCTATATGTACCGACCTGTTGCATAGCAATAAACCTTGTCTAACGGTTTCTGAAATATATATATATATATACTGAAAGAAAAAAGAAACGCATAATGGGTATTTCCGCTATATATTGTATGTTTAATATGCTACTTCTAATCGAACGGTACAGGGCGACATTAGGCCGGTCCTTTCGGAAAGAAGGTTTAAACAGCACCGAAAACACCAATGGTTACTCATTTAAAGTTTCATTATCTTGACTCAAGCAGGGACAAGGTTATTTTTTATTTACAGTGATTTTCTTTGCTTTAAAATACATTTGGTCAATATGACATATATGGTTAAAAGGCGAGATGACGTCATCTTTCCAAGATGGCAGCCTCCATTTAAGTTTTCTTGCAACTTTTCAATAGGTTATATCTCTTTTATTTTTCATGGCATTTTGATAATTCTTTCAGTTTTTTTCAAGTTGTTCAGAGCACTTTAAAATAAACCTTGTTTGACAATAGTGCATCAACCCCTTTAAACACAATACTGAAATGGCTTAACTTTTTCAAGCGAAACTTCAACATTTATGAATTTCGTGTAACAAAGTATACTTTGATTAAAAGGTCTACTACATGACAGAGTTGTCTTTTCTATAATTAGTTGTAGCCCCTTTTTGTACAAAACACGTTGCGATATATTTGGAATATTATGTAGAATTAGGTGTATTTAATAGTGTAGTATAGGCAATTTTTTGATTATGGGTTTTTCTTTTTCCTTTCAGTTTCTATAAAAATGAATATCGTTTGCCTCTTATTGACCTAAATAGACGCGTAATTTCGTAAAGCTATATAGGTCACAAACCCTTATCACTGTACTCACAGTTATAAAAGGGAATAATTCTGCTTAAAGCATATCAATGTTATGGGATTTATATCATTCAATTACTACTATGTGCTACGTTACATTAAATTCCTTCAAGTACTAATAAACGTTTAAGATAATAAAATAAATATTGGATTCGAGCAACTACTCAGACGTGTTTATAAGCCCCACAATGTCCTTAATTCGTGTGTACACATGCCACTTTTTTTATCAACATATCCCAAGACACTAAACCACAATCAAATGATCTGTTTGAACAAGAACAAAAAAAAAGGAAAATATAGGATCCGAGCATACATAAAATGCTACCTAAGCCCATTAATGCATACTCCAAATTTCATCAACATACGTCAAGACGTCAATCTAAAATCGCGGACGTACGGACAGACAGAGAGGCTGATTGACAATCTGCAGGGATGGACGGACGGACAACCGGGCGGTAAACCTATAGTCCTCCGCCCCACCCCCATCCCAGGTTAAAACCGGTAGGGGATTAATACTCGCAGACTGTGAAACAGCAACCAATCGTATTGCAGGATTTTTACCAAGTAAAACATATATGAAACGAACAACATTGTAATGCCCTCATTTCCCGGATTTACGAAATGACAGAAACTAAATCAATGATATTCAGTAAATAAATCAACAGATTAACAATACAAAATGAAAAGAATACTATTTAATTAACCACTGTCTTCATATCCGTAAACTGTGTATATCATTGAAAAGATGTACATCATATATATATATACACATGCTTGAATAGTTATTAGCAAAAACAACAATAGTATGCAAACGTATATCACCCATATAATTGATATGAGAACATTTACCACTAAAATGTGACTCTTTGTTTTGCTATGTTTCAAATGGCTTAACTTTTTCAAGCGAAACTTCAACATTTATGAATTTCGTGTAACAAAGTATACTTTGATTAAAGGGTCTACTACATGACATAGTTGTCCTTTCTGTAATTAGTTTTAGCCCCTTTTTGTACAAAACACGTTGCGATATATCTGGAATATTACGTAAAATTAGGTGTATCTAATAGTGTAGTATAGGCAATTTTTTGATTATGCGTTTCTTTTTCCTTTCAGTATATATAACAAGAAAAGTCATAGTATACAATATATACTATGACGACGAGCGGCAATAAGAATGAAAATAATATGATGAATGACTATCAAATGTACATATTTTTAAGTTCATGCTGTGCAAAAACAACATTACTGATGTGGGAAAAAATATTTGTATGTACAACTCAGTGTGTCAGGTCCCTGCCAAGACTTGAACTTGAATCTCTTTTCTCGAAAGAAAAGCGTGTTTCCTTACACTACAGAGATCGCCCAGACATCACAAAAAGAGTGTACAAAACTAAGCGAAATTAATAATGATGTAGATCAAAAGAATGTCAAACTAAAACTAGAAATTGTTATTGTCCATGGGACAAAAACGTATGGCTCCCCCACTCGCCCGAACAGACATAATTGACGACTCTAGGTCCACCGTTCTCATTGATCTGAGATCGTTTTGATATTCAATATCCCTGTGACTGTATCTACTATCTGTATCAGTGACATTTACTGGTCAACCATCCTTCAGAGTTTGAGGACCCTAGGTCCAACCATTCTCTAGTTATTGATTGGACATTGTTTTGTTATTGATCGGGGATCTTTTGATATCAATAGGGGTCATGTTCTGGTCATGACCAACCATCCTTCCAAGTTTGAGGACCCTAGTTCCAACCATTCTCTAGTTATTGATTGGACATAGTTGACCTTTGACCTAGTGACTCCAAAATCAATAGGGGTCATATGCTGGTCATGACCAACCATCCTTACAAGTTTGAGAACCCTAGGTCCAACCATTCTCTAGTTATTGATCAGACATCGTTTGATAGTCAATGTCACCGCGACCTTGACCTTTGACCTAGTGAACATCGATTTTATAGTCAATGTCACCACGATCTTGACCTTTACCTAGTGACCCCAAAATCAATAGATCTAACCATTGTGTAGTTATTGATCGGATATCGTTTTGATAGTCTGTCACCGTGAACTTGACCTTTGACCTAGTGACCCCAAAATCAATACGGGTCATCTACTGATCATGACCAACCATCCCTCCAAGTTTGAGGACCCTAGGTCCAACTATTGTGTAGTTATTGATCGGATATCATTAAGATAGCCAATGTCATCGCGACCTTGACCTTTGACCTAGTGACCCCAAAATCAATAGGGGTTATCTACTGGTCATGACCAACCATCCTTCCAAGTTTGAAGACCCTAGGTCCAACCATTCTCTAGTTATTGATCGGAATCGTTTTGATAGTCAATGTCACCGCGACCTTGACCTTTGACCTAGTGACCCCAAAATCAATAGGGGTCATCTAATGGTCATGATCAACCATCCTTCTAAGTTTGAGGACCCTAGGTCCAACCATTCTCTAGTTATTGATCGGACATCGTTTGTGACACAGTCAGCACAAAATCAATATGGCTCCCCTCCACACTTTGTGTGGGGGAGCCATAAGTATCACAGGTTATTAATACCCTTGCAAACGCATACCCCATGACTTCATGTATATGCGCAGTTCCACTTCATACTGATGCTTCTCACAATGTTTGGGGTATGACAGAGGTCACAGTGACCTTATTTTGGTATGTGACACACCGCTATCCCAAGATGTATCAACATACCAAGTTTGGTATTTCTAAGTGTTATTGTATTGAAAATATGGTCCGGACAAGTATTTTCTATGACAGAGGTAACAGGTCAAGGTCACAATTACCTTATTCTGGTACGCGACACAGCGCTATCCCAAGATGTATCTAAATACCAAGTTTGCTATCTCTAAGACTTAGTGTTATAGTATTGAAAATATGTTCTGGACAAGCATTTTCTATGACAAAGGTCACAGGTCAAGGTCACAGTGGCCTTATTTTGGTATGCGACACACAGCTATCCCAAGATGTATCCACATACCAAGTTTGGTATCTCTAAGTGTTATAGTATTGAAAATACGGTGCAGACAAGAGGTGAAAGAGTCTGTGGATGCTCTACTGGCTAAATGTGCAGGGGACCGTAACACATTTTCAACATTCATTCAACCGGCACATGGCAATGATATAGGTCACTATTTGTTGAATGCCAGCCACAGTAGCAGGAGAACTAGTCTGTACAAAGTTAGTGTATTACAGGGTTCCCACAGTTTTTTGAGAACAAAACTATCCCAAGAGAGTTTTTTTCAGGTTTTCCCACTGCTTTCAAGGACAATTTATACCAGTGTTTGTCCGACACCGTTGCTGCAAAAACGTTAAATTGTTCACAGTACTAATATGTGACACCACACAAGATGTTATTTTATTTTTTTTGACAAGTATTGACTTTAACCCGCTGTTTTTTAGGCTGTTCTCCCTCCTATGAAGGAAATTTTGTGTTGACATTTAACTTGTTCTCAGACGACATGCTTTATCGATTCAAATTATTAGACGCTTGCATATACGACGGAGCATTTTGAGTTTTATTTGAAAATACTCGGCTAAAATTGTAACATATTTTATGAGACAACCGGTGAGGTAACGAATTTGTACGACAGCGATCGAAAACAAAAGTACAATTTGGGGTTCACATTTCATTGATCAGAGCATTAACACATCTTTACGATTGTTCACGAATACCAATGGTTAATTTTTATGGGCTTACTAGGCCATTCGCCAAATCGCCATAGGCGAAAAGTAACCTGAACTGGCGAATGAAAACCGTAAGAAATACACACCAAATTCGCCAGACATCGGCGGTCTGGCGAATCCAAATTTCCGACCGATTTTGTCTAAAAGATCTCGGAAAATCCCGAATTCTAATTTACAAAGTCTTTCACTGTTTATAGGCCACTATCCCGCTGAGTGTTTTAGCTAATTAGTGACAATCAATTTAGATCGATAAACTAATTATGTCAGCGTTTATTGAAAACCACTGTCAAATTGTCGGTGCGATAAGACTCCGCCCACTGTTACACCTCTTGCTGTCAATCAACTGGTTTGTGTCCCCGCGCTCAACATTATCTGTCATATAAGTTGTGACATTATTCACAGATTTAACTGCGTGATCGAGCCAGGTAAGACATCAAATAATGTGGCGCCCTCTAGCGGCCAAAATGGCTGATCAAAACAGAAAATTTGAAAATGTTTGCTTACGAATTAGCCAGAGATACTCAGCTTCTGTGTTTTTGAACTTTACGATCACTGATAAGTGTTAAAGGAACACATGGCAATCTTGAGTTTTCAAAAACTAGCAGCATCCCGTTAGTTTTTCTACATAAATTACATTTGTTCAATCATTAATGTTAATTATAAGAATTGTATTAAGCCATTTGTTTTTTTCTATTATTTTTTTTTTATATTATTGCACCAGTACTATATTAAAACTTATAGTATAATAAGACGAAATAGGAATACTTAAAATTTTATTTATTTAAATGTAACCAGGGTAAAAGTAAAAATGATACTGGATATATAAATTGTGACACCCATTTCAAATACTGCAAGATTGCCATGTGTCCCTTTAAGTGCCTACTAATTAGTTGTACACACGGTAGCGTAAACTGGAACAATGGCAAGTGTGAACCGGTGTTTAATCGGCTGTTTCTGAATTGGGTTCATTTTATGGTTGATTGTTCGATCAACATGAAACAATACAAAAGGTGCGATAACACAAAATATTGGTGTATGTAGCATTTCTGAATTTGCAGCGCGATCTTTCTAGATTCTTTGGAACTCGTGTTAGTTGAACTTGTATATGCCTCAGTTTAGCCTTACATTTTTTAAATATATTGCTATTTATTTTATTTCTCTGCATGTTAGCATACTGAAATGCATTTAATGAAAATACTAAATGGTGACAAGAGTCTGCAGTTTTGTATTTTCTTATGATATATGCATGCATTCATTCTGTCCTTTTTTAAATTTCAGTCTTTACAATTTTTAAAAATTAAAATTACAATAAATTAAATACAATTTTTAAAAAAGTTCTGAACCTTTTCCCGGTATGGGAAGCATGATATTATGTCCTTTAATGGGGCTTAACACCGCCAAAAGTCATTGAACTGGAACACATCAATGACATGCACAACTACACATGGCACTAATCATCCCTGCCACTGTATCAAGACACAGAAATGTGACAAAGTTTGTGTATTAAAACTTTAAAGAACTCAATTTCATTAACCAGTACACAACAATGGCAGTGCAACTAGGCTTGGTATAGTTCTATGACATAAAACGTCACAGAACAGAGCTACAGATAAGCAAGGTATTTGCGTAAATTCCCAGTTAAAACTCGCTAAATTAGGCTAAATACACAATTAAATT
This sequence comes from Cyrtodaria siliqua, assembly GCA_037043455.1. NCBI lineage: Eukaryota > Metazoa > Mollusca > Bivalvia > Adapedonta > Hiatellidae > Cyrtodaria > Cyrtodaria siliqua. Next base: position 347,632 of record JAWPHD010000235.1, on the reverse strand, counting down.
TCTTTATTGGTGCGTACCAATTATGCTTAACAAATTAATTACGCAAAATAACCGTTTTTGTCAGCATATCATATTTTATCCATTACCGTGAAGATGGCCAATATCAAACGGAATGCATCGCCGTTTCCAGTCAATTCTCAAATAAGCGAGCCATTGAGATTGGCTAAATGTGACTGGTTATCAAGTTTATTTTTTTCACTCGAAAGTAAATCCTTCAGGAACAAAAATGTTGTATTCAGACTATTTTTAATTATTCGGCATCACCGAAGCACTCAACTTTATCTGTACGTCAACATGGCTAAAAGAGGCGCAGGTGTTTGAACTCAGTGCAAGAATATTCATTATCGCTAAATATTAATAACTAACTCAGAACACAATAATAACTAACGTTGCGACGTTGAGTCGTGACGTCAATAAAGTGTTGCTGACGTCAACATCATCTGCCGACAACGTTCAATAAAGCGAATATTTGTTTGCAAAAACGTAATTTAAAATGTAATAAATAGATTATTTAACTGCTGAGATCGACTATGGGTAATCCTTTACTTGATGGTAGACGTGCTTTGTTTTTTTTACTTACTCGCATGCGCTCGTTCGTCAAAAAAACTACACGCCTACCTCTTGTGAAGGATTTCCCTATAATCGATCCCAGCAGTTAAATAATCTCTATATAATTCATATAGGGCCCTGGTTTTTTATCACTGCTTAACACAGAAGTTCAGAGAGATATTGCACAGGGTATAGTTCTCCCTGTACACCGGACAGACTACTTTACATCCCTCCGAAGGATGACCTATATTCACAGTGCCATGCCCAAGTAAGATACTGCGGGAGTTTGTTTGAAAAATCTGGGATGTGACCCCACTGGAAATCATACACGTGATTTCTGGGACTCGAGTCAAGTATGTTTAACCGCAGGGTTAAGTTTCCAAAATTATATGGCAACAAAAGAACACAAGATAAATATGTCTGGAAGTCTCCTGAAACATGAGTCATACACAAATATCCTAGACACATTCGGTATACACAGGGTCTGAATGACACTGACTACCACAACAGCCATGGTTCTCACGTCTCCGTCTAGGTATTCTTCTTTTAGTTTAGATACTACAGATTACCAAATATGCAAACGACGACTAGAATCGTCAGGGGATGTTTATGCTCACACAACCTTGCAATTGTTCACTCGATTTTTTAAACATGCAGAATGAATAACAAATACGTAGTCTAGATCATCTGCGACGCTTGCTTGTTTACAAAATTATCAGGCGTCGAACATGATCAAGACTAATTTCATGTAGATCAATCAGTGACAACACAAAACATTCATAAACTGAAAATGTGTGCTAACTTTATTGACACGTATGACAGTGGAGAGTGTAAACTTGCACATATTCTACTTACGATAAATTGTTTCGTCCTAACTGGAGCACTCTTGCTGCACAAAAGAAAACAAAATGGAGGAATGGCCGGATCAAAACGGAAATGGATTGCTATGACGTCAGGCTGTTCCAGTAACACATTACTTTCATGAAACGCCTCCCGAGTATTGGCGATCTGGACAGTGAGGTCTTAATCAACTTTATACTCACTATAAAAACCATATACATCTATATACATCTTCCTTGGAATTTTATTAGAACAAAATGTATTTCACATCGATTCAAAAACATATACAGAAAATGGAATTCGCAATTAACCATCTCCATACACGAGGGGTACAGCAAATTCACGCTTCACTGTGCACTATATGCAGTATATGGAATCTCGAAATAGGTCAAACTCCATCACAGTAATAGAGCGTTCTAATGGTTTCCATACACAGTAATAGTTATCTGAATTTCTATATTCATGAATAATAACGCTCTATGAAAATGAATATCGTTTGCCTCTTATTGACCTAAATAGACGCTTAATTGCGTAAAGCTATATAGGTCACAAACCCTTATCACTGTACTTACAGTTATAAAAGGGAATAATTCTGCTTAAAGCATATCAAAGTTATGGGATTTATATCATTCAATTATTACTATGTGCTACGTTACATTAAACTCCTTCAAGTAATAATAAACGTTTAAGATATTAAAATAAATATTGGATTCGAGCAACTACTCAGACGTGTTTATAAGCCCCACAATGTCCTTAACTCGTGTGTACACATGACACTTTTTTTTATCAACATATCCCAAGACACTAAACCACAATCAAACGATCTATTTGAACAAGAACAAAAAAAAAAGAAAATATAGGATCCGAGCATACATAAAATGCTACCTAAGCCCATTAATGCATACTCCAAATTTCATCAACATACGTCAAGACGTCAATCTAAAATCGCGGACGTACGGACAGACAGAGAGGCTGATTGACTGACTGACAATCTGCAGGGATGGACGGACGGACAACCGGGCGGTAAACCTATAGTCCTCCGCCCCACCCCATCCCAGGTTAAAACCGGTAGGGGATTAATACTCGCAGATTGTGAAACAGCAACCAATCGTATTTCAGGATTTTTACCAAGTAAAACATATGTGAAACGAACACATTGTAATGCCCTCATTTCCCGGATTTACGAAATGACAGAAACTAAAAACAATGATATTCAGTAAATAAATCAACAGATTAACAATACAAAATGAAAAGGATACTATTTAATTAACCACTGTCTTCATATCCGTAAACTGTGTATATCATTGAAAAGATGTACATTATATATATATATACACATGCTTGAATAGTTATTAGCAAAAAAAACAATAGTATGAAAACGCATATCACCCATATAATTGATATGAGAACGTATACCATTAAAATATGACACTTTGTTTTGCTTTGTTGTTGTTTTCCTTTGTATTTTTATAAATAATAAACTGGTTCCTGGCAATTTTGATTCAATATGTTAAGTAGAACGGCCACCTTTATACGATCCAGCTACCGTATTTGCAAAAGAAATTCCGTTTTAAGTTCGACTTGATTAAGCGTTGCTTCTACCACGGTATCTAACATGCGTGACAGAGTGGGGGAGAGTCAGATCGATTATGCAACGTGATGCTATGTCATACCAGGCTGCTGGATGGGCCCGTTGTCACGCGGTATGGAACTTGTAACGCTTGTCAATTGATTTCTGGTACAGGTGAATTTCTAAATATTGAAGAATGCCATTTGGCGTACGACTATGAATACGCTGGTATGTTCTGGTTTACGATTTAACTTGTTTCAACTGAGAGAGACATACACAGCTGGTCACTTGGAAATATATTTGGATATTAATTGAAACATGTTTTACGTCATTCTAAAAGGTATGTGTTTTCTTACATCTCAAGCTAAAATTACAGTTGAAAGTCCGATAGACGATATATTCTTTTATTGACTTTATACACTTTCACCAGTCCAACGAAAAACATGTACATAAATATATCTGCAACATTACTAAATACATATGTAATATGTAAGTTTATATATGACGGTCAATTTTGTGTGTGGAGGCAGACCACCCACCTTTCCTGGGTAGAACCAGTACTGTACACCTCCCGCCATCCGTAAGAATCGACACTTCCTCACTAAATACATAAAACAAAGGTAACATGCAGTAAAATTATATTCTCAAAACTGATAATCAGGCCCCATGATAATCAGGCCCCATGATAATTAGGCTCATGATAATCAGGCCCCATGATTATCAGGCCCCATGATAATCAGGATAACCAGGCCCCATGATAATCAGGCCTCATGATAATCCCCATGATAATCAGGACCCATGATAATCAGGATCCATGATAATCCCCATGATAATCCCCATGATAATCAGGACCCATGATAATCAGGACCCATGATAATCCCCATGATAATCAGGACCCATGATAATCAGGACCCATGATAATCCCCATGATAATCCCCATGATAATCAGGACCCATGATAATCAGGCCCAAGTTCACGAACAAACTTAAGACTAAATTCAAGCTCAAGCTCAAAACTCCAATAATTATTTTAGCTATAACTTGTTTTCATTCTTTTTTTCATAGGGAAACTTGCAGGACAGTTGTATTTTTTGCTTTTCTCTGTGTAAAGTTTCAAGTAATTCCAAGTCTAATAAATATGATGGACTTGAGCATGAAATATGACAATTTTGTTTCTGAACTTGGGACAGGAAAGAAGATGTTACCATACGTTTGTGTTGATTGGTTGCTTCTGCGAGCATCTCGATCGTTTAACGTGAAACTATGTCAAGTGACGGTTTTAACAACAGTTGTTATTTTGCATTAAATTAAATTATTTTATTTTATCTATATTTAAGAAAATATATACCTTATATATTGCATTTAGACAATGATACTGTTTCACATGCATAAAAAAATGACTATTAAAAGTGACGATATGAATTAAATAGTAAAGAAAACATAATGTCTTGATTGCAAAAAGTTGTAAAGCACAATTAAATAAAAAAAAATACACCCTGAATTTGTATGAATAAACATTGTAGTGTTTAAATAGAATTTCAGTGCCGAAGTGACCCTTCTTAATAGTGTATCTGTAATAACATCGTTCATATAACAGTTATTGAAATTGTACATGTATTTCGTTTTAGGACTTGGACTTATTAAACATGTTGCTCGTAAATAGAAGAAATATAATGGTCCATTGTAATTTAGCTACATTAAACCCTGCATAAATGTCTTCAAAGGCAAATGATACATGAACATTTGATGCCAAATGATAGAAAGTGGTGATTTGTTGATTCAATTTACGTGTTAATTTTTAAATGTTAACAATGTCTTATGGATAGTGTGTCGATGTTTTGCTGTTTACTTACTGTGGTAAGTCACCTCACAGGCTGACTTAGAAATTTAAATATTTGACTTAAAGTTTAAGTTTTGCCTACTGAAATTGGTTTCGCAAAACACATTTTCCTAACTTAAATAGACCTTGGTAAAAACACATACATTTAACGTTTTGTGTAACTAAGTAATATACTTAAATATGTAATTAATCAAAGTGCATAAAATCCGTTAATTTTGCACATTTCGAAGACAGGTGAATGTCACGAGACCTGCGATGGCGTTGGGGGTAGCATAGCAGTACATTGTGATATACGGTAACATTGCCGTCATATGCTCTATTTTGTTTTCCTGAAATAGATAGTTTAATTATATACTTTCCAGTGAAATATTGTCAAAACATTTTTGTTTTAGAGAAAACTAACAAATGCATATCATAAGCTTGGAAATATTCTAACTAAGAACATGAGACGTAGCTTTAGAAAATCGATCAAGTTTCCTGAATTGTTAGAACAGAACAGAACAGAACAGAGAACAGAGAACAGAACAGAACAGAACAGAACAGAGCACAGACCAGAACAGAACAGAACAGAACAGAACAGAGAACAGAACAGAACAGAACAGAACAGAGCACAGAACGGAACAGAACAGAACAGAACAGAACAGAACAGTACAGAACAGAACACTCCCTTATTAACTCAAATCACAACAGTGACGCAAGAGTACACAATGCATAGTTGTTTTAACATTTTACATGCCATGGTGTAATATTCACAATTGAGCAATATGTTATTACAGTTACTAAAAATATATAACTAAGTTAACCGATTATGTATGACTTGGGTGAGAAATGGGTGATGGGGATATACATCGTGTGGTGTGGGTGTGGGTGTGTGGGTGTTATGGTGTCGTGGGGGTGGGGGTGGGGGGTAGTGCCTATTAAGAAGTATTGGTCCTTTTATTTATAAAGTAATTGTTTTGGATATTACTTTGACCGAGGATTAGTTTATGTTTTGAAACAGTATATTTATATTTGACCCCATTCGCGACCACTCGGCCAATCAGGTCATGATCGAGATATTGCGAATGGTCTGACGTGGAGTAGTGCCTATTAAGAAGTATTGGTCCTTTTATTTATAAAGTAATTGTTTTGGATATTACTTTGACCGAGGATTAGTTTATGTTTTGAAACAGTATATTTATATTTGACCCCATTCGCGACCACTCGGCCAATCAGGTCATGATCGAGATATTGCGAATGGTCTGACGTGGAAAAAATGTGGTTACAAACATTCTAAAAGTGACAACATTTTTGGATGTCATTGAACCGCAAGGTGGGGTTCATATTTTTAACATTAGGTGTACAAGTCGAACAGGAAATGTAGCTTTCAAGGAACACAGTCAACCAAAACACATAACAAAACAACAATAAATTATGACAATGTTATTAAGACGAAAGACATGTAAACAAAAAAACAGGTCGACAATACTGCAACCGCCTTGGAGCGTTCAGTGGCACAAATGCCGCTGGGGCAGTGTTTGTGTGTGTGTGGGGGCGGAGGGGGGGGGGGGGATGACGTAAAAGCAGGTTCTAGGGTGCAACAACCCTCACTCTTGAGTAAGTAATATAAGTTTAAGTCAAACTATCAGCATTAGTGTCATTATTTTAAGAGCATGCTCCTTTCTTGCTGCTATCAAACATTCTATGGATATGGTCAAGGAGGTGGTAGAGTTTCTTCATCCTGTACAAATTACGGTACTAACAGCTGATCTTGTTGGCAAACTGTTATTATAATCGAAAGGTTGTACATCGAAATGGCAATTTGGAAGGTACTACGGAATGTACCAAAATATAAGGGCTGAATCTCCTTTCGAATCGAAAGATACGGTCGATTCGTTTATGTTGCAAAGACAAGTTTAAGAGCACCAGATAACCGAATGTGCCTCTTACAAGCTTAAGGAAAATGAGTAGTTTAATCGAATCGATGGGATGAGAATAGTTTTATATCATTAAAAGAAAGTCCACAATTTCAGTTATGAAATCCGTTCCTGGAGTACTTATTCTCGACTTTGTGTGCTCGTATAGAAATATTCATCTATACAAAAAGTGCATTTCAGAAACGATCCTCTACGTATTATTGTCCTTGGTCATTCTAGATGGCTTCCAATACGTTTGATTGATCGGCAAGAATCCAGTGAGTGCTGCTAATGATCATTTTCAGAACATAAACTGAAGAAAATGTTTTCAATAATATATTAACCAGGTTCATGAACAAAACAATATGCAAGTAAATAAAGATGGTTGTGCAATAGGATTGACACATAATCTATCTGCTTTAAGGAGATTGATGGCTATGTGGCCTTGTAGAACTGTGAGTTTCACTATGGTGAAAGTGAACAGGAAAATGTGATCAAACAATAATGATAATAAAGGGGTGGTAACTAAACGAATAGCATATGTTTATGCATCAATGAAGGCTTTTATAACATAAAGTCTTTGCATGTCTCACAAAGGATTCTGATTCAGCTACACGTGCATATCTTTCAAGCAAGAAGAAACATGTGTCCGCATAAAAACGAAGTCACATGATTAGTCAGAAACATCAACAGTTGTAATGAATGAATGAATGAGTGGTGTTTTACGGCACGTCGACACATAAATAGGTCATATTGTGCGCAAAAACCGACGAAAGGTGAAGAAATTAAGTAATCAAATATCAAAAGTTGTATCGATGCAAATAAAATGAGAGTTTTCCAGAATGAAAATCAGTAAATGCCACCTGCAAAGAAATTCGAACGCGCGAACAAAATTAGCTGATTCTTCTTCTTGGAATTGTGTCATATAACCCCAGAACAGAGCTAGTATTACAGAGGACGCATATTGTGTCATATAACCCCAGAACAGAGCTAGTATTACAGAGGACGCATATAACCCCAGAACAGAGCTAGTATTACAGAGGACGCATATAACCCTAGAACAGAGCTAGTATTACAGATGAATTGTGTCATATAACCCCAGAACAGAGCTAGTATTACAGATGACGCATATAACCCCAGAACAGAGCTAGTATTGTGTCATATAACCCCAGAACAGAGCTAGTATTGTGTCATATAACCCCAGAACAGAGCTAGTATTGTGTCATATAACCCCAGAACAGAGCTAGTATTACAGATCACGCATATTGTATCATATAACCCCAGAACAGAGCTAGTATTACAGATGACGCATATAACCCCAGAACAGAGCTAGTATTACAGATCACGCATATTGTGTCATATAACCCCAGAACAGAGCTAGTATTACAGATGACGCATATAACCCCAGAACAGAGCTAGTATTACAGATGACGCATATTGTGTCATATAACCCCAGAACAGAGCTAGTATTACAGATGACGCATATAACCCCAGAACAGAGCTAGTATTACAGATGACGCATATTTGGTCAATTCAAGAACCTCATTAAACTACGAAGACACTTACTAGTAATAAATTTATTCAAGATATGAGAGCAACATTTGAGTCGTACTGTCGAAGACGAAACAATAGCGACTTCAGATTTGACAGATATATGAGTGATACTTTGAAACGTTACGTTCAAGAATTGAATTGAATTGGGTTTTAAGGCAAACCAACACATGAAAGGTTATATGGCGCCTAACAGGCATGAACAGGCTCATCCTCCATGTACATCGAGATAAAGTATGGAAAATGGGCCTAGGACCTTCTCACCCTGAACTGCAGAGTTGCTGCAAATTCTATCGTAGAAACTCCATTTACGCTGGAGCTACGTTTATTGCTTTTCTGCCACTGCTCTTTTGATGTGAGCAAGATGGCACCTGAAACAATGCAGGGATCATGATGAAGACCTTTAATGAACATGAACAAAAATGATAAAATGAACATGAATTTGGGGGGATTCTACCCCTCTGCCTACCCCTCCAATCTGGATCTGCAGTGGCCCTATTCTTTGCCCCGTGACCAAAAGGGGCTCCCGGGAACCACACGGGGCTACGTTCAAGAGGTTCTGTGGTATCAGGGCAAAGGTTAATTCAGGTTAAAGCAAAGTGCTGGCTAACTGGAACAAGTCCTTAGGAGTAGCTGGAAATAAAACCTGAGCTGATTTTGCTAATCGCAAAATCAATCATAGGCATGTTTAACGAAGCCAATTTGTGTAACAGTAGATGGGAAAAACAGTTCATATACTGAAAGGAAAATGAAACGCATAATGGGTATTTCCGCTATATATTGTAACTGCTAATCAAACAGTACAGGGCGACATGAGGCCTGTCCTTTCGGAAAGAAGGTTTAAACAGCACCAAACACACTAATGGTTACCCCTTTAACGTTTCATTGTCGACAGAATGCGCATCTGACTCAAGCAGGTGAGAAACTTAGGCTTTAAAGGTTGCAATCTCTTAACATTAAGCACAATACAGAAATGGCTTGACTTTTTTAAGCGAAATTTCAACATTTGAATTTCGTGTAAATAAGTATGCTTTGATTAAAAGGTCTACTACATGTCAGTGTTGTCCTTTTAGTAATAAGTTGTAGCCCCTTTTTGTACAAAAAAACGTTGAGATATATTAGGTGTGTTTACTAGTGTAGTAAAGAAGTACATGGGGTTCTGGGATCAGGACAAAGGTTAATTCATATTCAAGCAAAGTGCTGGAACATCTTTTTACGAGTAGCTGGAAATAAAACCTAAACTGATTTTGCTAATCGCAAACCTGGGATGATAATTAAAGGGACCGGTCTCGGACAGAAGTGTTCCAAACACTTGTCGTCGACTCATTCGGAATACTTCGGTCATTAACGTTCACTTTAGCCGCCATGTTTTAGAATGTACATTGTGATTTCGCTCCATGATTTATCGCGTTTGATAGTTGAAGACATTATAAATAACATGGTTAGTTGCCGCAAAACGTAATTGTAAGTATCCTTTTCATGATTTGCGGGAGTTGTTCGTGTTTTAGCAAGTTTTTAAATGCTTTTTTTAGTGTTTTGTTCTCAAACCAGGAAGCGTGAAATTGCGATGAAAAAAAGATGGCCGAAGTTCGTGTAGTCTTCTGTTTGTTTGTTTTATACGCCTTTCACGTTTTTTATATATGTGTCGATCGTTGTTTATCATACAAAACATATGCACTTTGTGTTTGGTGTAGTTTTTAAGTGGGTTATGACTGATTTCAACCAAAACATTTTTTTTAACTTGTCCATTTTGAACGTTTTTATTACCCTCAGAGATTAGCATGTATATTTTATGGAAGGGTAAACTATTTTTTCTCAATTAAACCGTACCTGTTGATGATTGCAAGTAATAACATACATATTGAAATTGTGTTAAGGGTAGTTTTTAGTTTTTAAGTGGGTTATGATTTTGATTTTAGCAAAAAAAAATATTTTAACTTCGCCATTTTTAAAAAAAAAAATTCTCTTGGATCAACATTTATATTTTATGGAAGGGTAAACTTATTTTTCTCACTTACAAAGTACCTGCTGATGATTGCAAGTAATAACAGACATATTGAAATTGTGTTTTTTAGGGTAGTTTTTAAGTGGTTTATGACTGATTTTAACTCGGCCATTTTGAAAAAAAAATCTTGGATCAACATTTTCTTGGATCAACATGTATATTTTATGGAAGGGTAACAAAAAATCTCTTTTAATGGAAGGGTAAACTTTTTTCTCACTTATACAGTACCTGTTGATGATTGCAAGTAATAACATACATACTGAAATTATATTTAAGGTAGTTTTTAAGCACGAACATCGCTCATCTTTTTTCATCGCAATTTTACACTTATCGGTTTGAGAACAAAACACTAAAAAAAGCAATTAAAATTTGCTAAAAACACGAAAACCTCATGCAAATCGTGAAAAGTGTATTTACAATTACGTTTTGCAGCAACTAACTTGGAAATGAGAGCATTTTACAATCATTGCATTTCGATTTTGTCAACAATTTTAACTGATTAAAATACTAAACCAGCCGACCTGAAAACCAGGGCTTTGTATGACGGGGATATGACACGACAGTACAAACACTGTATTCAACTGAAAACACTTGTCGTTCAGGTAAGTTTATCGATTATACGCTGCATTTATCGATTTTTACTGCGCTTATCGTAGCGGTATGCGAGAGGCCTCGACGATACATCACCATGAGTTTATTGTTTGGTCATCAAACATTTATTGTTTAATAAATATTTACATATGATGCATGGTTAGAAAGCCAAATAAATAACCTTTTTATTGATTGATGTTATTTCGAACAATTCTTCAAAGGTTAAATGAACGAGGAGAGACAAAATAAAAGCGTTGCCGCAATTATCAAGCGGTTCATTTTTTCAGTATATATATAATAATTTAATATAAAACTTACATATTTACTTTCCTCCAAGTAAAACGTATTATATATTTATGACGGATATAAGTCACCATGAAAGGGAGAGACAGACTTTTGTATTTTCAGATTTATATGTAGGCTATAAACTATTGCATTGTGGTTTAATGCTGCATAAAATTATGTTATGTTATGTTCATTTAACCTTTGAATACTTGTTTGAAATAACCTCAATCAATAGAAAGGTTATTTATATGGCTTTCTAACCATGCATCTTATGTAAATATTCATTAAACAATACATGTATATGTTTGATGACCAAAACAATAAACACACGGTGATGTGCGTAAACACTTTAAGAAAAGAAAAAATGCGTTATATTTCCTTCCCAATTGGAGCTTTTACCTATTTATTTAAGCGTTATTTGGAATAAAATTACACCATTAGAAAGGTCATTATCTGGCTTTCTAACCATGCGTCTTATGTAAATATTTATTAAACAATAAATGTTTAATGACCAAACAATAAATGCATGGTGATGCGCGTAAACGCTTTAAGAAAAGAAACAAATGCGATACATTTCCGTTCCAACTCGAGATTTTGCCTATTTTACAGACGTGGTTGTTATTCAAGTTTCCGCGTTTAAGAATCTTTGCATAGGTCAACTTCGGCTTTCCTGTGGAAGAAGGATGGATTTAAAATGACTATCAATACATGACATCGTGTTCCAGTCAAGTCCAAAACATATTGCAAAATCGTTTCAAACTTCTACGGAAAATGGGAAAGTTTGCATGATAAACTTGGAACATACTTACAACTGCAACAGAAATCGTTGTTATCATCAACATGCTTAAAATTATGAATGGCGAATCAGATAAAATTATGCTTTGGGAGAATTCACAGGGCTATGTATGATAAATCAAGGAGTACACGGATGGTAAACGAATCCAGGATACAAAGGAACTCTTGTATTACGCAACACCACCAGCAATCTACATTATTACAGCATTATCGACGAGGCTATCAAACAGTATGAGAATGGTCTCAGTCACGTATGAACCTATGAATGTGGTGGGTTGGTAGGGCTGAGGGGCGACGACAACGATTTCGCATACCCAGGGGCATTAGACAATTTTACACATTGTCTAATTCCCATCACTAGGGACAAGATTTATGTATAATTTCCCAGGGTAAATGATTAATATCAAATCTCGTCATGTCCTACCACGGGGGTTTTGCGTTTGTCTAATCCCCATGGAATCTCTCGCCACCCCGACACCATGTGCATTAAAACATTGATAGGTGCATTTTTACTAAAGATCAAGTTATGTCTTATCCGTCTAAATGGGTTTGAAATGAAGCTGTTGACCACATGACCGCTGGATCCATATTGGCCAAGTCTTCCCTTCGTTTCGACTAAATGTCAAACATTTCAGAAATGTGGTTGCAAGAAAAGAAAATATATAAATAGCAGTTGCAAATGCTGCCATACTGCTTTAATTTTGAATAGGTAGTTCCACTACTCCAACATTTAACGGTTCTGAGTATGGTTTAATCACCCTTAGGATATTTGTCATGCTTTTTATTTAGTCTTTCGACTGCTGCTTGTGATACGCAGGCTTAATAACTTCTGCTCCCAAATAAATTCCATTTTGTTTAATTCGCCCATTGTTTTCTCGTTTAGGGCAAAGCATTTTGTTAGAAACTGGGACCATACGCCGCCGGCCATGAAATGGTATAAAAATACCTCATAGAAGGTTTCATGTTCACCGTCATATGCAAACCATCTTCGGGATGGCTCAAATTTATGTACTATTGACATTTTAAATATTGAGTTCTGCTCAACCCGGGGCTAGAAGGCGTGAAAAGTAGCAAGCTCTTTTCATTACCGTTCATGAACAGTCTCAATCAAACCGAGACTGCATTATGTTTTTTATTTATCGTGTTTGGCGATTTCCAAATTTCTCCGTTCATACTCTTTTTATACAACGCTATGTATCTATGCATGCCACTTGAATACTTGCAAACGTGAGAGTAGTTAATCAGGACAAAATATTAAAGTAGGTATACAAGTCGAACAGGAAATGTAGTATTCACAGAACACAGTCAACCAAAACACACATCCAAAATAAACAGCAATTAGAGGTTGTTTCTAGTAAAAACAGATGTCTTCCTCACTGGGGAAGGGCCATAAATCCGCCAAAAATAATTCAACCGAACACGACGATAATATACGCAGCTAGGTTTGGCAATAGTCATCTCTTCCAAGTTCGTTAAAATCTGACCAGGTGTTCAGGAGAAGAAGTGTGGACAAAGTTTGTGTATTAAAATCTTTAAAGAGCCATATCTCCGCCAAACATATTTCAACCGGAACACGGCGACGATATGCGAAACTAGGATTGATACTGATCATCCCTGCAAAGTTTCGCAGAAGTTCGTCCAGGGTTCAGGAGAATTAGTCCGGACAAAGTTTGTGACATACAGATAGACAACAGACAGCACAAATAATATGTCTCCTCTCCACAAAAAAGGGTTGATAATAAGAGTACTGCATTGGAACGGTCAGTACAATAAGGTGTATGGAAGACAGTTTAGATCAAACTTAAGTTTAAAATGAAACAAAATACAAAGTTTAAACTATGTCAATATAGGTAGAATTTTTGTATGTTATGGTTTTGTTTGTGGGTGGGTTAATGATTTAATTGGCAATAGTAACTAGTAAGTGAGTTACGCTAATAAGCACATACAGATTCATATATGTTTTAATACAAATATATCCGCAATTATACGAATACCCGAACCATTACAAAACATAATGCATAGATTGAACATACAATTTGTTGTGATCGGTGTATAATTATATCTTTATTTTGAATAAATGCATACTTATGCCAACATATGTGCGACCATGATTGTTGTTTTTACAGTCGAAGCCAAAGATTAAATATTAGCTTAAAATAAAGCTGTATCTTATATTTACAATATTTTGTCCGCCATCTTGGACTTTTAGCGGCCATCTTGAAAATGGTCGAAATTGCATTGGCTCAGGTTATTTTTCATTTGAATATACTATTTGTAAGCACTGTGCTAAATATCATACTTGTCTGAACTATATTCTGGTTATTTCCATAATTCTATAATCATAGGCGCCGCGAGTTGACTAACCTTGCTAAAGCTGTTAGAGATGTCAGTTTACCAGTTCAATTTGATTTTTTAAAAAACACCTATTTTTATGAAGTAGGTATGAAAGTTGCATCCGTTGATTGTTATACAGCCAAACACTATTTATTGTAACTCTCATAATGAAAATATGTATGGTAAAATTTATATTTTTAACTCGCCATTATTTTAGTTAAAGGGCATGTACTGAGACATACAGTCAACCGTATTTATTATTGGAAGTTGGGACAAACTTGGAAAAATGTGAAGCAAATAAACATCCAGGTCTAAGTGGGGATAATCAACACTGTTAAAAGTATTTAAGTTTTTTCTATGAAATTAATAATTCTGTTCTTCCGTGTTTCAGATAAAATAAACCAACGGTTCATCCGAGCAGGTGCAATCAAACAGTATATTCCAGCTAAAGAATTGATGACGTGTACATATAGATGATGTAATGGTTCAAATGTAAATCTGCTGTACACACACATGTCCATGAAAGTTTAATGTGGACTAGTGTTTAAGCATTACACATTGCCATGTAACACTATTCAAATCTGTGATTATTGAACCTGTATTCTTTGATGTGTGTCCTAATAAAAACGTATATATGCATATACAAATATATAGACGAGTGTAATATAATATTAATATTTATATAAGTGATCGATCATAGTTTTTCTTATGGAGTTCATGCTTTTATCGATTGATTCAAACAAACAGCTACCAGCTAAAAGAAAATGGAAAATAAAATTAATATTGTGCAGGAAACAATTACTGATCCAGCAAGATTTTTCAACGAAGCCGGTAAATGTTGAATGGTGCTTACATCAGACTGAACCCGGTGATATTTAACTTACAGAAGTTAATGACCAGCAGGAATTAGAAACTATTACAGGAAACTTTAACAATTTAAAGCTTGGACTACAATGGATACATTTTGTAAAAGGCAAATTTGAAATAAAAGGAATATTGTCAATATGTTATATGAGTGAGAAAAAAAAACACACCACAAGATCACACGACAAACACCGATGTTTATCGTTTTTAAACAGAAACTGAGAAGAAGAGTTTTATAATGTCCATTGAAGCGAATTCTTCATCAGATTTTGAAAATACGTCAACTACGGCAACGCAAGTGACGGAGGCAACAGTTTTATGTTTGATTATAGCGATAAGCGTGGTGGGTAACACATCTCTGTGGATCGTCGTCCTGCGATCTAAAACACTCCGGACAGTTACTAACATGTTCATCTTGGGATTATCTCTAGCAGGTTGGTTATGTACATTTATGTAATATTCATCTTCACGCATTTATTGTTATTTTTAAATCTGTTGAAACACGCATTTCTTGTGATATGTTCGTTTTGCAATTATGCAATTAACACAAACATACTTTAGGTAGTGTTATTTCCCCCGAATAACATAACTTTAAAAGACTTACTTATGTACTTTGGCAGATTAATTACTTTTACTGTAATCTCAAAACAATAATATATATTAAAAAAAAGTAAAGAGTAAATAATTTGAATAACTATCTATACATAAATACACGGTCATGTTATAATAAAATAAGCTTGCCATACAAAAAGAGGATTTCAGCTGCGGATTTCACGGAACCCTTATTATCCGGTCAAAAATTCTAAAGCCACACTTAAAAATATCTTAGTTTGCCCGAACCCGACCTTAGACTGTTCAGATAGGTAGGTAGGTAAAACAAATCTCCTTCTTTTCATCCATGTATGTCAGGTTCTTTAGTGAATGTTGTTTAAAATGTAACTGGTATTTTGCCGAAGGCCAGCAGAGCTTATGTGATGGCGAGTAGTCCGTCGTCCGTCGTTAACTTTTGCCTCGTTAAGACGATAGGGACTTCATTTTCCGTCCGATCTTTACCAAACTTTACCAGGTTCTTAATATCAATGACAGCTCGGACAAGTTCGAGCACTAGCCAGATTTAACCAGTAACAGCGGAGTTATGGCCCTTGTTTTGCTGGAAAATGCCATATTCTGCCTTGTGAACACTCTAGCGCCTTCTTTTTGTATTTGATCTTTATCAAACTTGGCCAGATTGTTGATATAGATAAAGCTCAGGCAATTTCGAAAATCAGCTATATTGGATCTGGCACACCAGAGTTATATGCCCTTGGATTATTTAAAAATGCCATTTTCAGCCTTGTGAACACTCTGGCACCTTCATTTTGCATTTGATCTTTACCAAATTTTAATATATTGTTGATAATAATGAAAGCTTGGCAAGTTCGAAAACCAGCTATCTCGGACCAGGAACAATAGAGTTATGTCCTCTTGAATTATTGAAAAATGCCATTTTCAGCCTCATGAACACACTGGCGCCTTCATTTTGTATTCGATCTTTCCCAAACTAGGCCAGATTGTTGATATCAATGAACGCTCGGACGAGTTTCAAAACCTGCCAGAGTGAATCAGTAACACCTTTTTCAATATGTGGTAATGTATACTGGAAACCCAAGGGGCCGTGGGTTCAAGTGTCACTGGAAGCATTTTTTTTTTTTATTTCGTGTTTTTTCTCATAAGAACCCTTGGTTGATGAGTACAATTTTTCTTTAACTGGGAGCTTAGGGGCCCTTGTTGGATTCGTTTTACATAGAGTTATAGAGAAGAACTTTAAAAAATCTTCTTCTCTAAAACTACAAGAGCTAAAGGTTTAATATTTGTTATGCATTATCAACTACCAAGTTTTTTCAAATGGCGATCCTGGGGTTCACATTTGGCCCCGCCCAAGGGGTCACAGTTTTACATAGACTAATATAGGGAAAAACTTCAAAAATCTTCTTCTCTGAAACTATAAAAGCCAAAGGTTTAATATTTTGTATTTAGTGTCAGCTTATGTTCCTTTACAAATTGTGTTCAAATGGTGACCATGGGGTCTAATTTGGTCCCGCCGTGGAGGTCACAGTTTTACATAGTCTTATAATTATATAGAAAACTAAAAAACTATTCTTCTCTGAAACTACAAGGCCAAAGGTTTAATATTTTGTATTTACGCTCAGCTTATGGTATTCTATCAAGTTTGTTTGAATGGTGATTCTGGGGTCAAATTTGGCCCACCCAGGGGTCGCATGTCTTTCAAAGATTTACATAAGGAAAAACTTAAAAAGTATCATTCTCTGAAACTGCAAGAGCCTGAGATTTAATATTTTGTATTTACCATCAGCATAATTATGGTCCTTACCAATATAGAGATAAAAATCGAAAAGGAAAAGCAGCATTCGATGACGACAGTCAACCACAAACATACACAAAAACAAAGCACAAATTTAAAGATGAATAAAAGGCCAAATAAAACATCAACACAAAAGGGTTGACAATAGGGCTACCGCCTTGGAACGGTCAGTGGCGAAAAAGGCCGCTGGGGATTTAAACCAGGTTCTAGGGTGCACCAAACCTCACACTTACCCTAGTGTCAACACAATAAACGGGACAGTGTAAATAAAGAAATCCCCCTCATGAACTATTCTCTAACCAACAAGGCAGCATTAATAGGCAATATAAGTAAAACACAAAGATGCTCGTATACATATAAATACACAAATACAATGGCCTAGACATCCACAAAGAAGGTACAAATGACTTGGCAGAAGACAGAGCAACACGAGAATAAACTATTGCGGGCACGACAAGACAAGACTGCAGACAAACATCAAACGTCACCGTCTTTTTGGGCTTTAGGTAGACGTCATCATAGGGTCCACAGCCTGTCCGGTCATCGCACAATTAAAGAGGAATGTATAGTGGCGAACTGTAAATGGGTCCACCACCAAGCATGCACTGCGTTGCAAAATGATAGGATCATAACCTATTTTGATAGACCCTTTAACACGTTTAAAGATAGTACCAAGTTTGTTCAAATGGAGTCAAAGTTGGCCCTGTCCCCGTGGTCACATGTTTTACATAGACTTATACAGGGACAAAATTATAAAATCTTATTCTCTGAAATTACCAGAGCCAACGGTTTTTGTATTTACACTCAGCTTATATTCCTCTACCAAGTTTATTCAAATGGTGACCCTGGGGTCAAATGACCAAAATCTATAAAGATGAAGAGGAACACTGCCTGTTTTTACGCACAATAAAACAAACCATATTTTGAAAAAATGTCGAGCCGATTTCTTTTTGACCGTTTTCGTTCTGGCAAACAAACATAAATTTAATAATGACCTTTAATATCATTGCGTCATGACAATTGTCGTCCAAGGATCGGCCAAAGCTCCGGAGCCGTGGTGAATATTGAATAATTCCGTGTACGTGTTATATTGGTAAAAGGACTTACTAATGACTGATCCCTAATGCAATGTGCTTGAAACTTCCTGATTATGGAGGCTGTCATCTTGAATACATTATGATAAATGAGCTGATAGCTACAATAGATGTCATTAAACATGGTTGACTTAAGCAAAGGTTGATTATATTGGCCCATAATACAAAAATGAACTATTTTTGTAATGTGTTCAACTTGTAACAAAGACATCTCGTGTGTAATATTATATTATCCTTTTACACGATATTCTCTTTTCGTTTAAACATATTTGATTGCAAATAAACTATGACGTAAATTCATTCACAATTCGTACAACATATGGATGTAAGTGTCATGAACGAAAGACAAAATATATATTCTCTTTTACGCAGTATATACGTGATGTATAATAGAACAGAATTTAATGTACGAAGTTTATTAACAAGAATTTTGTATTTTTGTCAATTATGCAATTACGTCTTTCAGATAATACATAGTTTATTTTGCATATGCATAGACCCTATCGAACGTAATATCTTGCTTTGTATGGCGCTGAGATTGGGTTGACAGAGTAATTTAGGATGGAAGGGTGAATTTCAACATAAAACATTCGTTTGTGAAACATTTGCAAGCCTAAAGAATAAGTGGAATAATAAACAGCAGCAGTCTGCTTGATTTATGGACAATAATAAACAGCAGCAGTCTGCTGGATTTATGGACAATAATAAACAGCAGCAGTCTGCTGGATTTATGGACAATAATAAACAGCAGCAGTCTGCTGGATTTATGGACAATAATAAACAGCAGCAGTCTGCTGGATTTATGGACAATAATAAACAGCAGCAGTCTGCTTGATTTATGGACAATAATAAACAGCAGCAGTCTGCTTGATTTATGGACAATAATAAACAGCAGCAGTCTGCTGGATTTATGGACAATAATAAACAGCAGCAGCCTTCTTGATTTATGGACAATAATAAACAGCAGCAGTCTGCTGGATTTATGGACAATAATAATAAACAGCAGCAGTCTGCTTGATTTATGGAATAATCAACAGCAGCAGTCTGCTTGATTTATGGACAATAATAAACAGCAGCAGTCTGCTTGATTTATGGACAATAATAATAAACAGCAGCAGTCTGCTTGATTTATGGAATAATCAACAGCAGCAGTCTGCTTGATTTATGGAATAATCAACAGCAGCAGTCTGCTTGATTTATGGAATAATCAACAGCAGCAGTCTGCTTGATTTATGGAAAAATCAACAGCAGCAGTCTGCTTGATTTATGGAATAATCAACAGCAGCAGTCTGCTTGATTTATGGACATTTAGTTGAACCGGAGAAAGAAAACAGCATTGATACCAACATTTCCTGAGTTAAGCTCTAAAATTCAGATTCACACTTGCCAATTGTATAACAACAACAGTTCGTCTGTATGTCCATCTACTTGATTCGAAGTGTATAGCTCAAGTAGTGGCAGTGTTGTCGAGGAATCACACACGACTGTGCTGTGAATCACCCACGACTGTGCTGTGAAGATTTTGCACAGTTTCCGTATTTTCTAAATAAAATCTATTTTCTGAAATAAAACACTACTCAATTTTAAGTCTCCTCTGACTTAACTATACATATGTGTTGTTCAGCGAATACTGTTTTCCACAAATATAAAATGTTGCACCACCTGGATCTGATCAAATGATGTTGTGACATCCAAAACAATTTAACTACGTTTTAAAGACAAAACAAGTTACTGTTGTTGAAAGTGAACGTTTTTCAGAATTTACATTGACAGTAAATCACTTCTCAGTGTTAAAAACTGATTTCGTGTATTAAGTTGGTGTTTGCGTTTGTATTATATTTAAACTTGAGTCATTGGAATATTTTTGGCGAGTATGATCAGTACTGAAATATGTTTTCGTAATGGGATTAGCTACATATATAATGGATACGTTATATCTTTATATAGTATTTATATATATATACAATATAATAGGGTTATTACTATAGTAACTTGTTCTGGAAGTGTGTATCACCTCGAGTAGGTAATTGCCAGATCAGGATCACACGAGAGGCGGAGCTGTGGAACGGCTCCTATTCGCATTGAGACTGGTAGATACGGGCGTTTTCCAGAAGCTGATAGATTCTGTCCGTTTTGTAATAATTCGCTTGAGAATGAATTACATGTGATAATTAAATGTTCCTTGTATGGTGATATTCGTGCAGTGTTATATGATAACGCTTCTGTGACAGACACACATTTTAGCACAATAACTAACATTGAACAATTTATGTTTTCAAACCAAGAATTGATTCTTGATACTGCCAAAGCCTGTTTTTAATATTTTACAGAAAAGGGAAAATTGTCTATAAATAGACTAACATTTCCTTTATGTAGGTACCCGTATTATTTTATATGTAAATAATTTGATAATTATTATTTTATGTGTGTGTATAAACCTTATTTTATCTTGAAAGTGAACAGCTGTTGTTAATCAGTTTATTTCAAATCTGATTTAAGATAATAAATGTTTTTTAAAATACATTTTAATGAATGCCCTTTTACTATTTTTGATTATGAAACAGTGGATTGAATATAGCCTTTTACTGCACTGCTTAATGTTAAATTAATTAACCCACAATGTTCACAAATGCACAAACAAACATTCTGATAGTTCTGATAGTTCACATTTCATGTTAAAACATCCGTTGTTCTAAATGGATTACCAGCTGGGCAATCCCCAACATTCCAATCTGACAGTTGTGTATGGTAAGTTCCAAAATCTAATTTTAGTAGCATAGTGAGATAGATTCAGAAAGCCTCTAAAGGTGATACAGGGTTTTGTATTCCATTGTACGAAAATGAAGGTACTAGGTATATAATTATTGATAGGTATATAATAAATGTGTTTGTATATGCCTTATATATACATCTATTGCAGATATGATGGTTGCTACGGTAAATATGCCGATGACAGTGTACTCCCTCGTCGTTGGACACTGGAACCTGTCTGACGCCTCGTGTGTAGCGATGGGTTTTATAAACATGTTAACTCTGTCTACAAGCGTTCTGTCACTATGTAACATATCTATAAATAGATATTTCATGGTTGTCAGGCCAGCACAGTTCAGGGACATATATTCTCCAAGAAATTCTGTATTAATGATGGGAGGTGAGAATGTATTTATTATTTATTCGTCGTCGTCGTCGTCGTCCTCTAGTAGCACTCGTACTATTAACAGGGATGATAAATAGCAGCAACAACATCAACAGTAGCAGTAGACGCAGAAGTAGCTGCGAGAGTCGTACCTCTTATGGTGTGTACCTACAATAGAGCTACTATGCCACCCTTTATATAATAGGTATCAGAGTCGAACCCATCAAGAGAGGTTTCTGAAGACATCAAGCAATGCCTGCATAAACAACCGTCGTATTGCAGTGTTTATGCAGGCATTGCGTGATGCTTTCTGAAATCCTGCCGGAAAAGTGCCTACGGGGGTCGGTACGGGGTCCTGCGGATAATTAAAGAACAAGAAATCGTGGCTCTATGGTAGGTACATACTGCCATAAGAGCCATGATTCTCACGTCTAACGCAGAAGTATCCCGGCGTTATGGTTTTCGACGGCGTAATCATTAATCGAAGTGTAGATTACAAACATGTTTTTCTAATTCGAAAAAGTTTCACTATAATTAAACATATATCACAAACGTTCATGAAATAACGCTGAACTCATTCGATCTTAGTTTGTTCACATGTGAAACATTATATAGATTACCCATCGTGCATGTCCAGTGAACTATGTCATATATTTCCGACGGTGTTCCTAAATTGCATAATTATAATTATAGTTTAGACTAAGATATTACGTTTTACAAACTAAAATTTATAAACTTACATCAACACAGCAATTCGAATATATTCACAGGGACGTAAAGATACGTATTCATTTATTTAAAAGAATTTCACACAGGTATCCCCGAGACAGACATGCAGAATCATACATTCACCCATCCGCAACATATGTCACACTGACCCCGGTTAAAATAGTCATATATGGCAGAAAACCTTTTAGGATTTTTCTGATAGCGTATAATTATACAGCTGCGAGAAGAGTAAAACGAACATAAAAAGGTGTGAGATGGGTGATTGTTTTATGCATTACTTTTGTTGGACAAAATACTTTGCATGAGATTGTTGTATTCAGGGTGGCGAAACCACGTGACTTTTGATCGGTTTCACAGCCTAAAATGTAAACAAAGCGATCGATTCAGGTTGGCATTTTGTTTCATACCATCCTTAATATTTAAGGAATTTTCTTCAAATAGCGCAAACATACCCTTGCAATGTGTTCTGTTTCCTCCGTCGCAAAAGGCAATTTGGTTCACTCTGTACTTTTTGAGATTAGCCCTCCCAAAATGTATACGGTCATCATGGTCATATATTTATTTCGTTTCTACTATTTTGAGACTATTATGGGAAGCTAACTTCTCACACCTCTTATGGGAGGGTTAATCTCAGAAAGTACTAGATAAATCAATTTACCATTTCCGGTGGAGGGGTGTGTGCACTTTAGTTGAATAAAATCGATATTTTATGATATGCAATGAAATACTGTATTTTATCAGTGAAATAAAAGTGTTATTCCACACTGTGGAATATAGAGTTTTATTTCACAGTAGCTGCCGGGACTACTTTTGTTGTTCTACCATAGTTTCTCTAAAAATATGTTTGTAAAATCATAAAATAAAAAGATTTTTTTTTGTTTTGTCGTGAATAACATATTTTATTTCATCTCAAAGTGAGAAAACTTTAATATTTTCTCACTTCTCGATGAAATAAAATATGTTATTCACTCCAAAACAACAAATATCCTCTATTTACCATTTCCGGTGGAGGGGTATGTGCACTTTAGTTGAATAAAAACGATAAATATTAAGAAAGTTATGAAGCGAACACTTACCTGAATCGAGCGTTTTGTATATACTTTTATGCCGCGAAACCGATCAAAAGTCACGTGGTTTCGCCACCCTGAAGTTATGCGTATATTTGTGATCTCACTTGATTATATTGTTTAATGATAATTTTGGCATTTTGTCAGACTTGATCTCACAGCATCCAAAAATCATTGTTTTAAAACTGAATCATGTATTCATAAAAAAAAAAGAGTTTAACTGCACGTCTACTTTTTTGTTTTTTCCATGTCGAAAAAATGGTTCATTATCTTGAATTAATTGCATTCACATATCAACACATTTTCAAATACAATATTTGACACAATATTTCACACTTCCTACACTAACTTTCAAGCCAGGCGACTCTCATGACCTTCAGTCCTTTGACTAAATCAGTGATGTGTTGGTCTTGTAATAGTAAGTTATTTGAAGGGACGTTTAAGGATTAGTGTAAAAAGGAAAAACGGGTAGTGGAGTTTTCTTTGTTCTTGTAAAGAAATCTCAAATGTAGTTTTCTCAAAAACATTAGCAATGCCAGTTCATTGTCAATAAATCTTCATGTGCAATCCGAAATAAATACGAGATAAACGGAGACCATAGAAAACACAAGAACGTCGAACACGTGACGGTGGAACGGTAGAAGTAGCACGAGCAGGTGGTGTAATAATAATATTTCCCCCGACGCCATCGAAACATGTACACAAATAAACTTTCTTTTTCTATTTCAGCTGTTATCACAGTTTCGGTACTCGTGTCTTCCCCACCTCTGGTTGGTTGGTCAGAATACAAGTTCACGCCGTCGCATTCGATCTGCTTCGCTGACTGGGTAGATCACATGTCATATGCTTTCTTCATGATAGGATTTTGCTTCGGAATACCTTTTGGCGTGATGACCGGATGTAATATACTTATCCTAAGAACCGTCCGACAAAGTAAACGCAAAGTAAAATCTACCGTGACGGCAACTCGAATATCTGGATCTAGTTTTAAAAATGAGCTATCGTGCGAGTTGCCTAGTATTATTAACGACAAAGCAACATTGGAGGAAATAAACATTGAACATGGGATGCGTAGTTTGAATGAAGGCACTAAATCAGACGTGAACGAAGTACCTTCAAGAGTCTTGGAGATTTGTGATGGCCACAGCGCGCCACCCGCCGCAGACTTACACATAGGACACAACGTTAAACTTCGGACTGCCCTTAGTGAACATGGTGGGACAGATGGTGGGACAGATGGACGTATTGACCACACACGTGTACTGACATTATCATCAGTCGTAGAAATAGGGAACAATGAGAATTCATGTACCTCCATAGAATTACAGAACAGTAAAGTGGAACTACATGCCACAGAAGTACAAATTGGCAATATATCTTCATTTGCCTCACAAAGGGACAGGTCGCAGTTAGAGAAAACGAAAGTACTCCCACTGATAAAAATCGAAACGATGACTAGTTCAAATCTAGAAGTGCTATCTGTATGTTCGATCGATTCTAATTCGAAATTTACTGATCGCAATGATCCACCGTCCATCAATCAAAACAATTCCAAAATCAGAAATAGCAAAAGCATCAAAGATATGGAGCGCCATCTTAAAACTAATCAACTTTTTTTGCACCCTTCTTCTGCAAGAAGCTGTCGAATTCGAAACTCTTCGATTCCCAGGTCCGTGCCAACAACGTATACAGATTCACGCTCTTACACCGGTAAATGCACCTCATCGACAGAAACGGATAAATACGTATCAGCTGATAGAATTTCAATAAAAAAGACCATTGAACACCGAAAGTTTCCCCGTTCATCCCAGGGGATTCACAGGAAAGAGGAAATTCGCCTCGCGATATCGTTATTAGTAGTTGTGCTTTTATTCGTTCTTTGCTGGCTGCCTTACTGCATCAGTATGATATTGTCAATAGTTTACAAAGGATACATTCCCAGGGAGTTCCACATGTTCACCTTAATTATAGGGTACGCAAACAGCGGATGTAACCCTATTATATATGGCGTTATGAACAAGCGATTTAAAGTTGGTTTTCAAAGGCTGTTTTGCTTTTGGAGGACTCGAACAGTGTCTATATCGAGTGACAGCACTGTCATATGACATGCACCAGCACTGTCATTTGACATGCACAGTGTCTATATCGAGTGACAGCACTGTCATTTGACATGTTCAGTGTCCCTATCGAGTGACAGCACTGTCATTTGACATGACAGCAGTGTATATATCGAGTGACACCACTGTTATTTGACAGACACAGTGTATATATCGAGTGACAGCACTGTCATTTGACATGCACAGTGTCTATATCGAGTGACACCACTGTTATTTGACAGACACAGTGTATATATCGAGTCAATATCATGTGGCAGCACTGTCATTTGACATGCACAGTGTCTATATCGAGTGACAGCACTGTCATTTTGCATGCACAGTGTCGATATCGAGTGACAACACTGTCATATGACATGCACCAGCACTGTCATTTGACATGCACAGTGTCTATATCGAGTGACAGCACTGTCATTTGACATGTTCAGTGTCCCTATCGAGTGACAGCACTGTCATTTGACATGACAGCAGTGTATATATCGAGTGACACCACTGTTATTTGACAGACACAGTGTATATATCGAGTGACATCACTGTCATTTGACATGCACAGTGTCTATATCGAGTGACACCACTGTTATTTGACAGACACAGTGTATATATCGAGTGACAGCACTGTCATTTGACATGCACAGTGTCTATATCGAGTGACACCACTGTTATTTGACAGACACAGTGTATATATCGAGTGACAGCACTGTCATTTGACATGACAGCAGTGTATATATCGAGTGACACCACTGTCATTTGACATGCACAGTGTCTATATCGAGTGACACCACTGTTATTTGACAGACACAGTGTATATATCGAGTCAATATCATGTGGCAGCACTGTCATTTG
This sequence comes from Cyrtodaria siliqua, assembly GCA_037043455.1. Classification (NCBI taxonomy): domain Eukaryota; kingdom Metazoa; phylum Mollusca; class Bivalvia; order Adapedonta; family Hiatellidae; genus Cyrtodaria; species Cyrtodaria siliqua. Next base: position 321,169 of record JAWPHD010000235.1, on the reverse strand, counting down.
ACATGCACAGTGTCTATATCGAATGACAGCACTGTCATTTGACATGCATAGTGTATATATCGAATAACAGCACTGTTATTTGACATGCACAGTGTCTATATCGAGTCTACATCGGACGGCAGCACTGTCATTTGACATGCGCAGTGTCTATATCGGGTGGCAGCACTGTCACTCGACATGCGGAGATGGAGAGAACTGTAACTAATGCTGTAATAACTTGTAGTTCAATCCATTTGCATCTGTTGCCAGTAATAGTGTGATGTTTTATACATATATTGTAACATATCTACAATAAAATATTATTGAACTTAAACTTAATCCGATATGCGCAGTGTCTATATCGGGTGGCATCACTGTCATTCGACATATGCAGAGTCTATATCGAGTGGTAGCACTGTCATTCGACCTGTGCCGTGTCTATATCGGATGACAGCACCGTCATTCGACATGCACAGTGTCTCTGTCTGAAGTCAGCAATGTCATTCGACATATCGGGTGGCGGCACTCTCATAGGACATGCGTAGTGTTTATATCGGGTGGCAGCACTCTCATAGGACATGCGCAGTGTCTATATCGGGTGGCAGCACTGTCATTCGACATACACAGTTTCTATATCGAGTGACAGCAGTGTCTATATCGGGTGGCAAGTGTGTCATTTGACACAAATAGTGTTTTTATTGAGCTGTAATAGTCCCTTATGGGCCCATAGTTTTAAAAAATGGTAATGCATTCACACACAACTTGGAGTCATGCATTATAGACAAGGTCAATGTCATGCGAAGTTTTCGTAACCATCTTACAAGTTAATATTCTGTCTGGGGTGTTGATAGTTGGTATATATTTGTACTGACCAACCCCTCCCCGCACTCCCTACACCCTCACCTCACCACCACATATTAACCTCCACAATTATGCTTGACCTTGCGAAATGAACTGGCACCATGGTTGGTGAGACAGAAATGTTAGTGGCCTTGCTTAAAATTGACTCTGAATAGTGGAGCATGCTGTCCTTTCGACAGCTCTTGTTTTATATGGATCTTTCAATATTTGGTGGATGGAACTCCATGTGTTGTTTTTAATATTTAGCTAAGCTTGTCCTTGTCTGCTTTCTAAGTGAGCCGCATTTTGCTCTTTTGTATTATGTGTTGATTGGGTGTTTGTTTGGTGGTATAAGGGATTGTCTTGTACTGGGCAATGTCTTCTATGTTCCATACTATTCTTAATAACACTGACATATCGTGCATAGTTTGTTTGTACCCTGGCATTGCATGTGGTTGAAGCTGCTTCTTAAGTCCACTTACTTGTTGATATTCACAAGTCCATCGCACAAGTACCAAGACCCTTGTATTGTAATACTACCATGACCACTGCATACCACATTGATTACTAACATGTCCAAAGTACATCACATGTATAACTATCATGGCTACTCTTTACCTCATTTTCTACTACAATGACTACTGTATATCACACATATAATACTATCATGACCACTGTATATCACACATATAATACTATCATGACCACTGTATATCACACATATAATACTATCATGACCACTGTATATCACATTTAATACTACCATGACCACTGTATATCACATTTAATACTATCATGACCACTGTATATCACACATATAATACTATCATGACCACTGTATATCACACATATAATACTATCATGACCACTGTATATCACACATATAATACTATCATGACCACTGTATATCACACATATAATACTATCATGACCACTGTATATCACATATAATACTATCATGACCACTGTATATCACACATATAATACTATCATGACCACTGTATATCACACATATAATACTATCATGACTACTGTATATCACATATAATACTATCATGACCACTGTATATCACATATATAATACTATCATGACCACTGTATATCACACATATAATACTATCATGACCACTGTATATCACACATATAATACTATCATGACCACTGTATATCACACATATAATAATATCATGACCACTGTATATCACACATTTAATACTATCATGACCACTGTATATCACACATTTAATACTACCATGACTACTGTATATCACACATATAATACTATCATGACCACTGTATATCACACATATAATACTATCATGACCACTGTATATCACACATATAATACTATCATGACCACTGTATATCACACATATAATACTATCATGACCACTGTATATCACATTTAGTACTACCATGACCACTGTATATCACATTTAATACTATCATGACCACTGTATATCACACATACAATACTATCATGACCACTGTATATCACACATATAATACTATCATGACCACTGTATATCACACATATAATACTATCATGACCACTGTATATCACACATTTAATACTACCATGACTACTAAGATTAAATACTACATGTATTACTACCGTGACCACTGAATACCCCATGTATTACTACCATGAGCTATGCACACTACATTTATTGCTACCATGACCACTGACACCATATTTATTAATAATATACCTCATGTCAAACGCCCATGTTAAGTTTAAATAGACTGTTATTTTCCCATTTTTGTAATATCTCATATCGCGTTTAATGTCTTCATGGAGTGGCTCACTGAATGATAGTCTTTTTTATAATGTCACTCCATTATAATTTGTACTGCACAGCTTTCTGAAGATGATTGAAAAGTTTACTTATGAGTTCACGACGATGACGATTCCGAAAGAACACAAAGAACCATGCGCAGACATTTATTTTTTACTGAAGAAATACATTTTTAAAAACCGTGTGACGTTAATCACGTGATGTCCCATGTCTCGGCGACATTAGTACGTCCATACGTGTTGGCCCCTTGAAAATTTAAAATAATAATATATTGACATTTTTATTAACCAACGTTTAATGAAAATCACTAATTAGACAAATATTTATACCGGTCCTTCGCATTACCATACGCTTAGTGTCATAGCACATTAAAATTGAGGATACTAATCTAACTTTCTGGCTTAAACATTTTCCATTGTCTTAAAGTGTCGTAAAGTGTTGCAATGCTGTATACAATCATTGCCGTATTGATGAATCTGTCATGCAAAAATGCATAACATTATAACAAAGATAGTGTTAAACTTTTGCATCACCCATTATGTTCAGTCAACTGACAGAAAACGGCAGATAAATCAATATGTAAATTTGATATAATGATCAAATCAACTTAATTACGCAGGATCGATATCATAAACCGATACGCTGTTTTGTTTTGTATAACTTTTCCTGATTGCTGCCATTGGTTTCCTGATGTCCGTTAAATTGATTGTCAGAGACATGACTTTTCAATTTACGGTCGGCAATTGGCAGCATTTTTTAGTAGGTCGTCACTAATTACTATGTAACACTCGGTTAGGCATAATAGTATGAGGCGCCGTATTGCTTTTTAATACAATTCAGTGATATCATCTATTTGAATGAGTGATATCACTCATTCGAATAGGTGATATCACTGATTCGAATCAGTGATATCACCGATTCAAAACGAAACGGTGATATCACCTATTGAATGGGTGATATCACCTGTTCGAATCAGTGATATCACTCATTCAAATAGGTGTTATCACCCATTCAGTAGGTGATATCGCCCTTTCGTTTTGAATCAGTGATATCACCGTTGCACGTCCCTGGTATTATATAGTATTGCTAACGGTTAGTTGTACTATTTAAATAATAACTGTCCACTGTGTAATTGGTGAAGGGTGTGTTTATCTACAACTGGAATTACTGTATCAAATAATATCAAATAATAGAAAACGCATAGAAAATGAAATTATAATAATATGTTTCATTTGTTAATTATGGGGGGATGGGGTAAATGTCCGCATCTATTGCTGCAAGAGCTGATGCGACCATAACTTGAAAGCCAGTCATTATCTGTCGATGACGAAAAAACCTGCCAAATGTTGCAACAGACGACGATTTCGAAGGTCTGTCTATTTAGTTACACGGACCCTGGATGGGATCAGTCATTCGTTTTGAATAAGTGATATCACTGATTCGAATGAGTGATATCACTGATTCGAATAAATGATATCCCCCATTCAATAGGTGATATCACGCATTCAGAATAAATCGGTGATATCACCTATTTGAATGCGTGATATCAGCTATTCGAATCAGTGATATCACCGATCGAATAGGTGATATCACCAAATGGTATTAAAAATTAATACGGCGCCCCATATAATAGAATGTATATGCCCTGATGACACGACTTACCAAAGTACACAATGTTGAAGAATAGCATTTGTTAAATTTAGAGCTAATTCTCAAGATCACAAATGACAGTTCGATTCTTTACGTTTTAAGCTCAAAACAATATTACATAGAAGCCGGAATTTGAACCACCGTCCCTTGTTATCCGGCAATATATTTTACACCACAACGCCGTCCGATAGCAAGAGGTTCTTATCTTCAAAATCGAAGTATGGAGATACGTCATGCTTATATTACAGGGTCGCACAGAAGCAAGGGCGACCTGATTCGCATCCGATAGCAAGGGGCCATATCTTCAAAATCGCAGTAAGTAGATACGTCATATTTATACTACATGGTCGAACAGAAGCAAGGGCGACCTGGTTCGCATCCGATGGCAAGGGGCTCCTATCTTCGAAATCGTAGTATGGAGATACGTCATGATTATATTACAGGGTAGAACAGAAAAAGGGCGACCTGGTTCGCATCTGATAGCAAGGGGCCCATATCTTCAAAATCGCAGTAGGTCGATACAGCATGATTATATAACAGAGACACAACCTGAAGCATGGGCGACCTGGTTCGATGCAGCACATGTTTTGAATATTGAATAAGTCCGTATTCTTGTTAAATGCAATATCGTGCGTGACTGGTAGTAGTATAGATACTGGGGGTACTAGGACAGTTTCCCCTAGCAACGGGTACGTCAAATGACGATGGCATACTTGCTACCAGGCGCTCCTACAACTACTAGTATATAAACTGCTTTATGGCCCCGCTCGGGGAACCTATCCTGATACCCTCAGTATCTATACTACTCACCAATCGGCTTATCAATTCAACAGACATACTATTTTGTCTATACGATACGCTAGATTAGTTTAATCTTCCTCTCCTTTTGTAAATAACTAATAAAAAAAAAATCAAATCATCAAGCAAAGTAAGACGGAACCGGACAGTCTTCATCATCGCTGTACATATCATAATCTATAACGGAATATTTTATTTTTCTACATTTTTGCTGTCTTGTATTTTAGTTCAAGTAGTTCTTCCCTGTTTTTATTCAGTTTTCGTTGGTTATTTCGGTCAGCAATCTTTTCCGCTTATTGACTTGGCTTTAAAGTCATCACGAACTGCCTCATATTCTACTTGACCCTGCTTGCCTTCCATTATTTTTTTTCTACATTTATCTTTTACATTTTGAAGTTTTTTGCCAATCTGTTCTATACTTTTTTGTTCCATTATAATAATACTATATATTATTTATATTTACGCCCTTATTTAATATTTTGAATATCCTTAAACGGCATCCACTATTAAAATCATCATTATAAACCTTCCACTTAACATCATTATAACCCTTCCATTTAACATCATTATAACCCTTCCACTTAACATCATTATAACCCTTCCACTTAACATCAGTATAACCCTTCCACTTAACATCATTATAACCCTTCCACTTAACATCAGTATAACCCTTCCACTTAACATCATTATAACCCTTCCACTTAACATCATTATAACCCTTCCACTTAACATCATTATAACCCTTCAACTTAACATCATTATAACCCTTCCACTTAACATCAGTATAACCCTTCCACTTAACATCATTATAATCCTTCCACTTAACATCAGTATAACCCTTCCACTTAACATCAGTATAACCGTTCCACTTAACATCATTATAACCCTTCCACTTAACATCATTATAACCCTTCCACTTAACATCAGTATAACCCTTCCACTTAACATCATTATAACCCTTCCACTTAACATCATTATAACCCTTCCAATTAACATCATTATAACCCTTCCACTTAACATCATTATAACCCTTCCATTTAACATCAGTATAACCCTTCCACTTAACATCATTATAACCCTTCCACTTAACATCATTATAACCCTTCCACTTAACATCAGTATAACCCTTCCACTTAACATCAGTATAACCCTTCCACTTAACATCATTATAACCCTTCCACTTAACATCATTATAACCCTTCCAATTAACATCATTATAACCCTTCCACTTAACATCAGTATAACCCTTCCACTTAACATCAGTATAACCCTTCCACTTAACATCATTATAACCCTTCCACTTAACATCATTATAACCCTTCCACTTAACATCAGTATAACCCTTCCACTTAACATCATTATAACCCTTCCACTTAACATCATTATAACCCTTCCATTTAACATCATTATAACCCTTCCAATTAACATCAGTATAACCCTTCAACTTAACATCATTATAACCCTTCCACTTAACATCATTATAACCCTTCCACTTAACATCAGTATAACCCTTCCACTTAACATCAGTATAACCCTTCCACTTAACATCATTATAACCCTTCCAATTAACATCATTATAACCCTTCCACTTAACATCATTATAACCCTTCCACTTAACATCATTATAACCCTTCCATTTAACATCAGTATAACCCTTCCACTTAACATCAGTATAACCCTTCCACTTAACATCATTATAACCCTTCCACTTAACATCATTATAACCCTTCCACTTAACATCATTATAACCCTTCCACTTAACATCAGTATAACCCTTCCACTTAACATCAGTATAACCCTTCCACTTAACATCAGTATAACCCTTCCACTTAACATCATTATAACCCTTCCAATTAACATCATTATAACCCTTCCACTTAACATCATTATAACCCTTCCACTTAACATCATTATAACCCTTCCATTTAACATCAGTATAACCCTTCCACTTAACATCAGTATAACCCTTCCACTTAACATCATTATAACCCTTCCACTTAACATCATTATAACCCTTCCACTTAACATCATTATAACCCTTCCACTTAACATCAGTATAACCCTTCCACTTAACATCAGTATAACCCTTCCACTTAACATCAGTATAACCCTTCCACTTAACATCATTATAACCCTTCCAATTAACATCATTATAACCCTTCCACTTAACATCATTATAACCCTTCCACTTAACATCATTATAACCCTTCCATTTAACATCAGTATAACCCTTCCACTTAACATCAGTATAACCCTTCCACTTAACATCATTATAACCCTTCCACTTAACATCATTATAACCCTTCCACTTAACATCATTATACCCCTTCCACTTAACATCAGTATAACCCTTCCACTTAACATCAGTATAACCCTTCTACTTAACATCATCATGCCAATCTGTTCTATACTTTTTTGTTCCATTATAATAATACTATATATTATTTATATTTAAGCCCTTATTTAATATTTTGAATATCCTTAAACGGCATCCACTATTAAAATCATCATTATAACCCTTCCACTTAACATCAGTATCACCCTTCCACTTAACATCATTATAACCCTTCCACTTAACATCAGTATAACCCTTCCACTTAACATCAGTATAACCCCTCCACTTAACATCATTATAACCCTTCCACTTGACATCATTATAACCATTCCACTTAACCAAAGCTTTTTTCTTTTTATAATCGCGTCTTATAACTTTTTCAATTCTAAATACCTCTTGGTCAGCTTTTAACATTTCCAATTCGTGAAAGCTTCCGTCAGTCTTTTGATTGTTTAAATCTTTTATTTTGTATGTCAGGAGTTGTATGTTTGAATTTTTTCAATAACAAATAGCTCCTCCCTCCAGTTCGGATTCAAATGTTCTTTTATATTTACTGATTCTAACCTTGTCTCCTATTTTAAACTTATGTAAAGATTTATAAATTTTCATCTTTCCATATAAGTTGAAATACACTTTTCCTTTATTCTTTTCATCACTTGCTTCAATCGGTGTTATTCTAAATACGGATTCAGTTAGTTGAGAACTTCCGCTTTCTTATATCATTTCACAAAGTCCATCTTGCTGATGTCATATGCGTTGCCATTACAAAGCTTAAAACCATTAGAATTAATTATCATTTGATGTATCCACAAAACTCGATCATCATCACCACTTGATTTGAAAATTAACACATTCTCATCTGTTAGTTGTAAACTAATTTGAATCTGGCTAGGAGGAAGCATGTTTGTTTCTAAACCTCCGAAAAATTAATATTTGTTTAATGGAATTATAGAGTTAACTATTTTATCAGTTATGGCGAGCTGTAGATCTTAAATTATAACCAGCTTGATCATCTCGAGATTCCGCAGCAGATGTATTGTCTAAATTAAAGTATTCATTTGTTCCGGTTGTTTTTGCATAATCGTCAAACATTTCAGTAAACTTTCAACGTTAACAAATCTCTGAAGATTATTACCGTCGTAAACTATTTTTCCGTGTTGCTTTACTTGAATTTGATCAATCAATGAAGCTGCATCATTAATTAAAGCAATTATGTCGGGCATCTACAAAAGCAGCTCCATCAGCAAGCTTGTTGACTTGAAAACTGCTTTCAAAATACGCGTTATATCAATCAGTGTGTGAACTTCTATCGTATTGTTGTAAAAAATTGATAGCCACTTTTCATATATCTAGTATTATTTCCGGGTCTTGTTATAGGAGTATCTAATTGCTTACTTACATGTTCATATCTAGTATTATACTTTTCAGTTCGAAACATCTATATTTACTATTAATTAGATTGTTTTTATTAATTAATCGTTCAATTCTTGTATGGACATTTTTACTTCACCTTCAGGATAATAATCTATTGATTTTTGCATTTATATCTTCTTCAGTTTCATCTTCAGCTTCTTTGTTACTACCAGCCTTTTTAAGTTCTTTTAAAATTATCTCGCCTTTTGGTTTAGGATTTACAACTGAAACTAATTTATCAGCAGCCATTTTTCCTACAGCAAAATTGTTTCAGTTTTTGCGTTCTAGTAGATATGGATATAATGTAGGATTTAAGATGGTAATATATAAAAATTTAAGCAAAAAGTTGTTTTCATATTTTTTTCCGTCATTTGTGATAATTTTTTGTTGTTAACAAAATAGGCGGTATGGGTAGCTCTGAGTAGAATTTGAGTTTTTGCTATAGAAAAAATATGATTTTTGTTCTTCAGTCGTGGAATACATATATATAAAAGTAGATACAGAGCTAATTTATATATTTGATCTCTATGTCAAAACTGTATTTTACAGTGAAAATGTGAAAAAAATAACTCAAAAATGTGTGTAATTTAAAGATTTTTTAATAAAAAATCATTAGAAGACTGATGACCTATATATTGTTTTACTTGTTTTGAAAGATATGTCATAGGACCTTGTCATAAACAAGTTTTAAAAAAAGTTGAGCTTTAGAGCATACTTTTTTTTATCTTGAATTATGTTTTTATTAAAACAAAAATGGGTGGGGTACGGTCCAATTATGTTTGCTTTTTAAAGTAAAAAGACTAATGAGGATTACAATTGTTTGTGTATGTTTTGAAAGATATTTATAAATGTAATCGAAAATTAATCGCTGTGTTTCAATAAATGTAATGTTGTGGACTTGCTGTGAAGTTTGTGAAGCACTCATCTTCCTATTAGATAATATTTTCGTCAGGTATGGAACCACCGTTTATAGACAAATTGTTGGTATCCCTATGGATACGAACTGAGCACCACTTGTCGCAGATTTGTTTTTATTTTGCTATAAAAGAGATTTCATACTGAGTCTTTCACCAGATACCCAGGCAGATGTTATTGAAGCCTTTAATGACACCTCTCTGTATCAGGATGACATATTGAACATTGACAACCTTTTTTTCCAACTATGGTTAATAATATTTATCCTAAAGAACTTCAGCTTAACAAAGCTAATATATCTGATAATAACGCTTCTTTTCTTGATTTAGATCCTCGATTGAAAATCTATGACAAGAGAGATGATTTTTAATTTTGACATTGTTAATTATCCCGACTTGGATGGGGATGTTCCCCGAGCAACTTCTTATGGGGTGTGTGTGTCTCAACTTATTCGTTTTTCAAGAGCTAGTACTCGAGACTCGAGTTGAGGACTTTAATATTCGTAATCTTTGTAAAACTTAAAAAGCTACTCGTCGTTACCGTTACCATAAACTTCGTAAAACCTTTGCAAAATTGTATTATCGTAACCCTGATCTTCTTTCCAAATATAAAAGTAATTTAAGGACTCTTCTGCGACAAGGACTATCACAACCTGACTTCTATGGTGATGTGATTTATAAACTTTGTAAGATTCTTGGTCATGATCACTTTCATACTATCTTTGTTAAACTTGTTAAAAAGTTTATCAAAAGAGGTAATGACCCTATCATTTTGGAACGTACTGCATGATTGATGGTGGACCATTTTACAGTTCGCCACTATGCTTTCCTCTTTAATTGTACGATGACTGGATAGGCTGTGGACCCTATGATGACGCCTACCTAAAGCCCAATGGGACGGTGGCGTTTGATGTTTGTCTATGCTCTTTCTTGTCTGCCCTTTATGGTTTATTCTCTTGTTGCTCTCGCTTCTGCCAAGTCATTGAGTACCTTAATTATGGCTTTCTAGGCTATTTTTTTTTTTGTATTATATTTGCACGAGCATATTTGTGTTTTGCTTATATTGCCTATTGATGCTGCCTTGTTGGTTAGAGATTAGATCATGGCGGGGATTTCTTTATTTACACTGTCCTGTTTTAATGGGATGACACTAGGGTAAGTGTGATGTTTGGTGCAACCTAGAACCGGTTTAAACCCCCAGTGGCATTTGTTGCCACTGACCGTTCCAAGGCGGTAGCTCTATTGTCAACCCTTTTGTGTTTGTGATGTCGTTTGCATTTTTCATTACTTTTGCCTTCTCGTTTGTCCGTTTCCGTGTTGTTGTTTTTTTGTTTTGTGGTTGACTGTCGTCCTTGAATGCTGCTTTCTCTGTCCGATATTTGTATCTTTCTTTATGAAAAGAATTGTGAAAATGTTCAATGACTCTATTTTTCCTTTTTTTAGTGAAATTTTGGAGTTCGAAATATATGTCTTCTTCAAAGACGTCTGGTGGAAAAAAAGCGTTATGACCTCCCCTTTTTTCAATAAATTTATATCTAACTGATACCAAATAAGCTTTAAATATCATTTGTAAAAAATATCAGCACTACGTTCTTTACCAGCCATTCTCCTTAAAGCAAAGAAACCACCAGTCAAACAAAAAAGTTAAGAAATCAAAGACGAAATTTTTTTATATCATATTTAAATTAACTTATCTTAATTTATTTTAACTTTTCTTATATTTATCTAACCTTATATATATATACATGTCTTAGAATTGGCAGATGAAATGCAAAAGTCAAGTGAACTTGTTAAAGATGTTGAAAATAAAATCATTCAAAAAAGGATAAAAAAGGAGCTAGTCGTGATTTGTACAAACAAGTATTAGCTAGGAAAGCGTCCGAAAAACAAGAGTACCGAGGGTTACCTCATCTATTTGACGACGCATCTGGTACTACTGGAGATCTAGATGCTGGTATCGATACTGCTGTAGTGAAAGCATATAAATTACCCTGACCATCGGAGGGAACGAAAGATGCAAATATTTTGCGAAGATTAAAAAATGACATTGGTGATGTATTTTTTAAACTTGGCCAAGAAAAGGTTGCTCTTCCTAACCAAATAAAAAAGGAAACAGAGACAATAAAAAAGCAGCACATAAATAAGAAGAAACTTTGGAAAGAGAAACAGATTTATTAAGGTATTATAAAAGTAGAATTAGAGCAATGTATGATCAGGCTCCTGTGTTTTCGGGGAAAGCATTACAACAAAAAAGAACTTCTTATAAAAATAAGTATAAAGTCGAACAGGAAATGCAGCTATCACAGAACACATTATACCCAAAATCACGCAAAACAACAAACATGAATGGCAGTGTTAATAAGGAATAAAGGCATATGACGTCACAAACACAAAAGGGTTGATAATAGGGCTACCGCCTTTGAACGGTCAGTGGCACAAAAGGCCACTGGGGGTTTAGTAAAGATGGGAATTACGGTGTGTAACAATTGATTCATTTGCCTGAACTTACTGGTCAACACAAACTAAATGCTAGACAAGGAGAAACAGTTTATTAAATCTGAAAGTAGACTGTGATTTTATTGATTTGGTAACAAAGCTTTACAATAATAAGAAAACGTATTCAAAGCTGTCTCAAAATGCTTTTAAGAAACTAACAGAATTATCTGGTTTGCCAATTCATAAATGTTCTTCAAAGTTTAAAAAGATTTTAGTAGGTTGTGTTGATGTTGAATATTACAATAGTCCTGATGATTTGGTTAATGATCTGGAGTTAGTATGTGGAAGAATAGAATCAGGAAATAATAGTCCACAGTTAATGAATAAAGGTATAATTGATGAATTATCAAAAATAGGCGGGCGAAATATCATCTGGAGAACCTGGACAATTATTTTCTAAATACTTTGATTAATTAATTGATTCAATAATAGTCTAACTATAATTATACAAGGTAAAAATTTAAAAAAAGAAGAATTAATTGATCACTTGACACGACTTGTTGCTGCATGCAGGCGTAGTTATGCATTGTGCGGTATGGTGTTGGTTGTGGTTCTGTTCTAGCATTAGTTCCAGCAATTCATGTTTTAGTGACTGCAGTTGGTGTAGTTCCTCCAGTAGTTGCTGTTTTAGTGACTGCAGTTGGTGTAGTTCCTCCAGTAGTTGCTGTTTTAGTGACTGCAGTTGGTGTAGTTCCTCCAGTAGTTGCTGTTTTAGTGACTGCAGTTGGTGTAGTTCCTCCAGTAGTTGCTGTTTTAGTGACTGCAGTTGGTGTAGTTCCTCCAGTAGTTGCTGTTTTAGTGACTGCAGTTGGTGTAGTTCCTCCAGTAGTTGCTGTTTTAGTGAGTAAAACAAGAATAGCTGAAAAAATGCTTTATTTCGTATGTGTCGTTTTCGGCCGTTTCCAAAGGTCCATTATCATATTTTTTTTTTTTAGTGAAAATACATCATAGAACTTCTTTCATATGTCCAAACAACTATATGACTAGAAAATGACGATGATTTTATCAGAATTGCCTTTGATGAAATGTTAGAGATCCAAATAAAAATGATAAGTTTACAGAAACTCTGGAAATGTACATAAAGAAATTCAAATTGAATTGATATGATATCCAATCATAATTATTTTTCAACTTGTTTCCAAATCCTATCGTACTTTTCTCTAGTAGCATTTGTTTTAATCTGTTTGACTTCTTTTTTTATTTTTAAATATCATAAATATCTTTTGAAAAATGAATTCAAATTTGGTTGATCTTTTCCGACCTTTAATTTTGTCTAAAATCTTTACTATTTTGTAAAACAACTCTTCAAATCGTTGTCTTTCCACAAATTATATATTCAATTATACTTTATCAAATGTTCTTCCAAATGATATTTTCTATGATAAATACTTTTCTTACGATTGTAATTAAGTCATATCCGTATTTGTTTTACAATTTGCAACCAATCGTGTTACATGTATGGTATTTTTACATACGGGACTTTTTTGTTAATGTTATTTTTTACGTACAGATATTATTATCTAGATCTATATTTAACACGTATATGGGAGAAAACTGTGTTAATAATTTGGGAGAAATAACTTAGCAGTGCAATGAAAGTTGTATTTCATTTAAACGAGTTGAACGTGTAAAAATAGAACCGTATCTAAGGTGTGACCCAGAACATTTTTATTTCAAAGTCGAGTTCGAACATGTAGGCCTACGTCTATTAAGTGTGCGCTTGCGCGTATACATCCACCCTATATCAGGGGCATATACATTTGGATTGGTTAACTGAATGATCACTGCCATATATAAAGGACAGGCGTCTCAAAAGTATTAGCTCTGATTTAGATACGAAGGATACACATGTTTCTAATAATTTAATAATTTATTAGCGACATGGATGGAAGAGAACAGAATCAAGACAACCAGATGTTGGATAGAACAGGTGTATAGACAAAAGGTCAAATACGTGTATTTAAACTAAAACTAGTCCGCCACTTTACAAAAGAAAGTTGATTATTCCTTACAAACTACTAAACTGGCAGCTGTATTATTGGTTCATGAATTTGGCGCGTAAAACACTTGTTGTTGATTGGATAGATGTCCTCCTGATAGAACGGATTCAGTGCAATTCCAGATAAAACATATTCACTTTCAGCGGAGTACACATATACCATGTCGAGAGAAGGTTTCTTGCGGTGGAACAATACAATAATGCAAAAGAATGCACTAATTGTAAACAAGCAACCAAGTGAAGTCAGGACAGTCTGGTCAGGGTGTGTGAGATATCAGGACAGTCTGGTCAGGGTGTGTGAGATATGTCAGGACAGTCTGGTCAGGGTGTGTGAGATATGTCAGGACAGTCTGGTCAGGGTGTGTGAGATATGTCAGGACAGTCTGGTCAGGGTGTGTGAGATATGTCAGGACAGTCTGGTCAGGGTGTGTGAGATATGTCAGGACAGTCTGGTCAGGGTGTGTGAGATATGTCAGGACAGTCTGGTCAGGGTGTGTGAGATATGCTTAGAACGGAGAAGACATTTTCATGTTGGAAAAGTGAACAGCATGTGCCCATTTTGCTGTTTTCAGTTTATATTGTGAGACCAAGAGGACCTGTATGTCCAAATTTAATGGATTAAAATTAGTGTAAAGTACGGTAACGGGACCGTCCTAATCCATGGTGTACTCCATTGATGGGGACAAATAAAATTGTTTCAATATTTGTATCGTTGTTGTTGTAACATGCTTACCAACGCTCTGACATAATGTTGTATTAAAAATATGACGTTTGTTTCGACTGAATACTAACTTGTTTGGGATGAACAAAATTAACCCATTTTAAAAGGCAGTAACATGCCAGGTGAAAAACACAAGACAAAATAAAAATATAGTTCACTCCGGATTATCGCGTTCGTCATCATCATCTTCGTCATCTCTATCTGTGCTATTTGCTTCATCAACGTGCAATATGCCTTCAATCAGATGCTTATTTTTTCTCAAGCCGATTCGATGGTGCTTCTCGCATTAAACCTTTTCTCATGAATGCATAAACATCTGACATGACATCTTTGTGAACCGAGCCGTGTCTCAGCTGAAGAATGTATTTGATCACTTGACCGTATAATCGCATAACGGCTTTCATTTGTTCGGCTTTCATTTGTTCGTCCTCTAATTTGCGTTAGCTTTTCCCTCGCTTCCTCTGAAGTCATTCCTTGAGTTCTGTATATGTTGACCTTTCGGTTCCATTCTGATTCGTTACTATCTTTCGCACGTTTCATTAAATACTTTGGTTCCACATTCTCTTTGTCGCAGATGACCCTAGTGATTGGGATTAACTCAGGAACAAATCAATGTCGGTCACTGCATTTACATAAGTTTAATGCAACTTTTAAAATATGTTAAATATTACAAGTATCAAATTTAAAGAAAAGATAGCGAATATATACACAGATGAAAAATGAAAAAAATATGTTCTCATGAACGTATAAGACGTTCGTAGTATTACCACGAATACAGAATTCATCGACTGTCTATAGACGACACAAAAGTGTTGTTGAAGTTACAACAATGTTGATGATCAGTATCGTAGTAACGTTACAAAGAATCATGATCTGACGAGATGTATCTGATGGTGCGCGTGAATTGATGAACATGATGCGAGACTCCAGTGAATGCTGGTTGTCATCAAAAGCCTTGTACAAGGGGCATTCAAAATATTTTGAAACTGATGCGCTTCCGTAGAAATTAAGTCAAATACATCAGGGATTTCAACAGCAATGTATACTGAAAATGTTATCACAATTCGTCAAGGGATTATAGTGCTATACGGTTTTGAATAGAGCGTACTCATATACACTGACCATTTTCTATTGTAAATATGAAACCAGTGGGAAAAGTGGAAATTAAAGGGACACTGTCTGTAAGTAAGTTGATATTGAGCATAATCAAATGACTGTCTGACTTTTTTTCAGTGAAATGTAATCATGAAAACATGAGAATAGACCCAAATAAGTATGTAGTAATACATTCGTGAGTTTGAAAAGAAAAAGTTTTATTATTTGTAAATAATGTTAGACCCACTTTATTTACTTTTTATGCTGATCACGTGACTTCCATTAGCGCATTAGGTTTTCTACATAGTATGTATTGCGTAATATGTATGGCCCGCATAGCTCAGCTAAGAGCGACGTCGTCTATTACCCGCACAGTCTTATTACCCGTGAGTGTAATTTTAGTTTGGGCTGCTGGTTCAAACTCGCAAAGCGGTAGTCCTTTTTTTTGTACCGCGATTGAATTCCGTCAAAAAATCTTGCTTTTAATTAGTAAATATTCAATACTGTTAGTGTGTTATGTTTGTGAACGTAATTAGTGTGTGTTTTATAAGCTAAAAGTTACGGACTTTGTCCCTTTAAGACTTATATAAAAATGCGTTGCGCTTTAAATATATCTGGGAAACAAATCATTCATGAAGTTAAAAGCATTTATGTATATTCTTCTGTTTCAAAAGTCACAGTTTACAGGTGGTTGAACCTGTTTAAAGAGGGAATACCTAACGTCAAAGATCTTGACCGTGTCGGAAGACCAAAGACTTCATTAATGGTCCTCCAGAAACATCGCAGCTGTTGAGGCGGCTATGGTGAAGGAAGATTCTCTATATACTGTATCTGAGATAGCTGCATCAGTGGGCATATCAACGGGAAGTGTTCATGAGATTTTAACGAAGCGTTTACAATTAAACAAGGTATGTGCACGATGGGTACCCCATCTATTGACCAAAGAGCGAAGGGCACAACGAGTGAAATGTTGTAAAGAACTTTTGAAAAAATATGGAACTGCCGATGAAAGGAGGTTAAATGAGCTCATAACAGGTGATGAGACATGGGTATATTATTTTGAAACTCAACGACGAATTAACAAGAGGTCAATGACCTTGCAGCTCTACTGATAGATTTTGATATCTAGGTCAGCATTCCTGTAAAGTTTCATAAAAACTGTCAAGTAGTTTCGGAGGAGTAGTTGCTACAAGTTGAAGTTTTTACTATATTACTCTAGGTAAGCAAAGATGGCCACTGTTTAATGTTGAATCAAAACAACAAGGATCAACATATTGTCATGCTGATCATTTCAGAAAAAGTCCCATATCAATATCACTTATAGTTTTCAAGAAGTAGTCGCTACAAACTTATTTTTAAAAATCTATGTTTAGACGTGGCGGCCATTTTGAATTTCCGACCAGCCTGAAATTTCTAGGATCAACTAGACATCAAGATCAACATTCTTGTGAAGTTTCATGAACATCCGTCAAGTAGTTTCAGAGTAGTAGTCGCTACAAGTTTTTATTATATAACTCTATGTAAACAAAGATGGCCACTGGCAGCCATGTTTAACATCGAATCAAAATAATGTTCGACTCAGATCAACATCATGTCATGCTGATCATTTTAGAAAAAGTCCCATATCAATATCACATATAGTTTTCAAGAAGTAGTCGCTACAAACTTATTTTTTAAGAATCTATTTTCAGCTGTGGCAGCCATCTTGAATTTCTGGTCGATCTGAAAGTTTGCTAGGATCAATTACACATCAAGAGCAACCTTCTTGTAAAGTTTCATGACAGACGGACGGACAGAAGGACAGACGGAAGCCGCACCACGGCATAAGCTCTGCTGATCTCTGATCAGTCGAGCTAATAATAAACAATGGCTGAGAAAAGGGCAAGAAAGACCTGTAATTGCCAAAAGGACAAAACGTGCGAAGAAGGTTCTCTACACTATTTTCTTCAATTCAAAGGTTCCAATTGAGCAGATACCTAGTGCTCCTGGAAAATCTGTTACGGGAAAGTTTTATAGGAACAAGGTCTTAAAATCAGTGAAAAAACACTATGTTTAACTTCGTCCAAGGACTGGTTTAAAGGGCGTACATCTCATACATGACAATGCATTTTCACATAAAAGTACTATAGTACAGCAATTTCTTTGAGATGAACATGTTATATGGCTTCAACACCCAACCTACTCGCCGGATCTTAGTACGTGTGATTTTTTTTCTGTTTCAAAAGCTGAAAAAGATACTCCCTTGACGTCGTTGTAACTAGAGAAAGGCCGTTGGCAGTGCGGTTCATCAGTGTCTAAAAGATATACCAAGGGGAGGCTACTCTGCGGCTTTCCGGTTATGGATATCTAGTTTAAAAAGTGTATTATTGTTAAGGGCGAATACTTTGAAGGATTAAAATAGAACATGTATCCCTAAACATGTTATGTTTTATTTTACGCGGCCAGTCTCAAAGCTTTTTGAATTCCCCTCGTATAAGGGTTGATGACGCGTTGGTTAGCCTCCAACGAGGTTGTGTGGTGAAGTTCCTCCAGTGAGGTCTGATGACGGGACAGACACGTGTCCCGGGTGTTGTTGCTTCTACGAACACCTGGCCATGTTGTCAAGGTACCGGGACCGTCTCCACCCGCTCATTACGTTATACGCTGAATCACCTAGAGGGCCTACACACCCAAACGGCTTAGCTTCACTCCGGTATTCTTAGGCTGTAACGATACATGATTTTAGATGTCTGTTCATTAACACAACAATATTATACAATCATCGTTACACAAACAAATCATTATCTAGTAAATATATGTGGGTCACTCTCTAATTTGGACGTGTAGCATTGTATGCGTGTTCTACAACGCCATTTATACACATCGGCATATATACAGCTATATCATCTCACCATTAACCAATCCACCTAATATACAACGTTTTCAATTTAATCTTGTATTATAATTAATGACCAGTTACTATAACTATATCTAATAAAGTAAACTTCATATGCTAGTTGTATCAAGTTTATGTTTGAGAAAATATAAAAGTTGACCGGATGTAACAACATCACCAAACAAAATGGCGACGCCCACTGAATACAAATTCACAATACAATTTCATAAAATAGATCTACTGACCACTTAAACCATAGCTAAGACGTCACTCTATTGCTATAACTGTGGATTATTTTCACGAATCAACAGTTGATTCCTTTATTAGCCATTTACACAGCCTGTGTTGGAAGAAGAAATTATTCTTCTTCTAACACAGACTGTGTAAATGGCGAACACATGAATCAACCGTTGGTCCGTGAAAAATAATCCACAGTTACAACTAAATAGCGACGACATACCTATGGTTTAAACAGTGGCGGATCCAGATTAAGATTAGTGGTGGTCGCAGCTTGTTTTCAAAAGTTGAGAACCCAACTTGTCAGATTTTAGTCTATGGGTGTTTCGGGTGGGGTGGAAAGGAGGGAAGGGGTTGGTATTTGGGGCGGGTAAAATTAAAATAATTGACAAGCAAACCAAAAGCAGGATTTTTCACATACATTTTCATAATTTCTCAGATTTTAGGGTGGGGCGCCTTGTGCCCCTCTATAAAGAAGAGAAAAAGAAACACAACTCGGGAATTTCCACTATACATTGTATAAACTGCACATTTAATTCCACAGAAATCCCAAAACTTTTGTAAAAGAAAATTGCTGTTATTTAGAAAAAAGGACACAACTGTGATGTTGTAGACGTTTTAATCACAATACGTTTTGTAACAAGAAATTCATAAATGTTGAAGTTCCTCTTTGAAAAATTGAGCCATTTCGGTACTGTATTTAAGGTAAAGAGTTTGCAAAATATTGCATCCTAAGTTTGCTCACACGCTTGAGCCAAACGAGTACTCTGTTAATAATGAAACTTGAAGGAATATTATTTGCTGTGTTAGGTGTTGTTTTAGTCTTTTTTCTGAAGGGAAAGATCCTACGTAGCCATGTACCATTCGATTAACAGCAGCATATTGTACATACAATATATAGCGGAAACTCCCGAACTGCGTTTCAGTATATATCTGAGCATGTTAAGGTAGATAAACTCAAATCACAACGTTAATCGTGTACTTAAAGCAAACGTTAAATGTTATTTGCAATGTGAATTCTTTCCTCCGCCGCAAAAGACAATTTAGTTCACTCAGTACTTTTTGAGATAAGCCCTCCCAAAATGTACACGGTACACGGTCATATATTTATATCGTTTCCAAGATGTTGGGAGACACACTGATCAACCGGCTGCAGAGAAGTCAGATGGGAGAAATTGTTAGAAGTTAATGGTAGGGGTTAGTATTTTTGTTTTTTTGTTGCGTATTTTGCTAACATTTTTTGAAAATTATTAAGAAGATTTCAAAAGGAATGACAGAGCAAGCTTTCACTTTAAAAATCCGGTAATTAAACGACGTCAGTGCGTATAGCACCCTGTATAAATGTTCAAAGATTTGTAAAACACAAATAACGAACTGATGTTCGCAATTGTAATTTAATTTAAGACGCTTGTCAAGATCGTCAATCCTTTATGTATAACTGTACAAAATATCTCATTTCAATAATGAAAACTTTCCGAGTTATAGAATTTTAAAGTCGAACCGGAATGTCACATGCGAACGGTGAAATCAGAGTGAACATTTCAGATGCGAACGGGAAGGTCAGTGTGTTTTAAGCAATTCTTTCGCGTTTTTGGCTTGATTGATGCGTAGAAGAAGCGAGGGTTCGAATTCCCTATCTGAACCGAATACGCATGATAGATTCTATATCAGAGACATGTTGTGCGTTGACGTCGCCAGCTACTAACATTTTGCATGTTTTCACGTGCATACTAGAGTTCAACTATATAAATGCTGAGGCACGTTCGCGCGCACAGATTGATATAACTTATAACTAATACGCTCAATCTCGTCACAATTCTCGTCAAACCTCCTCTCCAATTATACCATGATATGTAAGACAGTGTTGCTGATGTCCAGTACTTCTCTGTACTGTAACATTGATGCTGACAGTAGTACTCTGTACCAAAACATTGATGCTGCCAGTAGTTCTCCGTATTGTAGCATTAATGTTGATAGCAGTTATCCGTACTGTAACAGTGTTGTCGATAGTAGTTCTCTGTACAGTAACAGTGCTGTTGACAGTAGTTCTCTGTACTCAAACAGTGTTGCTCTGTACTCTTACATTGATGCTCTGACAGCAGTTCTCTGACTGTAACATTGATGCTGACAGTAGTTCTCTGTACTGTAAAATTGTTACTGACGGTAGTTCTCTGTACTGTAACAATGATGCTAACAGTAGTTCTCTCTACTGTAACGGTGTTGCTGACGGTAGTTCTTTGTACTGTAACATTGATGCTGACGGTAGTTCTCTGTACTGTTACATTGATGCTGACGGTAGTTCTCTATACTGTAAAAGTGTTGCTGACAGTAGTTCACTGTACCGTAACAGTGTTGCTGACAGTAGTTCTCTGCCATGTAACAGTGTTGCTGACGGTAGTTCTATCAACTGTAACGGTGTTGCTGACAGTAGTTCTATGTACTGTAGCAGTTTGCTGAGGGTAGTTTTCTATACCGTAACAGTGATGCTGACAGTAGTTCTCTCTGATGAAAGTTTTGCTGACAGTAGTTCTCAGTAATGTAACAGTGTAGTTCTCTGTACTGTAAAAGTGTTGCTGACGATAGTTCTCTGTACTGTAACAGTGTTGCTGACAATAGTTCTCTGTACCGTAACAGTGTTGCTGACAGTAGTTCCCTGTATTCTGGAACAGTGTTGCTGACAGTAGTTCTCTGTATTGTAACAATATTGCTGACGTTAATTATCTGTCCTGTAACAATGTTGCTGACAGTAGTGCTCTGTCATGTAACAGTGTTGCTGACAGTAGTTCTCTGTACCGTAACAGTGTTGCTGATGATAGTTCTCTGTACCTTAACAGTGTTTCTGACATTAGTTCTCTCTCCTGTAGTTGTTGCTCTCTACTGTAACATTGATGCTGACAATACTTCTCTGTACTGTAACATTGCTGCTGACGGTAGTTATCTGTCCTGAAACAGTGTTGCTGACAGTAGTTCTCCGACCTGTAACAGTGTTATTGACAGTAGTTCTCTGTACTGTTACAGTGTGGTTGACAGTAGTTCTCTGTACTATAACAGTGTTGCTCTGTACTGTAACATTGATGCTGAAAGTAGTTCTCTGTACTGTAACATTGATGCTGACAGTACTTCTCTGTACTGTAACATTGATACTGACAGTAGTTCTCTGTACTGTAACAATGTTGTTGACAGTAGTTCTCCGTACTGTAACAGTGTTGCTGACAGTAGTTCTCTGTCTCGTAACAGTGTTGTTGATGGTAGTTCTTTGTACCGTAACAGTGTTGCTGACGGTAGTTCTCTATACTGTAACAGTGTTGCTGACAGTAGTTCTCACTCCTGTAAGTGTTGCTCTCTACTGTAACATTGATGCTGACAATAGTTCTCTGTACTGTTACATTGATGCTAACAGTAGTTCTCTGTACTGTAACATTGCTCAGCTGACGGTAGTTATCTGTCCTGAAACAGTGTTGCTGACAGTAGTTCTCCGACATTTAGTTCTCTGTACTGTAACATTGATGCTGACAGTACTTCTCTGTACTGTAACACTGATACTGACAGTAGTTCTCCGTATTGTACCATTGCTGCTGACAGTAGTTCTATGTACTGTAACATTGATGCTGACGATAGTTCTCTGTCCTGTAACAGTGTTGCTGACGGTAGGTTTATGTATAACAGTGCTGTTGACTACTGTAACAGTGTTGGTGACGGTAGTTCTCTCTCCTGTAACAGTGTTGATGACATTAGTTCTCTGTATTGTAACAGTGTTGTTGAAGTAGTTCCCTGTACTGTAACATTGATGCTGACAGTAGTTCTCCGTACTGTAACACTGACGATGACAGTAGTTCTATGTACTGTAACATTGATGCTGACGATAGTTCTCTGTCCTGTAACAGTGTTGCTGACGGTATTTTTATGTACTGTAACAGTGCTGTTGACGGTAGTTCTCTCTCCTATAACAGAGTTGCTAGTAGTTCTCTGTACTGTAACAGTATTGCTGACAGTAGTTCTCTATACTGTAACATTGATGCTGACAGCAGTTTTCTCTACTGTAACATTGATGCTGACAGTAGTTCTCTGTACTGTAACAGAGTTGCTAGTAGTTCTCTGTACTGTAACAGTGCTGTTGACAGTAGTTCTATCTCCTGTAACAGAGTTGCTAGTAGTTCTCCGTACTGTAACATTGATGCTGACAGTAGTTCAATGTACTGTAACATTGATGCTGACGGTAGTTTTCTGTCCTGTAACAGTTTTGCTGACGGTAGTTTTATGTACTGTAAGTGCTGTTGACAGTAGTTCTCTGTACTGTAACATAGTTGCTAGTAGTTCTTTGTACTTTAACAGTATTGCTGACAGTAGTTCTCTGTACTGTAACATTGAGGCTGACAGTAGTTCTCTCTACTGTAACATTGATGTTCACAGTAGTTCTCCGTAACTGATGGTAGTTATCTCTCCTGTAATAGTGTTGCTGACAGTAGTTCTCTGTACTGTAACAATGTTGCAGATAGTAGTACTCTGTCCTGTAACAGTGTTGCTGACGGTAGTTCTCTCTTCAGTAACAGTGTTGCTGACATTAATTCTCTGTACTGTAACGGTTTGCTGACGGTAGTTCTCTCTACTATAACAGTGTTGCTGACGGTAGTTCTCTGTCTTGTAACAGTGTTTCTGACAGTAGTTCTCTGTACTGTAACAGTGTTGCTGACGGTTGTTCTCCCTCCAGTAACAGTGTTGCTGACAGCAGTTCTCTGTACTGTACCATTGATGCTGACAGTATTTATTTGTCCTGTAACAGTGTTGCTGACGGTAGTTCTCTTTAAAGTAACATTGATGCTGACGGTAGTTCTCTGTACTGAAGCAGTGTTGCTGACAGTAATTTTCTGTCCTGTAACAGTGGTGCTGACGGTAGTTCTCTGTCCTGTAACAGTGTTACTGACGGTAGTTCTCTGTACTGTAACAGTGTTGTTGACGATAGTTCTCTCTGCTGTAAGTGTTGCTTACAGTAGCTCCCTGTCCTGTAACATTGATGCTGACATTAGCTCTCTGTACTGTGACATTGATGCTGACAGTAGTTCTCTGTACTGTAACATTGATTCTGACGGTAGTAATCTGTTCTGTAACAGTGTTGCTGACAGTAGTTATCTGTCCTTTAACAGTGTTGCTAACAGTAATTCTTTGCACTGCAAAAGTGTTGTTGACAGTAGTTCTACGTCCTGTAACATTGTTGTTGACAGTAGTTCTCTGTACTATAACAGTTTTGTTGACAGTAGTTTTCCGTCCTGTAACAGTGTTGTTGACAGTAGTTCTCTGTACTGTAACAGTGTTGTTAAGTATTGTAACTTTCATGCTAAAAGTAGTTCTCTGTACTGTAACAGTGGTGCTGACGGTAGTTCTCTGTCCTGTAACAGTGTTGCTGACGGTAGTTCTCTGTACTGTAACAGTGTTGTTGACGGCTATTCTCTCTGCTGTAAGTGTTGCTTACAGTAGTTCTCTGTCCTGTAACATTGATGCTGACAATAGTTCTCTGTACTGTGACATTGATGCTGACAGTAGTTCTCTGTACTGTAACATTGATGCTGACTGTAGTTATCTGTTCTGTAACAGTGTTGCTGACAGTAGTTATCAGTCCTTTAACAGTGTTGATAAAAGTAATTCTTTGTACTGTAACAGTGTTGTTGAGAGTAGTTCTCCGTCCTGTAACATTGTTGTTTACAGTAGTTCTCTTTACTGTAACAGTGTTGTTGACATTAGTTCTCCGTCTTGTAACAGTGTTGTTGACAGTAGTTCTCTGTACTGTAACAGTGTTGCTCTGTATTGTAACATTCATGCTGAAAGTAGTTCTCTGTACTGTCACAATGATACTGACAGTTGTTCTCTGTACTGTAACAATGTTGTTGACAGTAGTTCTAAGTACTGTTACAGTCTTGCTGACAATAGTTCTCCGTACTGCAACAGTGTTGCTGACAGTAGTTCTCTGTACTGTAACATTGATGCTGACAGTAGTTCTCTGTCCTGTAACAGTGTTGCTGGCGGTAGTTCTATGTACTGTAACAGTGCTGTTGACAATAGTTCTCTGTACTGTAACAGTGTTGCTGACGGTAGTTCTCTCTCCGATAACAGTGTTTCTGACAATGGTTTTCTGAACTGTAATATTGATGCTGACAGTAGTTCTCTGTCCTGTACAGTGTTGCTGACGGTAGTTCTCTGTCCTGTAACAGTGTTGCTGACAGTAGTTCTCTGTACAGTAATAGTGTTGTTGACGGTAGTTCTCTGTCGTGTAACAGTGTTGCTGACAATATTTCTCTGTCCTGTAACAGTGTCTCTGACAGTAGTTCTCTGTACTGTAACAGTTTTGCTTACAGTAGTTCTCCGTAGTGTAACAGTGTTGCTGACAGTAGTGCTCGGTACTGTAACAGTGTCGCTGACAGTAGTTCTCTGTACTGTATTAGTGTTCCTGACAGTAGTTATATGTACTGTAACAGTGTTGCTGACAGTAGTGCTCGGTACTGTGACAGTGTTGTTGACAGTAGTTCTCTGCACTGTAACAGTGTTGCTGACAGTAATTCTCTGTCCTGTAAAAGTGTTGCTGACGGTAGTTCTCTGTCGTGTAACAGTGTTGCTGACAATATTTCTCTGTCCTGTAACAGTGTTGCTGACAGTAGTTCTCTGAACTGTAACGTTGATGCTGACAGTAGTTCTCTGTACTGTAACGGTGTTGTTGACAGTAGTTTTCTGTCCTGTAACAATGTTGTTGACAGTAGTTCTCTGTCCTGTAACAGTGTTGCTGACGGTAGTTCTGTGTCCTGCAACAGTGTTGCTGACGGTAGTTCTCTGTCCTTTAACAGTGTTGCTGACATTAGTTCTCTGTCCTGTAACAGTGTTGCTGACGGCAGTTCTCTGTCCTGTAACAGTGTTGCTGACGGTAGTTCTCTGTCCTGTAACAGTGTTGCTGACGGTAGTTCTCTGCACTGTAACAGTGTTGCTGACAGTAGTTATTTTTACTGTAACAGTGTTGCTGGCGGTAGTTCTCTGTCCTGTACAGTGTTGCTGACGGTAGTTATCTGTCAAGTAACAGTGTTGTTGACGGCAGTTCTCTGTCCTGTAACAGTGTTGCTGACGGTAGTTCTCTGTCCTGTACATTGTTGCTGACGGTAGTTATCTGTCCTGTTACAGTGTTGGTGACGGTAGTTCTCTGCACTGTAACAGTGTTGCTGACGATAGTTCTCTGTACTGTAACAGTGTTGTTGACGGTAATTGTCTGTCCTGCAACATTATTGTTTACTGTTGTGCTCTGTACTGGAACAGTGTTGCTGACGGTATTTCTCTGTCCTGTAACAGTGTTGCTGACAGTAATGTTTCGTACTGTATCTGTGTTGCTGACGGTAGTTCTGTAACAGTGTTGCTGATGGTAGTTTTCTCTCCTGTAACAATGTTGCTGACAGTAGTTCTCTGTACTGTAACAGTGTTGTTGACTGTAGTTCCATGTACTGTAACAGTGTTTTGACAGTAGTTCTCCTTCCTGTAATAGTGTTGCTGACGGTAGTTCTCTATCCTGTAACAGTGTTGGTGACAGTAGTTATATGGACTGTAACAGTCTTCCTGACGGTAGTTCTCTGTACTTTAACAGTGTTTCTGCAGTAGTTCTCTGAAATGTAACTTGTTGCTGACAGTAATTGTATGTACTGTAACAGTGTTGCTGACGGTAGTTCTCTATACTGTAACATTGCTGCTGACGGTAGTTATCTGTCCTGTAACAGCGTTGTTGACGGCAGTTCTCTGTCCTGTAACAGTGTTGCTGACGGTAGGTCTCTGTCCTGTACATTGTTGCTGACTGTAGTTATCTGTCCTGTAACAGTGTTGGTGACGGTAGTTCTCTGTACTGTAACAGTGTTGCTGACGGTAGTTCTCTGTACTGTAACAGTGTTGTCGACGGTAGTTGTCTGTCCTTCAACAGTATTGTTTACAGTAGTGCTCTGTACTGTAACAGTGTTGCTGGCGGTAGTTCTCTGTACTGTAACAGTGTTGTTAACGGTAGTTGTCTGTCCTGCAACAGTATTGTTTACAGTAGTTCTCTGTTCTGTAACAGTCTTGCTGATGGTAGTTCTCTCTCATGTAACAATGTTGCTGACAGTAGTTCTATGTACTGTGACAGTGTTGTTGACAGTAGTTCTCCGTCCTGTAACAGTGTTACTGACGGTAGTTCTCTCTCCTGTAACAGTGTTGCTGACAGTACTTATATGTACTGTAACAGTGTTCCTGGCGGTAGTTCTCTGTACTTTAACAGTGTTGCTGCAGTAGTTCTCCGTACTGTAACTTATTGCTGACAGTAATTGTCTGTACTGTAACAGTGTTGCTGGCGGTAGTTCTCTATACTGTAACATTGCTGCTGACTGTACTGTACTTCTCTGTACTGTAACAGTGTTGTTGACGCGTGTTCTCTGTACTGTAACATTGTTGCTGACAGTCCTGTAATTGTTGTTGATGGTAGTTCTCTGTCCGATAACAGTGATGCTAACACTAGTTCTCTGTATTGTGACAGAGTAGCTGACGGTAGTTCTCTATACTGTAACATTGCTGCTGACAGTAGTTCTCTGTACTGTAACATTATTGTTGACGATAGTTCTCTGTACTGTAATAGTGTTGCTGACGGTAGTTCTCTGTACTGTAACATTATTGCTGACAGTAATTCTCTGTCCTGTAACATTGTTGTTGACGGTAGTTCTCTGTACTCTAACATAGTTGCTGACGGTAGTTCTCTGTCCTGTAACAGTGTTGCTGACGGTAGTTCTCTGCCCTGTACAGTGTTGCTGACGGTAGTTTTCTGTCCTCTAACAGTGATGTTTACGGCAGTTCTCTGTCCTGTGACAGTGTTGGTGACGGTAGTTCTCTGAACTGTAACATTTATGCTGACGGTAGTTCTCTGTAATGTAACAGTGTTGCTGACGGTTGTTCTCTGTATTGTAACAGTGTTGCAGACGGTAGTCTGTACTGTAACAGTGTTGCTGACGGTAGTTCTCTGTACTGTAACAGGGTTACTGACGGTAGTTATATGTTCTGTAACAGTGTTGCTGACGGTAGTTATCTGTACTGTAACAGTGTTGGTGACGGTAGGTCTCTGTACTGTAACAGTGTTGCTGACGGTAGTTCTCTGTGCTGTAACAGTGTTGCTGACAGTAGTTCTCGGTATCGTAAAAGTGTTGGTGACGGTCTGTACTGTAACAGTATTCTTGACGGTAGTTCTCTGTACTGTAACAGTGTTACTGACGATAGTTCTCTGTCCTGTAACAGTGTTGCTGACGGTAGTTCTCTGCCCTGTACAGTGTTGCTGACGGTAGTTCTCTGTACAATAACAGGGTTGCTGACGGTAGTTATATGTTCTGTAACAGTGTTGCTGACGTTAGTTATCTGTAGTGTAACAGTGTTGGTGACGTCAGGTCTCTGTACTGTTACAGTGTTGCTGACGGTAGTTCTCTGTGCTGTAACAGTGTTGCTGACGGTAGTTCTCTGTACTGTAACAGTGTTGCTGATGGTAGTTCTCTGTCCTGTAACAGTGTTGCTGACAGTAGTTCTCTGTCCTGTAACAGTGTTGCTGACGGTAATTCTCTGCCCTGTACAGTGTTGCTGACGGTAGTTCTCTGTCCTGCAAACAGTGTTGTTGACAGTAGTTCTCTGTACTGCAACAATGTTGGTGACGGTAGTTCTCTGTACTGTAGCAGTGTTGGTGACAGTAGTTCTCTGTAATGTAACAGTGTTGCTGACGGTAGTTCTATATACTGTAACAGTGGTGCTGACGGTAGTTCTCTGTCATGTAACAGTGTTGCTGACAGTAATGTTTCGTACTGTATCGGTGTTGCTGACGGAAGTTCTCTGTCCTGTAACAGTCTTGCTGACAGTAGTTCTCTGTCCTGTAACAGTGTTGCTGACGGTAGTTCTCTGTACTGTAACATTGTTGCTGACGGTAGTTCTCTGTCCTGGAACAGTGTTGTTGACGGTAGTTTTCTGTCCTGAAACAGTGTTGCTGACGATAGTTCTCTGTACTGTAACAGTGTTGCTGACGGTAGTTCTCTGTACTGTAACAGTGTTGTTGACGCTAGTTCTGCGTTCTGTAACAGTGTTGCTGACAGTAGTTCTCTGACCTGTACAGTGTTGCTGACGGTAGTTCTCTGTCCTGTAACAGTGTTGTTTACGGCAGTTCTCTGTCCTGCGACAGTGTTGCTGACGGTAGTTCTATGTACAGTAAAAGTGTTGCTGACGGTAGTTCTCTGTCCTGTTACAGTGTTGGTGACGGTAGTTCTCTGAACTGTAACATTTTTGCTGACGGTAGTTCTCTGTACTGTAACAGTGTTGCTGACTGTACTTCTCTGTACTGTAACAGTGTTGGTGACGGTAGTTTTCTGTACTGTAACAGTGTTGCTGACAGTAATGTTTCGTACTGTATCGGTGTTGCTGACGATAGTTCTCTGTCCTGTAACAGTGTTGCTGACAGTAGTTCTCTGTCCTGTAACAGTGTTGCTGACGGTAGTTCTCTGCCCTGTACAGTGTTGCTGACGGTAGTTCTCTGTCCTTTAACAGTGTTGTTGACAGTAGTTCTCTGTCCTGTAACAGTGTTGCTGACGGTAGTTCTCTGTACTGTAACAGTGTTGCTGACGGTATTTTTCTCACCTGTAACAGAGTTGCTGACAGTAGTTCTCTCTACTGTAACGTTGATGCTGACAGTAGTTCTCTGTACTGTAACATTGTTGCTGACGGTATTTCTATGTCCTGTAACAGTGTTGTTGACGGCAGTTTTCTGTCCTGAAACGGTGTTGTTGACGGTAGTTCTCTGTCCTGTAACTGTGTTGCTGACGGTAGTTTTCTGTACTGTAGCATTGCTGCTGACGGTAGTTCTCTGTCCTGTAACAGTGTTGTTGACGGTAGTTTTTTGTCCTGTAACAGTGTTGCTGACGGTCGTTCTCTGTCATGTAATAGTGTTGCTGACGGTAGTTCTCTGTCATGTAACAGTGTTGCTGACAGTAGTTCTCTGTACTGTAACAGTGTTGCTGACGGTAGTTCTCTGTCTTGTAACATTGTTGCTGACGGTAGTTCTCTGTAATGTAACAGTGTTGCTGACGGTAGTTCTCTATACTGTAACAGTGGTGCTGACGGTAGTTCTCTGTCATGTAACAGTGTTGCTGACAGTAATGTTTCGTACTGTATCGGTGTTGCTGACGGAAGTTCTCTGTCCTGTAACAGTCTTGCTGACAGTAGTTCTCTGTCCTGTAACAGTGTTGCTGACGGTAGTTCTCTGTACTGTAACATTGTTGCTGACGGTAGTTCTCTGTCCTGGAACAGTGTTGTTGACGGTAGTTTTCTGTCCTGAAACAGTGTTGCTGACGATAGTTCTCTGTACTGTAACAGTGTTGCTGACGGTAGTTCTCTGTACTGTAACAGTGTTGTTGACGCTAGTTCTGCGTTCTGTAACAGTGTAGCTGACAGTAGTTCTCTGACCTGTACAGTGTTGCTGACGGTAGTTCTCTGTCCTGTAACAGTGTTGTTTACGGCAGTTCTCTGTCCTGCGACAGTGTTGCTGACGGTAGTTCTATGTACAGTTAAAGTGTTGCTGACGGTAGTTCTCTGTCCTGTTACAGTGTTGGTGACGGTAGTTCTCTGCCCTGTACAGTGTTGCTGACGGTAGTTCTCTGTCCTTTAACAGTGTTGTTGACAGTAGTTCTCTGTCCTGTAACAGTGTTGCTGACGGTAGTTCTCTGTACTGTAACAGTGTTGCTGACGGTATTTTTCTCTCCTGTAACAGAGTTGCTGACAGTAGTTCTCTCTACTGTAACGTTGATGCTGACAGTAGTTCTCTGTACTGTAACATTGTTGCTGACGGTATTTCTATGTCCTGTAACAGTGTTGTTGACGGCAGTTTTCTGTCCTGAAACGGTGTTGTTGACGGTAGTTCTCTGTCCTGTAACTGTGTTGCTGACGGTAGTTTTCTGTACTGTAGCATTGCTGCTGACGGTAGTTCTCTGTCCTGTAACAGTGTTGTTGACGGTAGTTTTTTGTCCTGTAACAGTGTTGCTGACGGTCGTTCTCTGTCATGTAATAGTGTTGCTGACGGTAGTTCTCTGTCATGTAACAGTGTTGCTGACAGTAGTTCTCTGTACTGTAACAGTGTTGCTGACGGTAGTTCTCTGTCTTGTAACATTGTTGCTGACGGTATTTCTCTGTCCTGTAACAGTTTTGCAGACGGTAGTTTTCTGTCCTGTAACAGTGTTGTTGACGGTAGTTTTCTGTCCTGTAACAGTGTTGCTGACGGTAGTTATCTGTCCTTTAACAGTGTGGCTGACGGTAGTTCTCTGTACTGTAACAGTGTTGTTGACGGTAGTTCTCCGTTCTGTAACAGTGTTGCTGACGGTAGTTCTCTGTCCTGTACAGTGTTGCTGACGGCAGTTCTCTGTCCTGAAACAGTGTTGCTGACGGTAGTTATATGTTCTGTAACAGTGTTGCTGACGGTAGTTATCTGTACTCTAACATTGTTGCTGACGGTAGTTCTCTGTCCTGTTACAGTGTTGCTGACAGTAGTTCTCTGTACTGTGACAGTGTTGTTGACGGTAGTATTCCGTTCTGTAACAGTGTTGCTGACTGTAGTTCTCTGTCCTGTACAGTGTTGCTGACGGTAGTTCTCTGTCCTGTAACAGTGTTGTTTACGGCAGTTCTCTGTCCTGTAACAGTGTTGGTGACGGTAGTTTTCTGTCCTGCAACAGTGTTTGTGACGGTAGTTCTCTGCACTGCAATAGTGTTGCTAACGGTAGTTCTCTGTACTGTAATAGTGTTGCTGACGGTAGTTCTCTGTAGTGCAACAGTGTTGCTGACGGTAGTTCTCTGTAGTGTAACAGTGTTGTTGACAGTAGTTTTCTGTCCTGTAACAGTGTTGGTGACGGTCGTTATCTGAACTGTAACATTTTTGCTGACGGTAGTTCTCTGTCCTGTAAAAGTGTTGCTGAAGGTAGTTCTCTGTACTGTAACAGTGTTGCTGACGGTAGTTCTCTGTACTGTAACAGGGTTACTGACTGTAGTTATATGTTCTGTAACAGTGTTGCTGACGGTAGTTATCTGTACTGTAACAGTGTTGGTGACGGTAGGTCTCTGTACTGTAAAAGTGTTGCTGACGGTTGTTCTCTGTATTGTAACAGTGTTGCAGACGGTAGTCTGTACTGTAACAGTGTTGCTGACGGTAGTTCTCTGTACTGTAACAGGGTTACTGACGGTAGTTATATGTTCTGTAACAGTGTTGCTGACGGTAGTTATCTGTACTGTAACAGTGTTGGTGACGGTAGGTCTCTGTACTGTAAAAGTGTTGCTGACGGTA
Source organism: Cyrtodaria siliqua (assembly GCA_037043455.1). NCBI lineage: Eukaryota > Metazoa > Mollusca > Bivalvia > Adapedonta > Hiatellidae > Cyrtodaria > Cyrtodaria siliqua. Next base: position 288,682 of record JAWPHD010000235.1, on the reverse strand, counting down.
GTTCTTTGTGCTGTAACAGTGTTGCTGACAGTAGTTCTCTGTATCGTAAAAGTGTTGGTGACGGTCTGTACTGTAACAGTATTCTTGACGGTAGTTCTCTGTACTGTAACAGTGTTACTGACGATAGTTCTCTGTCCTGTAACAGTGTTGCTGACGGTAGTTCTCTGCCCTGTACAGTGTTGTTGACGGTAGTTCTCTGTCCTGTAACAGTGTTGCTGACAGTAGTTCTCTGTCCTGTAACAGTGTTGCTGACGGTAGTTCTCTGTCCTGTACAGTGTTGCTGACGGTAGTTCTCTGTCCTGTAACAGTGTTGTTGACAGTAGTCCTCTGTCCTGTAACAGTGTTGCTGACGGTAGTACTCTGTACTGTAACAGTGTTGCTGACGGTATTTCTCTGTCCTGTAACAGTGTTGCTGACAGTTGTTCTCTGTACTGTAACGTTGATGCTGACAGTTGTTCTCTGTACTGTAACAGTGTTGTTGACGGTAGTTTTCTTTCCTCAAACCGTGTTGCTGACGGTAGTTCTCTGTCCTGTACAGTGTTGCTTACGGTAGTTCTCTGTCCTGTAACAGTGTTGTTTACGGCAGTTCTCTGTCCTGAAACAGTGTTGCTGAGGGTAGTTATATGTACTGTAACAGTGTTGCTGACGGTAATTATCTGTACTCTAACTTTGTTGCTGACGGTAGTTCTCTGTCCTGTAACAGTGTTGCTGACAGTAGTTCTCTGTCTTGTAACATTGTTGCTGACGGTATTTCTCTGTCCTGTTACAGTTTTGCAGACGGTAGTTTTCTGTTATGTAACAGTGTTGCTGACGGTAGTTCTCTGTTCTGTAACAGTGTTGCTGACAGTAGTTCTCTGTACTGTAACAGTGTTGTTGACGGTAGTTCTCCGTTCTGTAGTAGTGTTGCTGACGGTAGTTCTCTGTCCTGTACAGTGTTGCTAACGGTAGTTCTCTGTCCTGTAACAGTGTTGTTTACGGCAGTTCTCTGTCCTGAAACAGTGTTGCTGACGGTAGTTTTCTGTCCTGCAACAGTGTTGGTGACGGTAGTTCTCTGTACTGCAATACTGTTGCTAACGGTAGTTCCCTGTACTGTAACAGTGTTGCTGACGGTAGTTCTCTGTAGTGTAACAGTGTTGCTGACGGTAATTCTCTGTCCTGTAACAGTGTTGGTGACGGTAGTTCTCTGTCCTGTACAGTGTTGCTGACAGTAGTTCTCTGTACTGTAACAGTGTTGGTGACGGTAGTGCTCTGTACTGTAAAAGTTTTGCCGACGGTAGTTCTCTGTCCTGTAACAGTGTTGCTGACGGTAGTTCTCTGTATTGTAAAATTGTTGCTGACGGTAGTTCTGTGTCCTGTAAAAGTGTTGCTGACGATAGTTCTCTGTACTGTAACATTGTTGCTGACGGTAGTTCTCTGTGCTGTAACAGTGTTGCTGACAGAATTTCTCTGTACTTTAACAGTGTTGTCGACGGTAGTTCTCCGATCTGTAACAGTGTTGCTGACGGTGGTTAACTGTCCTGTACAGTGTTGCTGACAGTAGTTCTCTGAACTGTAACAGTGTTGGTGACAGTCTGTACTGTAACAGTATTCTTGACGGTAGTTCTCTGTACTGTAACAATGTTGCTGACGGTATTTCTATGTCCTGTAACAGTGTTGCTGACAATATTTGTCTGTCATGTAACAGTGTTGCTGACGGTAATTCTCTGTCCTGTACAGTGTTGCTGACAGTAGTTCTCTGTACTGTAACAGTGTTGGTGACTGTAGTTCTCTGTATTGTAACAGTGTTGCTGACAGTAATGTTTAGGAACTGTATCGGTGTTGCTGACGGTAGTTCTCTGTCCTGTTACAGTGTTGCTGACAGTAGTTGTCTGTCCTGTAACAGTGTTGCTGACGGTAGTTCTCTGTCCTGTACAGTGTTGCTGACGGTAGTTCTCTGTACTGTAACTGTGTTGTTGACGGTAGTTCTCTGTCCTGTAACAGTGTTGCTGACGGTAGTTCTCTGTACTGTAACAGAGTTGCTGACAGTATTTCTCTGTCCTGTAACAGTGTTGTTGTCGGTAGCTCTCCGTTCTGTAACAGTGTTGCTGACGGTAGTTCTCTGTCCTGTATAGTGTTGCTGGCGGTAGTTTTCTGTCATGTAAAAGTGTTGCTGACAGTAGTTCTCTGTACTGTAGCAGTGTTGCTGACGGTAGTTCTCTGTCTTGTAACATTGTTGCTTACGGTATTCCTCTGTCCTGTAACAATTTTGCTGACAGTAGTTTTTTGTCCTGTAACAGTGTTGCTGACGGTAGTTCTCTGTATTGTAACATTGTTGCTGACAGTAGTTCTCTGTCCTGTAAAGGTGTTGCTGACGGTAGTTCGCTGTACTGTCACTTTGTTGCTGACGGTAGTTCTCTGTCCTGTAACAGTGTTGCTGACGTTAGTTCTCTGACCTGTAACAGTGTTGCTGACAGTAGTTCTCTGTCCTGTAACAGTGTTGCTGACAGTAGTTCTCTGTCCTGTAACAGTGTTGCTGACGGTATTTCTCTGTGTTGTAATAGTGTTGTTGACAGTAGTTCTCTGTCCTATAACAGTTTTGCTGACGGGAGTTCTCTGTACTGTAACAGTGTTGCTGACAGTAGTTCTCTGTCCTGTACAGTGTTGCTGACAGTAGTTCTCTGTACTGTAACAGTGTTGGTGACTGTAGTTCTCTGTATTGTAACAGTGTTGCTGACAGTAATGTTTCAGAACTGTATCGGTGTTGCTGACGGTAGTTCTCTGTCCTGTAACAGTGTTGCTGACAGTAGTTGTCTGTCCTGTAACAGTGTTGCTGACGGTAGTTCTCTGTCCTGTAAAGTGTTGCTGACGGTAGTTCTCTGTACTGTAACTGTGTTGTTGACGGTAGTTCTCTGTCCTGTAACAGTGTTGCTGACGGTAGTTCTCTGTACTGTAACAGAGTTGCTGACAGTATTTCTCTGTCCTGTAACAGTGTTGCTGACAGTAGTTCTCTGTCCTGTAACAGTGTTGTTGACAGTAGTTCTCTGTACTGTAACGTTGATGCTGACAGTAGGTCTCTGTACTGTAACGGTGTTGTTGACAGTAGTCCTCTGTCCTGTAACAATGTTGTTGACAGTAGTTCTCTGTCCTGTAACAGTGTTGCTGACGGTAGTTCTCTGTACCGTAACATTGTTCCTGACGGTAGTTCTCTGTCCTGTAACAGTGTTGTTGACGGTAGTTTTCTGTCCTGAAACAATGTAGCTGACGGTAGTTCTCTGTCCTGTAACAGTGTTGCTAACGGTAGTTCTCTGTATTGTAACATTGTTGCAGACGGTATTTCTCTGTCCTGTAACAGTGGTGTTGACGGTAGATTTCTGTCCTGTAACAGTGTTGCTGACAGTAGTTCTCTGTCCTGTAACAGTGTTTCTGACGGTAGTTCTCTGTCATGTAACTTTGTTGCAGACAGTAGTTCTCTGTACTGTAACAGTGCTGCTGACGGTAGTTCTCTGTCTTGTAACATTGTTGCTGATGGTATTTCTCTGTCCTGTAGCAGTTTTGCTGACGGTAGTTCTCTGTCCTGTAACAGTGTTGCTGACGGTAGTTCTCTGTATTGTAAAATTGTTGCTGACGGTAATTCTCTGTCCTGTAACAGTATTGCTGACGATATTTCTCTGTACTGTAACATTGTTGCTGACGGTAGTTCTCTGTGCTGTAACAGTGTTGCTGACAGTAGTTCTCTGTACTGTAACAGTGTTGTTGACGGTAGCTCTCCGTTCTGTAACAGTGTTGCTGACGGTAGTTCTCTGTCCTGTATAGTGTTGCTGGCGGTAGTTTTCTGTCATGTAAAAGTGTTGCTGACAGTAGTTCTCTGTACTGTAGCAGTGTTGCTGACGGTGGTTCTCTGTCTTGTAACATTGTTGCTTACGGTATTCCTCTGTCCTGTAACAATTTTGCTGACAGTAGTTTTTTGTCCTGTAACAGTGTTGCTGACGGTAGTTCTCTGTATTGTAACATTGTTGCTGACAGTAGTTCTCTGTCCTGTAACAGTGTTGCTGACGGTAGTTCGCTGTACTGTCACTTTGTTGCTGACGGTAGTTCTCTCTCCTGTAACAGTGTTGCTGACGTTAGTTCTCTGACCTGTAACAGTGTTGCTGACAGTAGTTCTCTGTCCTGTAACAGTGTTGCTGACAGTAGTTCTCTGTCCTGTAACAGTGTTGCTGACGGTATTTCTCTGTGTTGTAATAGTGTTGTTGACAGTAGTTCTCTGTCCTATAACAGTTTTGCTGACGGGAGTTCTCTGTACTGTAACAGTGTTGCTGACAGTAGTTCTCTGTCCTGTAACAGTGTTGCTGACATTAGTTCTCTGTCCTGTAACAGTGTTGCTGACGGTTGTTCTCTGTGTTGTAACAGTGTTGTTGACAGTATTTCTCTGTCCTGTAACAATGTTGCTGACGGTAGTTCTCTGTCCTGTAATAATGTTTCTGACGGTAGTTCTCTGTCATGTAACATTGTTGCTGACGGTAGTTCTCTGTCCTGTAACAGTGTTGCTGACGGTAGTTCTCTGTCTTGTAACAGTGTTGCTGACGGTAGTTCTCTGTACTGTAACAATGTTGCTGACGGTAGTTCTCTGTGTTGTTACAGTGTTGTTGACAGTAGTTCTCTGTCCTGTAACAGTGTTGCTGACGGTAGTTTTCTGTCATTTAACATTGTTGCTGAGAGTAGTTCTCTGTCCTGTAACAGTGTTGCTGACGGTAGTTCTCTGTGTTGTAACAGTGTTGTTGACAGTAGTTCTCTGTCCTGTAACAGTGTTGCTGACGGATGTTCTCTGTACTGTAACAGTGTTACTGACAGTAGTTCTCTGTACTGTAACAGTGTTGCTGACAGTAGTTCTCTGTCCTTTAACAGTGTTGCTGACGTTAGTTCTCTGTCTTCTTACAGTGTTGCTGACAGTAGTTCTCTGTCCTGTAACAGTGTTGCTGACAGTAGTTCTCCGTACTTTAACAGTGTTGCTGGCAGTAGTTCTCTGTCCTGTAACAGTGTTGTTGACTGTGGTTCTTTTTCCTGTAACAGTGATGTTGACAGTATTTCTCTGTACTGTAACAGTGTTGATAACAGTAGTTCTCTGTACTGTAACAGTGTTGTTGACGGTAGCTCTCCGTTCTGTAACAGTGTTGCTGACGGTAGTTCTCTGTCCTGTACAGTGTTGCCGGCGGTAGTTCTCTGTCATGTAACAGTGTCGCTGACAGTAGTTCTCTGTCCTGTAACAGTGTTGCTGACGGTAGTTCTCTGTATTGTAACATTGTCTGTACTGTCACATTGTTGCTGGCGGTAGTTCTCTGTCCTGTAACAGTGTTGCTGACGGTAGTTCTCTGTGTTGTAACATTGTTGTTGACGGTAGTTCTCTGTCCTGTAACAGTCTTGCTGACGGTAGTTCTTTGTCCTGTAGAGTGTTTCTGACGGTAGTTCTCTGACCTGTAACAGTGTTGCTGACAGTAGTTCTCTGTCCTGTAACAGTGTTGCTGACAGTAGTTCTCTGTCCTGTAACAGTGTTGCTGACGGTATTTCTCTGTATTGTTATAGTGTTGTTGACAGTAGTTCTCTGTCCTATAACAGTTTTGCTGACGGGAGTTCTCTGTACTGTAACAGTGTTGCTGACAGTAGTTCTCTGTCCTGTAACAGTGTTGCTGACGGTAGTTCTCTGTGTTGTAACAGTGTTGTTGACAGTATTTCTCTGTCCTGTAACAATGTTGCTGACGGTAGTTCTCTGTCATGTAACATTGTTGCTGACGGTAGTTCTCTGTCCTGTAACAGTGTTGCTGACGGTAGTTCTCTGTCTTGTAACAGTGTTGCTGACGGTAGTTCTTTGTACTGTAACAATGTTGCTGACGGTAGTTCTCTGTGTTGTAACAGTGTTGCTGACAGTAGTTCTCTGTCCTGTAACAGTGTTGCTGACGGTAGTTCTCTGTCATGTAACAGTGTTGCTGACAGTAATTCTCTGTATTGTAACAGTGTTGCTGACGGTAGTTCTCTGTGTTGTAACAGTGTTGTTAACAGTAGTTCTCTGTCCTGTAACAGTGTTGCTGACGGATGTTCTCTGTACTGTAACAGTGTTGCTGACAGTAGTTCTCTGTACTGTAACAGTGTTGCTGACAGTAGTTCTCTGTCCTTTAACAGTGTTGCTGACGTTAGTTCTCTGTCTTGTTACAGTGTTGCTGACAGTAGTTCTCTGTCCTGTAACAGTGTTGCTCACAGTAGTTCTCTGTACTTTAACAGTGTTGCTGGCAGTAGTTCTCTGTCCTGTAACAGTGTTGTTGACTGTGGTTCTTTTCAAGTAACAGTGATGTTGACAGTATTTCTCTGTACTGTAACAGTGTTAATAACAGTAGTTCTCTGTACTGTAACAGTGTTGCTGACAGTAATTTTCTGTCCTGTAACAGTGGTGCTGACGGTAGTTCTCTGTGTTGTAACAGTGTTGTTGACGGTAGCTCTCTGTCCTGTAACAGTGTTGCTGACGGTAGTTCTGTGTCCTGTAGAGTGTTGCTGACGGTAGTTCTCTGACCTGTAACAGTGTTGCTGACAGTAGTTCTCTGTCCTGTAACAGTGTTGCTGACGGTAGTTCTCTGTGTTGTAATAGTGTTGTTGATAGTAGTTCTCTGTCCTGTAACAGTGTTGCTGACGGGAGTTCTCTGTACTGTAACAGTGTTGCTGACAGTAGTTCTCTGTCCTGTAACAGTGTTGCTGACATTAGTTCTCTGTCCTTTAACAGTGTTGCTGACGGTAGTTTTCTGTGTTGTAACAGTGTTGTTGACAGTATTTCTCTGTCCTGTAACAATGTTGCTGACGGTAGTTCTCTGTCCTGTACTAATGTTGCTGACGGTAGTTCTCTGTCCTGTTGCTGACGGTAGTTCTCTGTCCTGTAACAGTATTGCTGACGGTAGTTCTCTTTCTTGTAACAGTGTTGCTGACGGTAGTTCTCTGTACTGTAACAGTGTTGCTGACGGTAGTTCTCTGTGTTGTAACAGTGTTGTTGACAGTAGTTCTCTGTCCTGTAACAGTGTTGCTGACGGTGGTTCTCTGTCCTGTAACAGTTTTGCTGACGGTAGTCCTCTTTGTTGTAACAGTGTTGTTGACAGTAGTTCTCTGTCCTGTAACAGTGTTGCTGACGCAAGTTTTCTGTACTGTAACAGTGTTGCTGACAGTAGTTCTCTGTACTGTAACAGTGTTGCTGACAGTAGTTCTCTGTCCTGTAACAGTGTTGCTGACGTTAGTTCTCTGTCTTGTTACTGTGTTTCTGACAGTAGTTCTCTGTCCTGTAACAGTGTTGCTGACAGTAGTTCTCTGTACTTTAACAGTGTTGCTGACAGTAGTTCTCTGTCCTGTAACAGTGTTGTTGACAGTAGTTCTTTTTCCTGTAACAGTGTTGTTGACAGTATTTCTCTGTACTGTAACAGTGTTGATAACAGTAGTTCTCTTTCCTGTAACAGTGTTGTTGACAGTATTTCTCTGTACTGTAACAGTGTTGATAACAGTAGTTCTCTGTACTGTAACAGTGTTGCTGACAGTAATTCTCTGTACTGTAACAGTGTTGTTGACAGTCGTTCTATGTTATGAAACAGTGTTGCTATTGGATCTATTGACTGTTTGCTTATCGAGAGTTATCAAGTTTTTAATGCGTAGTGACTCTACGAAAAGCGAGTGGTGTTGTTGCATTTTAATAAATATTTTTAATACTGTGTACCGACTTTTAAAAGTCATATACCGATATAAAGTGTATACAATTTCCTTTTTTGACAATTTGTTTTCTTTATTGTCGTTTTAAAGAATATATTTCGTTTGTTTAGAAAAGAACATGTCTTCTTCATTAGGCGACCGCCATTTTACTTTCATCTGTCTGATTTTACCAATTTTCAGCAGCTAGTATTAATCCTATATTATAATAAATATCCCATAAAATTCTGTTTCTGCAATTCATTGCCTTTCATCCTACCATTAAGACATGACCCTACTCTTAACCAATCAATATTAGTGTTAATTCATACTCGTTGTATTGCTAATAGCCTGCTCTTGTGAAGCTACATTGAATATTTATTGACGACAGTTGTCTATCGAAAGACCAAGCTGTCAAATTTGAATCATTATAGATTTTAATTTCCGATTCAGCAAGTTCTTCTGTCATTCGTATATAAATCAACGAGCATGCATCGATTCTAATTGGAATGCATCTATTCTGAATTGTATAAGTAGATTTATTGTGCGGCGGCGTTGTCAACGTTTTGCCTTACAGTTACATTCTGTTGTCATATTACTTAAATTATGCAATTGCCGGGGTTTAGTTAGTGTCAATCGCTTATGTTTCAGTCAGTTAATAGTCTTTCATTTAGAATGAATGAATGAATGAATGGTGTTTTACGGCACGTCGACACATAAATAGGTCATATTGTGCGCAAAAATTGATGAAAAATGAAGAAATGAAGTATTAATTAAAAAATTAATGTAAATATATAAAGATAAAACTATTAAAAAAGAAGGGACTTTCATTTAGAAGTGTTCCATAGGGAAACTTTCATTTAGAAGTGTTCCATAGGGAAACACACAGGAATGAAAAAACAAAACAAAAATTATGCTTTAAAGTGACTTTGGTTATGATGATTTTTCTTATTCGTAATTATTTGTTTTAATACTAAGTAACCAATGTTACTAGTTACAAACTCTAGCTTCACCATGTACGTAAATAAGTTAATAGTTACGTTGACCAACATGTCAACAAACAGCTTTTTCAACGAGGTTAATAAGATTATTAATATATTGACTTGTTCTCAAAGTTTGTATCCACTCGAGTATTTAAAGATCAGATCAGGACCACAGAGAGGCATTAACCTGGGGGTGGGATCCTGATCTTGATTGGCGATACAAGCTTTCGGAACACGTTAGGTGTTAACGATCCTTGCATTATATCATTAAATAATACATAAAACAAATCAATAAAATTAAGATCAACGTTTTATTAACTCAAATTCATTGAAATAACCAACATAAGAGAAAAAAATAATCTGTCACACGTATGAATGCATCTACATCGTCTCTACACACATTATGTTCATCACACTGTCAGCCCGGTAAACAATTAAAATTCGCATGCAATTAACACTCGACCCACTGTTTATAAATGCTGATTGTATAAACACATTCCTGGATGGGAAATCCCCAACATACTAATTTTACATTTGCGAACAGCCTAGTGACTCCTGACTATCCATTTCTGTGATGGCAATTTAAGCCATCCGTGCTGCAAGTTTCTTGAACTGACCGCCAGATGGCACGTTGACTGAAAAGTTATTCTGCATGGCAAATTAGTGACAATTTTCAACAAGAAATTTCAACTTTCAAATTTCAACTTTCAACATTATCATGAATGCCTATGTACAATTTGCTACTGGACAGAAGTGAGTGAAACATGGTACAACATTGTGAACGACGAGGATAAATAACTGTTTTATGATATAAGACCCACACATGCAGGTCCCATACAATAATTGTATTGACTAAAACCAGCATCATAGTCAAACATTGATGGCTAGCCATAAAGCCAGCGGTTATGGCTGACCATCACTTTCCTTTCGAGAAAGCGAAACAGTGTTCACTTTGAAGCCGCGAAACTGCGATTAACCATGCGAGGCAGAAGACATATTCCAATAAAAGTGCAGATTAACGAAGTTTCAACAAACTGGCCGAAAAAAATGTCATTGTTTTATGACCAATAAGTAGAAAATACGGTGTTAGGACTTCCGTCTTTTCCTTACCAAATTCCATGCTTTCAGCCTGTTTTTCTGCCATTTTCTATGTAGAATCCCCCGTATGGGAAAGTCCTACGATTTTGCTCTCAAAAATGTCCTGGCTATCCATCACTGTGTCGGGTTATGGATAGCCAGTAGTCCCTAGACTGGTGAATAGGAAATATATAACGATGTCATTAAGTTTATATATACACATTCCTTGCTGGGAAATACCCAACATGCTAATCTGACATTTGTGAATGGGAAATACATAGCCATGCCATGTCTATGTTTAGTAGAATAGTGAGACACAGCGATGTCATTAAGCAGTTTCGATGTCTATTTTAGTAGGATAGTGATACATATCGATGCCATTAAGCAGTTTCGATGTCTGTTTTAGTAGGATAGTGATACGGAATCGGAAAAATCTAGAAGCTATAATATAAGTTGTGTATATTCCAATGCCAGTAGGTACGTATATAATAGAATAGGAATATATCTGGGCTAAAGCTCAATGACGTCACATACTGTGTGAACTCTCAATTCGATGTCCGACATAATAAACCTATACTTTTGTAAATATACCGTGTAAGTAATGAACTGTTTATTCGAAATCATTGACTGTTTTAGTTTATTTTCAGAACATACTATATCAAAGATCGAGCCCTATTGGTCATCGCGGAACTCTTGCGCATTAGGTAACGATTTTCGCTGTCTTCCAATAATGCTCAACACAATTAAACATATTAAGTTTTTTCTAGAAAATGTTTTATAATGTTTTAGTTTTTTGATATACGAGTTCAAGAGATGATAGTCATATTAAAGGTCACTGCTGTCACTCGATATAGTCAATGTATGTGTTCTACAGAAGCAAAACAACCTTTGAAAACCAAATTTAAATCTCCTGTTCATTACACCATATATAATAGGGTTGCACCCGCTGTTTGCGTACCCTATAATTAATGTGAACATGTGGAACTCCCTGGGAATGTATCCTTTGTAAAATATTGACAATACCATACTGATGCAGTAGGGCAGCCAGCAAAGAACGAATACCAGAACAACTACTGCTAACGTCATCGCGAGGCGAATTTCCTCTTTGCGATGTAACCGATGGGATGGACGGAGAAGCGTAGGATATTCGAGGTTCTTACTTGTTGACAATCTATCAGTTGATTCGTATGTTTCCGTTTCCATCAATGAGATATCAATATCGTTGCCAGTTGCGTTTGTTTTAGTATTATGTCGAGTGCTTTGTGCAGAAGATGAATGTGTTAAATGTTGATTACCGTTCATTCTGTTGACTCCTTCAGTGCTGACTTTATTTTTGATTTCGGTATTTTGATTAAAGAGCGGCGAATTACTGTGAGTAAGAAATGGAGAGTTCGAATTGGTCGATAAGGCAGACAGCGCGTCTAGACTTGAACTAAACGTTGTGTCGATTGTTACCAGTGGACGCACTATTTTATCTGAATGGGACCTGTATCTTTGATGTTCATATATGAAATCCTCGCCATTCTGTGTGATAGCTTTGTTACTTGTCTGAAATATTGCAGAAAAGTGTGCACGTTCATTGTTCCCTTCTTCTCTCACCGATGTCGTAACATTGTCGCGCCGCAGTTCTGAGAACGGTGATGCACTTTCATGATTTGGCCGCTCTTCCGCAACACGTTCACTGCTGGGATCATTCCCAGGTTGTACGTTAAACGACGCATTGTGTCTTTTGCGAAATTCTGCGGCAGGTGGCCTTTTCTCGACCTTTGGTATTTCTTCTTGTACACCGGACGTGTTGCCATCGTACGAACTTCGCATCACATGATCAATATTTATTTCCGTCAAAACTTCGGCGTTAACGATACCCGGGAATGCACAATCTGAATTATTTTTAAAACTAAATCCAGAGATTCGACTTGCTCTTCCATTTATTTTCACTCTGCGTCTACTTTTTCGGACAGTTCTGAAAATGAAGATATTGCTTACAGTCATTACGCCAAACGGTATCCCAAAGCAACATCCAATCATAAAGAAGGCATATGACATATGATTTTCCCAATCGGCGAAGCAGAAGGATTGCGAAGGTGTGTACTTGTATTCAGACCAACCAATCAGCGGTGGCGTAGACAGGAGTATCGAGACTGTGACAACCGCTGAAAGTAAAAAGAATCATGCTTTGCGTCAGCCTTTGGGAAATTGTATAAAAAAAAGCCAAACAATGAGTAATGAGTATTCAAACATTGCATTTTGAATGAACAGAAAATGTAGCATAAAGTTCTTCTGAAAATTCAAAACATCGGAATGTCTGTTTTACCAATATTTTTTTAACTTTTCGAAAATATCCTTGTAGCAAAAATACATGTCATTTTAAAAATGTATGACAAAGTTTTAATAAACTGTATACCAAGTAGTTTCCGCTTACTCTTGGTATGCATTAGATATGCTATAGGATGTTCTATTTTAAAACGTATATGAAGGTTATGTACTTCCCAGTGAAATAGTGGATTGTATGGTTAGAATAAACCTTATATTCTCACTGCAGGAAAAAATAGAACTACTTTTTCCTACATTTGCTTATAACAGTCATAATTCGTGTCAAAGTTTAGGACTATATTCTATGCGCACTAACTATATGTAAATCGCCTCACGCGCTGGCGTTACTATATTTAAGGGGAACTGTCGGAACGAACCTTATTTTCTGTTTGAAACAGTTTGGTAGTGTTGCATGATAAAAAGTATATAATTAATAGAATATTTGTTGGTTTGTCGTGAATAGAGGATTTATTTTCATCTCGAAGTGAGGAAACATATTTTCACGAGAAGTTTTCTCACTTCTCGATGAAAATAAATCCTATATTCACTCTAAACCAAACAAATATCAAATATAAAATATCCTCTATATATTTAATGTTTTTGCTATCGAACTGTTTGTTTGTTTTTGTTATCGAACTGTTTGTTTGTTTTTGGTTCGAAAAGTTATGGTGCTTATTACGTCGGTGAACATCGTCCAATAACACTATGAATAGTACTACTAAAGTCAAACTAAATGGATTTGTCTCTTACCTAACATCATTAATATGGAGTTTCTTGGAGAATATATGTCCTTGAACTGTGCTGGCCTGACAACCATGAAATATCTATTTACAGATATGTTGCATAGGGACAGAACGCTGGTACTGAGCGTTAGCATGTTGATAAAGCCCGTCACTACGCACGAGACATCAGACAGGTTCCAGTACCCAACGACAATAGAGTAAACAGTCAATGGCATATTAACAGTAGCAACCATGAGATCTGAAAAGTAATCATCGTAAGTTAGCTTATATTTCTATCTAAAAGTCACATTGGATCTAAATCCTAAACCTGTTTGTTATAACATAACAAAGACGTGTTACATGTTATAAGCAAATTATATACAGTAGTCGATATGATTATACAATAGTCGATATGAGTATACACTAGTCGATATGATTATACAATAGTCGATATGATTATACACTAGTCGATATGATTATACACTAGACGATATGATTATACACTAGTCGATCACTAGTCGATATGATTATACACTAGTCGATATGATTATACACTAGTCGATATGATTATTCACTAGTCGATATGATTATACACTACTCGATATGATTATTCACTAGTCGATATGATTATACACTACTAGATATGATTATTCACTAGTCGATATGATTATAAACTACTCGATATGATTATTCACTAGTCGATATGATTATACACTTGACGATATGATTATACACTTGACGATATGATTATACACTAGTCGATATGATTATACACTAGTCGATAACTAGTCGATATGATTATACACTACTCGATATGAGTATTCACTAGTCGATATGATTATACACTAGTCGATATGATTATACACTACTCGATATGATTATTCACTAGTCGATATGATTATACACTACTCGATATGATTATTCACTAGTCGATATGATTATACACTAGTCGATATGATTATTCACTAGTCGATATGATTATAAACTACTCGATATGATTATTCACAAGTCGATATGATTATACACTTGACGATATGATTATACACTAGTCGATATGATTATACACTAGTCGATATGATTATACACTAGTCGATATGATTATACACTACTCGATATGATTATTCACTAGTCGATATGATTATACACTAGTCGATATGATTATACACTACTCGATATGATTATTCACTAGTCGATATGATTATACACTAGACGATATGATTATACACTAGTCGATATGATTATACACTAGTCGATATGATTATACACTACTCGATATGATTATTCACTAGTCGATATGATTATACACTAGTCGAACACACAATGTGTATGGCATTGGCAGAATGCAACCAGTAAAAATATGTGCTTAAATAAACAAAAACTGCATTGATACCTAAACATTTAAAAGCGAAGTATGAGAAGTATAAGGTATTACAAAGCCAAAATTGTGACAATGAAGTACGGCCTTGAATTGATCAGTGACAAACATGCTTAGTTGTTTAAACCTCTTATTATATTACTCTTGTTATGAATTTCAATTATCTTTCAATGAGAGGAGCCATTAATTACAAGAGTAGCTGGTATAATCCTAGTGTAGCATGTATGATCAGGGGCTACAGCATTGCCTGCTAATCATAGTATATTGGCATAGTACCCGCATGCTTGGTACACTCTTCATGTTCCTAAAGAATAGGAACACACTTTGTATTGTATTTGATTGTATCTGACTGTATGACATCTATATTACCATGGTGTTGAATAGAAAGCATTTAAAAGTAGCTGCAATGTTGCCACCCACATAGACGGGAATATCACAAATCTGCCTGAAGCATGGGATCTTACCACCCACATAGACGGGAATATCACAGATCTGCCTGAAACATGGGATCTTACCACCCACATAGACGAGAATATCACAAATCTGCATGAAGCATGGGATCTTACCACCCACATAGACGGGAATATCACAAATCTGCCTGAAGCATGGGATCTTACCACCCACATATACGAGAATATCACAAATCTGCCTGAAGCATGGGATCTTATCACCCACATAGAGGGGAATATCACAAATCTGCCTGAAGCATGGGATCTTACCACCCACATAGACGGGAATATCACAAATCTGCCTGAAGCATGGGATCTTACCACCCACATATACGAGAATATCACAAATCTGCCTGAAGCATGGGATCTTACCACCCACATAGAGGGGAATATCACAAATCTGCCTGAAGCATGGAATGTTGCCACCCACATAGACGGGAATATCACAAATATGCCTGAAGCATGGGATCTTGCCACCAACATAGACGGGAATATCATAAATCCGCCTGAGGCATGGGATTTTGCCACCCACATAGACGGGAATATCACAAATCTGCATTAAGCATGGGATCTTGCCAGCCACATAGACGGGAATATCACAAATCCGCCTGAAGCATGGGATTTTACCACCCACATAGACGGGAATATCACACATCCGCATGAAGCATGGGATATTGCCACCCACATAGACGGGAATATCACAAATCTGCATGAAGCATGGGATATTGCCACCCGCACAGACGGGAATATTACAAATCTGCCTGAAGCATGGGAAGAGATCAAAAAGCGCGCGCAACTTATATTTGCTATACCTTTAAGTGAACATATGAAGGTACAATAATTGTGTTTCTCCCATCATAGAGGAGCGGTTCGTTAAACAGAATCTAAAATCAACATTGTCCAATTATAATAAATATCAGGGTAAAGAAATCATTGACGCATTCTTTACTATACTGAGATGTAGCTTTCTACTTACCAAACTATGGACAGATGGAACTGACTTATAAAATAATGTATAAAAGTCGATCAAGAAATGTAGCACTCACAGAGCACAGTCAACCAAAACTACGCAATGAAAAAAACACACCAATAAAACATGCATCAATAAAACACACATCAGTAAAACACATCAATAAAACACATCAATAAAACACATAAAAAACACATCAGTCAAGGATAAAATAAGCGAATTATGCGACCACAAACATAAAAGGGTTGACAATAGGGTTACCACCGTGAAACGGTCAGTGACAGCAATACTGACAATAGGAGTAGCACTACACGGTCAGTGTCAACAATACTGACAATAGGGGTACCGCCGTGAAACGGTAAGTGTCAACAATACTGACAATAGGAGTACCACTTCACGGTCAGTGTCAACAATACTGACAATAGGGGTACCACCGTGAAACGGTCAGTGTCAACAATGCTGACAATAGGAGTACCACTGTGAAACGGTCAGTGTCAACAATACTGACAATAGGAGTACCACTTCACGGTCAGTGTCAACAATACTGACAATAGGAGTACCACCGTGAAACGGT
Source organism: Cyrtodaria siliqua (assembly GCA_037043455.1). Taxonomy (NCBI): domain Eukaryota; kingdom Metazoa; phylum Mollusca; class Bivalvia; order Adapedonta; family Hiatellidae; genus Cyrtodaria; species Cyrtodaria siliqua. Next base: position 272,536 of record JAWPHD010000235.1, on the reverse strand, counting down.
CAGTGTCAACAATATTGACAATAGGGGTACCACCGTGAAACGGTCGGTGTTAACAATATTGACAATAGGAGTACCACTTCACGGTCAGTGTCAACAATACTGACAATATGTGTACCACTGTTAAACGGTCAATTTCAACAATACTGAAAATAAGGGTACCACAGTGAAACGGGAAGTGTCAACAATACTGACAATAGGGATACCACAGTGCAACGGTCAGTGTCAACGATACTGACAATAGGGGTACCACTGGTAAACGGTCAATTTCAACAATACTGAAAATACGGGTACCACCGTGAAACGGTCGTGTCAACTATACTAACAATAGGGGTACCACAGTGAAACTGTCAGTGTCAACAATACTGACAATAGGGGTACCACTGTGAAACGGTCAGTGTCAACAATACTGACAATAGGGGCACCACCGTGAAACCGTCTGTGTCAACAATAGTGTCAATAGGGGTACCACTATGAAACTGTCAGTGTCAACAATACTGACAATAGGGGCACCAACGTGAAACGGTCTGTGTCAACAATAGTGTCAATAGGGGAACCACCATGAAACTGTCAGTGTTAACAATACTGACAATAGAGGTACCACCGTGAAACGGTCAGTGTCAACAATACTGACAATAAGAGTACAGTTTCACGGGCAGTGTTAACAATACTGACAATAGGAGTACCACCGTGAAACGATCAGTGTCAACAATACTAACAACAGGGGTATCACCGTGAAACGGTAAGTGTCAACAATACTAACAATAGAAGTACCACTGTGAAACGGTCAGTGTCAACAATACTGACAATAGGGGTACCACTATGAAACGGTCAGTGTCAACAATATTGACAATAGGGTACCACCGTGAAATGGTCAGTGTCAACAATACTGACAATAGGGGTACCACCGTGAAACTCTCAGTGTCAACAATACTGACAATAGGAGTACCACCGTCAAACGGTCAGTGTCAACAATACTGACATTAGGGGTACCACCGTGAAACGGTCTGTGTCAACAATAGTGACAATAGGGGTTCCACCATGAAACTGTCAGTGTTAACAATACTGACAATAGGAGAACCACCGTGAAACGATCAGTGTCAACAATACTAACAATAGGAGTATCACCGTAAACGGTCAGTGTCAACAATACTAACAATAGAAGTACCACTGTGAAACGGTCAGTGTCAACAATACTGACAATAGGGGTACCACCATGAAACGGTCAGTGTCAACAATATTGACAATAGGGTACCACCGTGAAATGGTCAGTGTCAACAATACTGACAATAGGAGTACCACCGTGAAACGGTCAATGTCAACAATACTGACAATAGGGGTACCACAGTGAAACTCTCAGTGTCAACAATACTGACAATAGGAGTACCACCGTCAAACGATCAGTGTCAACAATACTGACAATAGGGGTACCACCGTGAAACGGTCAGTGTCAACAATATTGACAATAGGGTTACCACCGTGAAACGGTCGGTGTCAACAATACTGACATTAGAGGAACCACCGTGAAACAGTCAGTGTCAACAATACTGACAATATGAATACCACCGTGAAACGGCCAGTGTCAACAATACTGACAATAGGTGTACCACAGTGAAACTGTCAGTGTCAACAATACTGACAATAGGAGTACCACCGTAAAACGGTCAGTGTCAACAATACTGACAATAGGGGTACCACCGTGAAACGGTCAGTGTCAACAATATTGACAATAGGGTTACATCCGTGAAACGATCGGTGTCAACAATACTGACAATAGGAGTACCACCGTGAAACGGTCAGTGTCAACAATACTGACAATAGGGGTACAACCGTGAAACGGTCAGTGTCAACAATACTGACAATTGGAGTACCACCGTGAAACGGTCAGTGTCAACAATACTGACAATAGGGTTACCACCGTGAAACGGTCGGTGTCAACAATACTGACATTAGAGGAACCGACGTGAAACGGTCAGTGTCAACAAAACTGACAATAGGAGTACCACCGTGAAACGGCCAGTGTCAACAATACTGACAATAGAGGTACCACAGTGAAACTGTCAGTGTCAACAATACTGACAATAGGAGTACCACCGTAAAACGGTCAGTGTCAACAATACTGACAATAGGGGTACCACCGTGAAACGCTCGGTGTCAACAATATTGACAATAGGGTTACATCCGTGAAATGGTCGGTGTCAACAATACTGACAATAGGAGTACCACCGTGAAACGGTCATTGTCAACAATAGTGACAATAGGGGTACAACCGTGAAACGGTCAGTGTCAACAATACTGACAATAGGAGTACCACCGTGAAACGGTCAGTGTCAACAATACTGACAATAGGGGTACCACCGTGAAACGGTCAGTGTCAACAATACTGACAATAGAGGTACCACCGTAAAACGGTCAGTGTCAACAATAATGGCAATAGGGGAACCACCGTGAAACGGTCAGTGTCAACAATACAGACAATATGTGTAGCACCGTGAAACGGTCAACGTCAATAATACTGACAATAGGAGTAGCCACCATGAAAAGGTATGTGTCAACAATACCGACAATAAGAGTACCACTGTGAAACGGTAAGTGTCAACAATACTGAAAATATGGGTACCACCGTGAAATGGTCAGTGTCAACAATAATGACAATAGGTGTACCACTGTGAAACGGCCAGTGTCAACAATACTGACAATAGGGGTACCACCGTGAAACGGTCAGTTTCAACAATACTGACAATCGGGGTACCACTGTGAAACGGTCCGTATCAACAATATTGAAAATAATGGTACCATCGTGAAACGGTAAGTGTCAACAGTACTGACAGTAGGGGTACCACCATGAAACGGTCAGTGTCAACAATACTGACAATATGGGTACCACCGTGAAACGGTCAGTGTCAACAATACTGACAATAGGGGTACCACCGTGAAACGGTCAGTGTCAACAATACTGACAATAGGGGTACCACCGTGAAACGGTCAGTGTCAACAATATTGACAATAGGGTTACCACCGTGAAATGGTCAGTGTCAACAATACTGACAATAGGAGTACCACCGTGAAACGGTCAGTGTCAACAATACTGACAATAGGGGTACCACAGTGAAACTGTCAGTATCAACAATACTGACAATAATAGTACAACCGTAAAACGGTCAGTGTCAACACTACTGATAATAGGGGTACCACCGTGAAACGGTCAGTGTCAACAATATTGACAATAGGGTTACCACCGCGAAACGGTCAGTGTCAACAATACTGACAATAGGAGTACCACCGTGAAACGGTCAGTGTCAACAATACTGACAATAGGGGTACCACAGTTAAACTGTCAGTGTCAACAATACTGACAATAGAAGTACCACCGTGAAACGGTCAGTGTCAACAATACTGACAATAGGGGTACCACAGTGAAACTGTCAGTGTCAACAATACTGACAATAGGAGTACCACCGTAAAACGGTCAGTGTCAACAATACTGACAATAGGGGTACCACCGTGAAACGGTCAGTGTCAACGATATTGACAATAGGGTTACCACCGTGAAACGGTCGGTGTCAACAATACTGACAATAGGAGTACCACCGTGAAACGGTCAGTGTCAACAATAGTGACAATAGGGGTACCACCGTGAAACGGTCAGTGTCAACAATACTGACAATAGGAGTGCCACCGTGAAACGGTCAGTGTCAACAATACTGACAATAGGGGAACCACCGTGAAACGGTCAGTGTCAACAATACTGACAATATGGGTACCACCGTGAAACGGTCAGTGTCAACAATACTAACAATATGGGTACCACCGTGAAACGGTCAGTGTCACCAATACTGACAATAGGAGTACCACCGTGAAACGGTCAGTGTCAACAATACTGACAACAGGGGTACCACCATGAAACGGTCAGTGTCAACAATATTGACAATAGGGTTATCACCGTGAAATGGTCAGTGTCAACAATACTGACAATAGGAGTACCACCGTGAAACGGTCAGTGTCAACAATACTGATAATAGGGATACCACCGTGAAACGATCAGTGTCAGCATATTGACAATAGGGTTACCACCGCGAAACAGTCGGTGTCAACAATACTGACAATAGAGGAACCACCTTGAAACGGTCAGTGTCAACAATACTGACAATAGGGGTACCACAGTGAAACTGTCAGTGTCAACAATAATGACAATAGGAGTACCACCGTGAAACGGTCAGTTTCAACAATACTGACAATAGGGGTACCACAGTGAAACTGTCAGTGTCAACAATACTGACAATAGGAGTACCACCATTAAACGGTCAGTGTCAACAATACTGACAATAGGGGTACCACCGTGAAACGGTCAGTGTCAACGATATTGACAATAGGGAAACCACCGTAAAACGGTCAATGTCAATAATACTGACAATAGGAGTACCCACCATGAAACGGTCTGTGTCAACAATACCGACAATAAGAGTACCACTGTGAAATGGTAAGTGTCAACAATACTGACAATATGGGTACCACCGTGAAACGGTCAGTGTCAACAATAATGTCAATAGGTGTACCACTGTGAAACGGTCAGTGTCAACAATACTGACAATAGGGGTACCAACGTGAAACGTTCAGTGTCAACAATACTGACAATCGGAGTACCACTGTGAAACGGTCCGTATCAATAATACTGACAATAAGGGTACCATCGTGAAACGGTCAGTGTCAACAGTACTGACAGTAGGGGTACCACCATGAAACGTTCATTGTCAACAATACTGACATTATGGGTACCACCGTGAAACGGTCAGTTTCAACAATACTGACAATAGGGGTACCACCGTGAAACGGTCAGTGTCAACAGTACTGACAATAGGAGTACCACTGTGAAACGGTCAGTGTCAACAATACTGACAATAGGGTACGACCGTGAAACGGTCAGTGTCGACAATACTGACAATAGGGTTAACACCGTGAAACGGTCGGTGTCAACAATACTGACAATAGGAGTACCACCGTGAAATGGTCAGTGTCAACAATACTGGCAATAGGGGTACCACCGTGAAACGGTCAGTGTCAACAATACTGACAATAGAGATACCACCGTTAACCGGTCAGTGTCAACAATACTGACAATAGGGGAACCACCGTGAAACGGTCAGTGTCAACAATACAGACAATCAGTGTAGCACCGTGAAATGGTCATAGCACCGTGAAACGGTCAATGTCAATAATACTGACAATGGGAGTACCCACCGTGAAACGGTCTGTGTCAACAATACCGACAATAGGAGTACCACTGTGAAACGGTAAGTGTCAACAATACTGACAATAGGAGTACCACAGTGAAACGGTAAGTGTCAACAATACTGACAATAGAGGTACCACCGTGAAACGGTCAGTGTCAATAGTACTGACAGTAGGGGTACCACCATGAAACGGTTAGTGTCAACAATACTGACAATAGGGGTACCAGCGTGAAACGGTCAGTGTCAACAATATTGGCAATAGGGGTACCACCGTGAAACGGTCGGTGTTAACATTACTGACAATAGGAGTACCACCGTGAAACGGTCAGTGTCAACAATATTGACAATAGGAGTACTACTGTGAAACGGTCAGTGTTAACAATACTGACAATAGGGGTAACACCGTGAAAAGGTCGGTGTCGACAATACTGATAATAGGGTTACCACCGTGAAACGGTCGGTGTCAACAATACTGTCAATAGGAGTACCACCGTAAAAACGGTCAGTGTCAACAATACTGACAATAGGGATACCACCGTGATACGGTCAGTGTCAACAATACTGACAATACGGGTATCACCGTGAAACGGTCAGTGTTAACAATACTGACAATAGGGGTACTACCGTGAAAAGGTCGGTGTCAACAATACTGATAATAGGGTTACCACCGTGAAACGGTCGGTGTCAACAATACTGTCAATAGGAGTACCACCGTGAAACGGTCAGTGTCAACAATACTGACAATAGGGGTACCATCGTGAAACGGTCAGTGTCAACAATACTGACAATAGGGGTACCACCGAGAACCGGTCCATGTCAACAATACTGACAATAGGGGAACCATAGTAAAACGGTCAGTGTCAACAATACAGACAATAGATGTAGCACCGTGAAACGGTCAATGTCAATAATACTGACAATAGGAGTACCCACCGTAAAACGGTCTGTGTCAACAATACCGACAATAGGAGTACCACCGTGAAACGCTCAGTGTCAACAATACTGATAATATGGGTACCACCGTGAAACGCTCAGTGTCAACAATACTGATAATAGGGGTACCACTGTTAAACGGTCAGTGTCAACAATACTGGCAATAGGGTTACCACCGTGAAACGGTCAGTGTCAACCACACTGACAATAGGAGTACCACTGTGAAACCGTCAGTGTCAACAATGCTGACAATAATGTACCACCGTGAAACGGTCAGTGTCTACAATACTGACAATAGGAGTACCACCGTGAAACGATCAGTGTCACCAATACTGACAATAGGGGTACCACCGTGAACCGGTCATTGTCAACAATACTGACAATAGGGGTAACACCGTGAAACGGTCAGTGTCAACAATACTGACAATAGGAGTACCACTTCACGGTCAGTTTCAACAATACTGACAATGGGAGTACCACCGTGAAACAGTCAGTGTCAACAATACTGACAATAGGGGTACCACCGTGAAACGGTCAGTGTCAACAATACCGACAGCAGAGGTACCACCGTGGAACGGTCAGTGTCAACAATACTGACAATAGGAATACCACCGTGAAACGGTCAGTGTCAACAATACAGACAATAGGAGTACCACTCTGAAACGGTCAGTGTCAACAATGCTGACAATAAGGGTACCACCATGAAACGGTCAGTGTCAATAATACTGACAATAGGAGTACCACCGTGAAACGGTCAGTGCAACAATACTGACAATATGAGTACAAGTGCCAACAATACTGACAATAGGAGTACCATCGTGAAACGGTCAGTGTCAACAATACTGCCGGGGTTTCAACCAGGTTCTAGGGAACACCAAGCATCACTCTTACACAACTGTCTTACCAATTTAACCGGACAGTGTAAATAAAAACACATCCGCAGACTTTATTTTCTAAGCTAGGCAGTATTACTTGGAATAACGATAACACAAAGATAGATGATCATGTATATATGAATATAAATAACAAAAGCCCAGAAAGCCACAAAGCAATTACTCGATGACTTGTCAGAAGCCATAGCAAACAAGAATAAACCATCAGGAGCACAACAAGACGAAATTGGAGAAAAATATTAAAAGATTCCTTTCGGTATAAGGTAGATGTCATCATAGTGTCCACAATCTGTCGGGTCATTGCATAATCAAAGAGGAAAGCATAGTGGCGAACTGTAAATGGGTCCACCACTTAACATTCAGTGCGTTGTAAAATGACAGGGTTATAACTTCTTTTGATACTCTTTCTAACAAGTTTAATAAAGAGTGTATGAAGTAATCGTGCCCAAGAATCTTTCGAAGTTAATCACGATACTATAGCCGTCAATGTCATAACAGTTATTTCCGCAAAATAGTTCTTAAATTACATTCATCAGTGATACGATTTTCGAAGTTTATGGTAACGGTAGCTCTGTTGGAGTTGTTATACATAGGTTAAGAATGTTAAATTTCTAAACTCGACTACAAGCTGCAGAAACAGGCAAAGAGGGCCTGTAGCGCTCTTCTTGTTGTATGGAGTCTGTGGTGTGGGTTGGTGGGGGGTGGGGGGGATTTGAACTTTAAACACATTCACACTCTTGTGAATAAAAAGTCACATTGTGGCATTTATCGACACTACACCTACTAGTTGTTTGTTACTTACTTCCCAAAATAAACAATGCGCATAAATAATCTAATTGCGAAGTAATTGGATATTTATGCAAAGCGTTTGTTCTCTGTACGCACGGCCTGGACCACGGTTTATAAACCAATTACGTGCTTCAGTGTTTATAACACAAAACGAATACCATTGGCTTATTAAAACAGCGGGGCGGCCCCCATCATCACCAGGGTTATCTGTAACATATTTCATTCAGGCTCTGTGTTTTACAACAGCCAGTCGGAGTGGAAAATTCTAAAACCGCCACAAGCCCCAACCAACCACCCTACAAAAAATAATAAATATATAAATGCTCAATATACCATAGCGCTCGTATTGACTTTATCCTACTTCTCAAGCTCCATGAATAGGCGAAAATCGCCATAGCTAATTAAAAATACATCTACCAATAAGATTATATAAACACCATTAATGTTTTTAATATAAAAACAGTTATTTCCAATTAACGACAAATCGTGTAACAACTTAGATTACGTAATATTGCATAATAATATTTAGTACATCTAATTTTATAGTGCTTTATTCTATATTAGTTTCATTATGTAATTAACGGAAATTAATATGTGTTACATAATATTACAATGTTTCATGCAATATTACATGTCTACTATTTGAACTTTAAACACATTCACACTCTTGTGAATAAAAAGTCACATTGTGGTATTTATCGACACTACTACTACTACTACTAGGTGTTTGTTACTTACTTCCCAGAATAAACAATGCGCATAAATAATACTCAGTGTCACAAGGTGGAAACTCTGTAATGGTAAATTACTGCAAGTTCCCCAAGTTGTAACACTGTAGAGGGGCCCCTTTATACAGGAGGTCAAAACCTGTTTTATATACGTTGTGCCTCGAGTCAATAAATGACCATACCAACTTTAAATCATAACCATTCACATTTGAACAATATATGCATTTTTTGTAACTTTTGACCCGATTACCTGCTAGTAGGGCATAGTGGGTGGAGCCAAAATCCGAGACATTATTGGGCATCTAAACATATTAACTAAGAAAAACACCATACATGAAAGTGAAATATCAAAGGGTAAGAATGAGATTACTGCAAGCTCTTCGAGTTGTGGCCCTGTAGAGGGACCCCTTTACACAGGAGGACAAAACCCGTTTTATCAATATTGTGCCTCAAGTCAATATTCAAATTTGGACAAGATATGCTATTTGTTGTGTTTTTTAACCTGATTACCCTCTATGGAGCCCCAGAGAACGGAGCCAAAATACGAACACTTATTGCATATCTACACATCTACACATCCTTAACAAAAAAAAACAGAATACCTCTGTGAAAAATAGGATAAACAAACTGTTGAAATGAATAAGCAAGTAAACATAATATCTTTTAACGCGGGGGGACTAACTCATATAAAGCATGCAGAAATAAAACTGTTCTTAGACCTGAATCCGGAAATTGACATAATATGTCTGCAAGAAACAAAATTTAACAAGAACAATTTTAAAACTATACCGGGATTCAGACATGAATTCAAATTCTTTAATAATAAAAATAACAATGATTGTTGGGGGCTGGCCGTCTATTTTAAAAATTACATTAATTATGAAAATATAAATATAGAAAATCCTAGGGACGACAATGATAATACTACAATTGAAGTCCAGCTATTTAAAGTGTTATACAAAGACTACACTTTTATTTTATCTAATCTTTATTCATGAAACTGTGATAGCAGATCATTAAATAAAATTAGCAAGAAAATAAATGAGCTTAATATTAAACATGTCTTAATCACTGGAGACTTTAACGCCCATCACCATGCATGGGGATCTGAACACTCTAATAAAAAGGGGAAAGAAATTCTGTCTTGGGTTGACGAGCAGAATTTAATCCTTCTTAACGACGGCTCCCCAACGCACATCGATAACAGAACGGGCAACCTGTCAAACATTGATCTGTCTTTCTCTACCATCCCCCTCTCTCAAAAAACTCAATGGACAGTTCTAGATGATAATTGGGGGTCTGACCATTTCCCAATCTATATCTCTATACAGCTAACAAATGATAAGATATCACATGAACAATATAATCAAGATAAATACAACTATAATAAAACAGACTGGGACCTTTTCAATATTCTATGTAAAGATTTAAATACAGAAGACTTATTCTCAGAAGATATTAATATATTTAATAATAATTTTAACTGATGCGATACTGAATATAGTGCATCAAAGTGTCCCGATCTATAATAAAATGCCAAAAAAGGAAAATGTCACATGGTGGAATTCTGAATGCAAACAGGCGGTTAAAAAACGCAAATACATGTTGAATAAATTAAAAAAAGACCCGTCTGAAACAAATCTATTTAACTTTAAAAATGCAGAGCTTGACTCTAAAAATATTATATCATTAGCGAAGAAAAGTAATTGGGAAGAATTTATAAATACTTGTTCTTTAAAACAAAGTAACACTAAAACTTTTTGGACAAAGATTAATAAAATACGTGGAAAATCATCTTCCTTGGTGCCACTGTTAAAAATAAATCTTCACTATGCAACAACGAATAAAGAAAAAGCTAACATGTTGGCCAAGCATTACGCCCAAGTTTCGAGTAAGGACAATCTTCCTAAAACTACAAATGACTTCCAAGATAATTTTGAAACTGATTTTAATAATAAAATTAATAACGACATTCAAGAGGATACAGACCCTACTCTTAATCTCCCCTTTAATATGCTGGAACTTAAAGATGCAATTAATAGCAGAAAAAATTCCGCCGTGGGACCTGACAAAATTTCCTATCAGCTATTTAAACATATGCCTGAATCCACCTTAAGTATTTGGCTTCTCCTTTATAATAAAATCTGGACTTCCAAAACCTATCCGGCCTCCTGGAAACTGGCCTGTGTTATCCCGATTAAAAAACCCAATAAGGACTCTAATGACCCTAAATCCTATAGACCCATAAGCTTAACTTCTCATCCTAGTAAATTAATGGAATATATGGTCAAAAATCGATTAGAACACTTCCTAGAAACAAAACACTTATTAAATAAATTTCAATCAGGCTTCAGGAAGGGCCGCAGTACACAAGATCAGTTGGCCAGATTACAACATGATATAATATTTGCAAAAAACATTGGCCATTCTGTAATTGCTATATTTTTAGATTTACAAGCAGCATTTGACCTTGCTTGGAATATAGGAATTCTTACTAAACTATTTGATTTTGGCATTAGAGGAAATTGCTTCTCCTTCATTAAGGCCTTTCTTCAGGACAGGAAGATACAAGTTAAGGTGGATGACTCTCTCTCCGATGAAGAATCACTAGAGAGAGGTACTCCCCAAGGTTCCATAATATCCCCCCTTCTTTTTAATATTCTCATTAACGACCTGCCAGATATCGTAAAAGACACTGGCATGGTTGTTAGCCAATTTGCCGATGATAACAGCACGTGGGTAACAGGAAAAAATTTAAATAAACTACAAACCAAAGCTCAAAAGGGCCTAAATTTAATATGGGAATGGGCAAAAAAATGGGGCTTTAAATTAACACCTAATAAGACAGTGGGAATTATTTTTGGCAATACCCCTCGAGAATCTGTCGACCTTTTTCTAGGTGACACTAAAATTATATTCAGTAAAACAGCCACATTTTTAGGCATGATTTTTGATAGAAGACTAAACTTTACAACACATATACACAATTTAATAGCTAAATGTGAGAAAGATTTAAATTTATTAAGAATGTTAAAAGGAACGGACTTTGGTTCAGATAGAAAATCTCTAATTATATTATATAAAACCCTTATTAGACCAAAAATAGATTATGGTTCTCACGTTTATTCATGTGCTTCTTCCTCGTTATTACAGCAACTCGATATAATTCAAAACAAAGCTTTAAGGAAAGCACTAGGCGCACTTAGATCTACCCCAAAACATATTTTAGAACACGAGGCGGGAGTTCTCCCCCTCCATTTGCATAGAGAAGAGCAGATGCTGAGATACTGGTCTAGATCCCAGACTAATAAAATAACTAATCCTGTCAATGACATTATTAAACCTACTTATTGTAAAAATAAATTCAAAGATAGGCCCAAACCCTTTGGTTCAGTCACATTTAATCTTGTTGAAGAATACAACTTAAATGATATAAACATTTCAGACTCTAGTAAAAAAGATATTCCCCCATGGACTTTACTTACTCCAATAGTGGATATAAACCTTTCGAATATGATTAGTAAACAAGACAACCAACAAGATATTAAGTTGGCCTTCAACGAACATATAGATAATAAATATAATTCTCATATTAGCATTTATACAGATGGATCAAAAGACCCAAATACCGGTAGAGTAGCATCTGCTTTTGTCATTCCAACTTTAAATATTACAAAAATAAAAAGAATTACAGATGGCTTATCAATATTTACTGCTGAGCTGATTGCGATAAAAAATTCTCTCAAATGGATATACAAAAACAAACCCCCATACTCAGTTATATTTTCAGACTCTCTATCCAGTCTAACAGCAATAAGGGATAGAACTAGTAAATCAAGGCCGGACCTAATTTCAGATATTTTAATTCAGATTAATGATTGCAACCTCTCAAACCTTTCAGTTACATTCGAGTGGTGTCCGGCCCATGTTCAAATACCTGGAAATGAAAAAGCAGACCTTGCTTGTAAGGCAGGGCTAAATAATATATTAATTGATCAACCTGTCCCATTAGCCCCTTCAGAAATATACTCCATCATCCATAAAACAATTAACATGAAATTAAATCATTATCTAACTGAACAAACAAATAAATATAATACTATTACAAGGCTTAGCAACAATTTTAGAAATCAGGATCTTTTTTCAACTAATAAATTAATAAATAAAGATATCACTAGATTGAGAATGGGATACAATTTACTACCAGCAAGTATGGGAAGTCATATAATAAAAGATCTGCATAAAGATTGCCCCTCTTGCTCTGTTCCATTCACCACTGAACACTTCCTCCTTGATTGTGATCAGCTAGATGTAACGCGAAATAACTTGAAATTTAAACTTCAACAACTATCTATTCCGTTTAACCTTCCAAATATTCTTGACCCTGAAAAACGGAATAGACTACCAGTCTTTAGTGCGCTTAGTGACTTCATTAAGGATTCACACTTCCAAAAGAAGATTTAACTTTTTGTATCTTAGCTGGATATACAATATATATAGATCATGTGTATAACATCTATACCTATTCATGAGTCACCAAACGTATACATATATAAGTTACAGTTACATTATTGTAGTCTGGATTCATTCCCAATAATTTACTAAAATGTACTATCTCCACCTTTTAACTATAATAATTCATTTATAAATACAGATAGTGTCGGTCTGAAAGGTTTGTCAATTGGCTAGACGGTCGTTGTACTGGCTCCCCATCTGGCAATCAATTCGGATCTATATCCTGTTTTGTCATTTATTTATCTAGGGAAGAAACAATCTACCCCACAGCTTAACTACATCCATGACTAAATACTTATTGTTCCCCACTGCATCCAATCTGCATAAACTTCATATGAATAATATAAACTACTTAATTGATTCAGTTATGTTATGTGACTGATCCGGTGGACGCGTTGGGGCGATTTTTGAGTCTGATGACAACGCAGGCACAACGGTCCAGGACCAATCACATACACTTTTATATATATATAATCTTACTAAGTTATTTACTCTCTCCCTAAGGGTGTCTTTAATATAACTTTTTGTATCATAGCTGGATATACAATATATATAGATTATGTGTATAACAGCAATACCTATTCATTGATCCCTTATCTATATATTCCTGTTAGCCCCAACCTGTTAGTATTATACAGTATAATCATCATCAGAACAATAATCATCAATCATATTTAACTGACTTTTCTCTTTACCCTTCCCACTACTATATGTTTTAGAATTTGGACTGATATATATTCTGTCCATATTTAATTCATTATCTATCACTGATGGGGACCAACTTAGACTCATCAGTGGGTATAAACTCTGTATTTAAATTACAGACAGTTTACTACCTCCAATTGGAATAGACCTCATTTTTAACGTATTTTTTTTCTGTGAGGACGAGCATCGGCCGTTAATCTGTTCCTAATGGATACTTGAGACTAATCAGTCCCATTGGACCCACGGGATACTATATCTTTTAAATAACTTTAAACATCGGCATTTTGTAATGGACTAACGTCCGTCCTGCCCTATTTACAATGTAACAGGTTTTAATCATATTATCTTATGTTGGATTTTAGTATGGTAAAACGTTTCCTACGAACCCATGCTTGATTAACGACAGCTGCTCGACTTTCCTGTCTATATAGTAACAATATATTGTATGTCCCCACCGGTCCCGCTGTGTGATTTTAATAATTATCCGTGTTTTTTATGATAAGATAATAGAAATTCCTGGCTGTCCGATTTATTTGTATATATGCTTAAAATATTGGTTTTATGTCGACAGCTGGGAAGAAGCTATTTTTTTAGTCTTGTCTGACGCACACATCGGGATAGGGAGGAAAAAATATTAACATGTAAATCCTATGTATACTTCTACCTCGTGCCCTCCCCAGTGTGGCCTCCACGTGGCTTTGGTGGAGGGACACACTCCATTTGACGTGCTTACTCTCATAGCGCACGCCGCTTTTGGCCCAGTTATATATTGAGAGATCTGGAGTGATGTCCTACAAACAACACTGGGTTATTTTATCATGTTTTAAAAATATATGTTTACATCTAATGATGTCCATTCCTTCTGGAAGGGAGCACGAGGCAGATAAAACATGGAGTATGTATATATGTAAATATTAAGATAGATTAATTTTTTAAAAAAAGAAATGGTGACGCGCGGGCGTTGGAATATAATGTATCCACAATATAAATTTAAAATAATAAATAGACCAACCAGAGCTGAATATAAACATCTAAGGGCAGTTAATATACTATATTATCTTTCATCTAATCGCCTTCTGAATTCACGGCCAACCCTACCCAACTGACACAGTTGTCTACCTGGTTCTTGCCATTGTTGAAACAATTACTCCCCCATAATTTCCCCTTCCAAAATATATTAATCACCTACCGAACAGCTCGCTAAAAGGCCTAGTGCCATAGGGCGAGCAAAAATAAAAACTATCACTCACTCACTCCTTAACTAAGAAATACACCACACATGAACTTGAAATCTCAAAGGCTATAGAAGGAATTAACGTCACAACCCGAATATCGTAATAGTCAATTACTGCAAGTTCCCCAAGTTGAACCCCTGTAGACGGGCCACCTTTATGCAGGAGGTCAAAACTCGTTTTATATATGTTATGCCTAAAGTCCATAAATGACCATAATAACCGTTCACATTTAGACAAGATGATTAATTTGTGTGTGATTTTTACCCGATTAGCCCCCAGGGGGCCCCAGAGGACAGAGCCAAAATCCGAGGCATTATTGCACATCTACACTTCCTAAATAAGAAATACATCACACATGAACATGAGATCACAAAGGGTGTAGAAGGAGTTAACGCCACAAGGCCGAAACTTGAATAGTAAATTACCGCAAGATCACCAAATTGTTTCGCTGTAGAGTGGCCCCTATAAAAAGAAGGACAAAACCCGTTTAGTGTTTAATGTGTCTCGTGTCCCTAAAACACCAATCAAATCCATCCACATTTGGACAAAATATGGCCTTTTTTTTATCTGATTATCCCCAGGGGGGCCTCAGTGGGCGGAGACAAAATCGGAGACCTTGTTGAATATTTTTTTTTTTTAAAAATTAGCCCCTAATGAGATTTGAACCCACGAACCCAGGTTCCAAATAGAGCACATTGCATACTTAAGAAAATCAAGGTCCATAAGCCAGGCTGTTATTGGTCCGATTCGGCTAGTTTTCAAACTTGTTCGAGCTTTCATTGATATTAACATTCTGGTAAAGATCGGATGAAAAATGAAGGTCCTATAGTGTTGACATCAAAAACATAACACATTGTTCAATAATTCAATGGTCATAACTTCAGTGTTATTTGTCCGATATGGCTGGTCTTCGAACTTGACCGAGCTGTCATCAATATCAACAAACTGGCAAAGTTTGGTAAAGATAGGATGCAAAATGGAGGCGCTAGAGTGTTGACAAGACAAAATATAACAATTTTCTTTAATTCAAGGGCAATTACTCCGGTGTTACTGATTCGATCTGGCTGTTTTTCGAACTTGTCCGAGCTGTCATTGACCTTAATACTCTGGTAAATATCGGATAAAAAAATGAAGGTGCAAGAGTATTGACATCAAAAAGTTAACACATTTTTCGATAATTCAAGGGCCATAACTTTGGTTTTATTAGTTCGATCTGGCTGGTTTTAGACAGTGACCGAGCTTTTATCAATATCTGGCCAAGTTTGATAAAGATAGAATGCAAAATGGAGGCGCTAGAGAGTTAACAAGACAAAATATTGCAATTTTCGTTAATTCAAGGGCAATAACTCCGGTGTTACTGGTCCGATCTGGCTGATAGAACTCATCCGAGATTTCATTGATATGAATAATCTAGTAAAGTTTGGTAAAGATCGGATAAAAAACGAAGGTGCTAGAATGTTGACACCAAAATGTTAACGGACGACAGACAAAAGACCATGGCATAAGATCTACTAGCTAAAAACGAATAAGGCTGAGAAACATATATTTCATGAGAAGTTGGTCGACGATCATCCCGTCTTAGGGGTGATAATTAGCAATGTAAAAATTAAAATCATTTCTCAATCATTTCTCTTTTCATAAATGTTGCTTTAATATCATTTCTCCATTTCAATCAAGATATGTAAATCCAGAAAAGAAAACACTTCGGACAACCAAATTTATAACCATCAATGCTGTGTACCACAGAAGCCCATGCTGCTGCACGTTACAGAACGACAAGTAGTATTTTTATAACAGATATTCATTTTCATTCGGTTTCGTGCTGTAAGCTGTTATCGATTTTGCTCTCCCAAAGTTCATCATTTATCATAACATTTACGCAAAATGGTTGTTTATGTTTTGTCTGTCAAAGCATAACTTTTCTGTCAAAACATATCTTTTCTGTCAAAACATACCTTTCTGTCAAAACATACCTGTTCTGACAAAACATACCTTTTTAATGGTAAGTCATAGGCACTTCGATGAACAAAAAAAACAGAAAAATTCGCAGTTGAAAGCTATTATGATAAATTTCGATATTAGTCAACCATAATGATTTTTATGTTTCAACCTTTTGGGACAAGAGTTAGTGTAGTGTGCACGTGCAGTAGACGGTGTTGAATATACTGGAATGATTCCTGCGACTAGGAATATCACAACCTTTATTTTATGGAGATGTGGTCTATAAACTTCGGAAGTTAAAGGGATCTGACGGGTTTCTTGACCACTTCACAAAACTATTTAGGAAATTCGTCAGAAAATGATATGACCCAAAAGTAAGTCACCCTTTAGTATTGCAACGCGCTTCGTGTTTAGTGATTGACCCCTCCTTACTCAGTCACTACGCTTCACGTTTTCCTTGTGCGATGACTGTACAACATCTTGATACTCTATGATTGCACCTGCTGAAACCCGGACAAGGGGAGGTAGGTGCATAAACTTTCGTCACAATGGTTTTTTGGTCGTACCTAGATTGTTTTTCTCTTTGACTGGAACTGCTGTCGGTTTTCAATACAATTCTGGATACATTCTGAGGTGTTTCTAATTTTGTATTTTATATAGTTTTACAACAATTTAGTTTTACAACAATTAACATTTAAGTGTAATATTTCCTGTCGTTCTATGCCGTGAATCCAAAGGGTTGCTGGGATACTTATCGTTCACTTCTGCGTGCGTAATATTATTAGTTTGGGTGTTCAAAATCGACGTCATCAGCAGGTGCACGAGATGATCATCCGTAACGAAGATTTGTCTCGACTCGGTAAGTAAACACACGCATTTCAGCTCTAATTCTCAGTCCATAAAGATATAATTATGCCTAAAATATCGCAATCAACGGTAAAAGGACACGGTTAATATTCACTTCTGCTAATACTTAGCGAATTGAGAGCAGAATCAAGGCAAGTTATTTTAGCGAGATGATTCTCAGCGGAGTTTTTCCCTTTTTAACTTTCTTTGATTCTGCATTTCGCTAAGTATTAGCAGAAGTGAATATTAATCGAGTATTTTTACCATTGATTGCGATACTTTAGGCACAATTATATCTTTATGGACTGAGAATAAGAGCTGAAATGCGTGTGTTTACCTACCGAGTCGAGACAAATACCTACCGAGTCGAGACAATTGAATTGAATGTTGTTTAACGGCTCATCAACACAGTATAGGTTATTTAGAGCCGCCCCAGAGAGAGGGGAAGGATACATAGGAATCCGGGAACCTGCCCTACTCTTATTATCGAATAGATTCCTATGGTTCTTTAACGTGCTCGGTTGATAGACCGATACGGATGATCATCTCGTGCACCTGCTGATGACGTCGATTACTGGGCTTGAAATAGTCATCAACGTCAGTTTAATACAGTGGTTCAAAAACTCCAAAACATGGATGATGCACGGGAGCAGATAAAACGTATGCCGGAGGGGAAAATCAGAAACATTCCGTATATATAGTTAAACCGCAGAACCAACCGA
The DNA here is from genome assembly GCA_037043455.1 of Cyrtodaria siliqua. Classification (NCBI taxonomy): domain Eukaryota; kingdom Metazoa; phylum Mollusca; class Bivalvia; order Adapedonta; family Hiatellidae; genus Cyrtodaria; species Cyrtodaria siliqua. The sequence continues at coordinate 254,001 of JAWPHD010000235.1, read as the reverse complement.
AACATTGTCCGGCGAGATGAAAAATGGGAAATTAAATCCTTTTAAAACTGAGTGCAGTTCCCAAAAATTACACTAACTTAATGTGGACAATAGTGATGATAATGATAATGAGGATTAAGATTTCCATGTGTAACCCACTTTCATTATCGACTGTATTTCACATTTGTAAAACTGAGAGCTATCCATTCCCATAATCCTAACACATATACGTATATAGGGTAAGATACAGCCATTTTCTACCTAACACATATACGTATATAGGTTAAGATACAGCCATTGTCTAACTGGTGAATTTGATATGATTTATTCCTTAAAACGTTATAGTTGGTATCAAATTATACGTGCTGGTTTATTCTCACGAAAGCTATAAATTGATTTAATTTTGATCTTGATATCAGCCAACCGTTCACAATTTGTCTATCTTTTTATAAAACTTAGATGGTGATGAATGATAAATGTAGGGTAAAAGAATGAATTTCAATACAAAAAAAACACTCTTTTGTAAAACGTTTGCACGTCTAAAATATATAAGAAGTCGAATAATAAATAGCATGCACTTGATGTCGAAATTGAATTTGATATTCCCGATCTTTGCAAATAACTATAACCTATATGGGTTATGCTGAAAAAGGCATTTAAAAGATATTAAATACATAGCTTTTGTAAACTACTACGCTGCATATTGTATTTAATGTAAACATCACTAAACTGTGTAAATGGGAAAATATGGGACAATATAAAAGTCTCGTGTATCAAAGGATAATTCTTTTAAAAAGCGAATGAGAATTTCTTTTCTAATGTCTTCATACATAAAAAGTATGTATAGAGAGTTAGTGCATTTTTTTATATTTACTCTTAACTGATCTTGAACATTATTTTGAAATTAATTAATATCAAACAAATTAAATAATCAAGCTGATGCCAAAGCCTTATCAAACGTTTATAAGGCCAAAAATAAAATACCTGTGTTTCCGGTGGCCCGACCGACCCTATTTTTAAGACCCGACCCTAAACAAAATTATGAAAAAAAATAAAATGTTCTGAACAATGATTTATTACAATATATCGAGGTATACTGACATCACAGAGCAACTTTCAGCTGTATCATCTACTTGTATGGGGTTTATGAGATAAATACATGTAGATCTTGCTTGAATTTTTTTTTTAAAAAAATGCCTACCTACCGACCCTAATTTTTTTTTTGCCTAATGATGGGAAACAAGGGCAAGCAAACAAAACTCCCGTTCTGAAATTGTTGATAATTAAAAAAAAAAGACATGTCACAACTAGTGTTCTAACAGCTTTGAAATAATGAAAAAGAACATAACATAAATGTACATAACCAACCTGCTAGAGATAATCCCAAGATGAACATGTTAGTTACTGTCCGGAGTGCTTTAGATCGCAGGACGACGATCCACAGGGATATGTTACCCACTACGCTTATCGTTATAATCAAGCATAAAACTGTTGCCTCCGTCACTTGGCGTGCCGTATTTGATGTATATACATACTCTGCTGACGAATTCCCTTCAGAGGACATTATACAAATCTTCTTCTCATTCGTTTTGATCAAACGTGTGTTTTGATCAAACGTGTACTCATCTATTTACAATATAATATCCATTTTTTATTTCCAAATTTTAAAATGTTTCCCCAATAGAAAGACCATGTCCTTGTTAAAATGTGTTGTCTCCTGTTTTAATATATTAAGACTATCCGTTATTTGTCTTTTAATAACTTCGTCAACACACAATACATTAGGAAGTCACCTTATTACTATCAAGAATATCTCAACTTCCTTAAAACAATAACAACAGAAATTAAAACATCACGAATGTGTCGTCTAAATACGTCAAAAACGCACCACACTAATCAAATATCACATAGTATGCTAGAGTCATGTCAAATATCGCTGAAAACCCATTTTTATTCATTAATATTTACACTAGAGTTTGAAGTTGTATAGCCTTGTTCACCTGCATAGTGTACTCATTATATACGGCTCTTGGTATGTGTGTTTAATAGGTTCACGACCCTCTCAGCATAAATGGGTTTGTTCTAAGCTTACAAACATATAACTAACTGCACATGTATTTCTGACGCTATTTGTTGCCATTTTATTATGCATATTATGTTAATATCAAAAAATGTGTTCACGTTCATTGTTAAAAACTGATATTGGATCCACCAGTCATTAAATATACAGTGCGTATCGGGAATCTCCAAATGTGTTTACTATTGGTTTGTATGTTGTTCCTTATGCAGTTTTCAAATGTCAACTGTTACAAGTAATTCAAACATTCCGGTTATAGTGTATATATAAAGTGTTATGGAAAACCTTCTAACTGAGTGACGAACAATGTAAAATTGTTTCTCTGGGCCTACACTGGTCGTAAAATCACTGTTTTTGACTGTGGCAGTGAAAGGATTAATTCTGCTATGTTAATAATATAAACATTTGATAATGTAAGTCCCACAGCCAGTTTCTTAACATCGTTCGGTAGTAGCATAACGCTTAGTTTAACCTGGAAACAGTTGTAACTCTGAACTGTGATAATGCTATTTTCTGTTGTATTCGTGAAAGTCTATTAGTTGACGTTTTTATTCGTTTATATCGGATAATCCAGTATTTTTTTTGATATATCGACATTACAGAACACTACATCTAGTTCCAAGTATGTATTTGCATATGTAAAATGTAGTTTACATTGATATATCCGTTTAGTTTTTGGTAAACTATTATTTACACGAATAATCATTCCATATACATTTTGCTCCATTTCAAATATCCCCATGGACTACACAATTACTCGCAACCATGACGTCATCAATGTTTGCACGTCATCAGTTCTTATTTTCTCATTCACTGGATTTCTCAGTTAGGATGAAGTGTTGGTTTATTTTATCTGAAAAACAAATACACATGACTAGCTGTTACGTAGAATAATCGCAACATAACACAGATAAACGACAAATAATAAAAAATAAAACAGACATTTACTAATTTCTGCAGTTTGTCCGCTTTATATAACTGTAAACATACACATATATTAATATGAAACACTAACTGTGAATGTTTACATATGCGCAAGTTAGTTAGCATTTTAAGAAAGAATAACATATAACGTATAGATGGAAATAAAGAAAGATTTCCTCATTACCCGTTTGGTGAATCTCCTCATTTGAATGTAAGTATACACACGATAAAACACGTTCACGTGTTATATATTGTCGCATTTAAGCTACTTATACGTTTATTGTACTTTTGCGGAATTTCATTTACACGCAGGTAGACTATACTACTCTGTGTAAATAAACATACCCTGCGTAGGCGGATGAGTAGACGAGTGATGCATTGAATCATCGACATTACCACTGTTGTTAATTGGCATGTCCTTCCGAAGATGTCTAAGTGGACAAAGCCGACAAAGCGGACCGGTCAGTGGATATTTAATTATGTGTTAATGGTCATTATCGGGGGTGTAACGACCTTGATACTATCTTCACTATGTGTAGCATTGTTGGGATTACAAGTATTAAATTGTTTAATCCAAACTAACCGAATAACTAAAAGATAGATCTTGATTTAAAATACATCCTCGGTAGAGTTTAGCAATGCAAAATAAATCAAGCAGCAAGGTACGCACCTTGTAAGATGAATATATTACCGACTTACAATACTCCATATATTACTTCACATGGTTGAATGAGAAACTCTAACAACTAACTGGCTTCCTATGATATCAAGGGTTCTATGGTATCACGGTAATATCCGTTCTAATACACATCTAATTCTGACATTTTTACGTAAAATTGATTACATTTTATATATCATAACAATTTAGTAGAAGGGTCACAGAAAGCATTTGAGTTTCCTTTTTCTTTGAATATTGTTTACAGTTTATGTGTTATCTTAGTGGACTGGTACAGTGTCGAACACTATTTTACTAGTATGTACTCCAGTTTCTGTGATGTAAAAAGTAGCTCTACTGAGTACATGGTTAGTAACTTAGAATTTCAGCTGTATTTTTGGCGAGTGTAAGAAAAGTGATTATACTTTTCGACACGAGCCAAAATACAACTGAAGTTCTAAGTTACTAAACATGTACTTTTTTATCATGCAAACTGTTTTAAATAACATAATTTACGTGAAAACGATAATGTAAACAACAACTCACGTCTGCTGCGGTCAAAATACAAATGGAGGATGTTTTGTCAAGGGAAGTAACTTTGGCAAAAAATATTTTCGGCCGTTAAATAAATTATATCGATAATAAATGCAAAATACTTTACTTTGATAATGCATTGCAGTCCTAAATTGATAAGTATACAACATACATGGGTATATATGTAGTTCAAATGGTTTATACATGACGCTTTAAGTGCACGTGTACCCAACTAGCATAATACAGCAGTTTCGGATAGTAGGAAGTAGCTGCATAGTAGAAACATTCGTTGCATGATAAATACACCTGATGACCAAATGGTTTGGAATCTACACTGTCATGTGGCATGTGGTCGCATCGTAGGGACATGCAAAAGTACTAGTTAGTAACTTAAGTTGGTCGGACAAAATAGGCCCAGTGTGGAGCCAATTGCGATCCAAGTGTCATGGATATTCATTTAGTTTTGCTTAAATAATGTATGCTACATGCAAACTACCATAAATAACTGTAGTTATAACATGTTCATATATTAATGAGTTGGTATCATTTAAAGTATATCGTGTAAGCTCCACATGTCCACAAGAATGTAACTTAATGCAGACGTTACTTTTCAACCATCGTGATGCAGTTGTCGCACATTTAGGAATTCGCATCCCGTGTTTGATGGTTTGTGGGGATGCTAGACGAAGTTTTTCAGCTTTATAAAAGGTAGATCCGGAACGCTTCTACTTAACGTCCGTACCGCTTAGCTTACTACCCAACATGCAGAACAGGGTATCACTTAATTCGAGCCTTCGTGTTTTAACGGTGCTGACATTTTATATAGCTTTGTACAAATATGTCTGCATAAAATGTAAAATTCGTTAAAACGGCTTTGAGCAAAGCTAGGTATAAAATGACAAAATTGATAAGAAAAAAGGTCTCTGGACACGGCAGAGAATACTCTGATTAGATATCTGTACTTTAATTCATGAAATATGAAGTAATTAGATCTCTTCAGGGGCGGATCCAGGATTTCAGCTTAGGGGGGGCGTAATATTTTGGTCAATTTTCGGGTCCGTCTCTAGCCTCATAAAACGTTTGCGGTAGTGCATTTATAGGGTAAAAAAAGTCCGTTTTCAAATAAAAGGATTTAACAATGTGTTAATTAAACCACTTATTAGCCATTATGCGTCGAGCGAGCGAAGCGAGCGAGAAAAAAAATTATACTGAGGGCGTCCATCTAAATTGTTTGATGTTTTATCTACAGTAACATGGACATACACGTATGAATAACAAAAGTCCGTTTTCAAATAAAAAAAATTAACAATGTGTTAATTAAACCACTCATTAGCCATTATGCGTCAAGCGAGCGAAGCGAGCGAGAATTTTTTTTATACTGAGGGCGTGCAACGAAATTGTTTGATATTTTATCTACAATAACATGGACATACATGTATGAATAAAAAAAGTGCGTTTTCAAATAAACGGATTTAACAATGTGTTAATTAAACCACTCATTAGCCATGATGCGTCGAGCGAGCGAAGCGAGCGAAAAAAAATTTATACTGCGGGCGTATTTGATATTTTATCTACAGTAAAATGGACATACATGTATGATCCGGAATTTTTAGGGGGGGGGGGGGCGCGCGCCCCCCCTGGATCCGCTAGTGCTCTTAAAGTGTTTGATTTCGCATAATGCAAGTGTTTCCAAAAGTGAAAAAACGGTAACGAATGTGTTCGACTGGAAATGGAGAACGTGGACTGACACAGTGACAGAAAAAGAACTAACACGTATATAGTGTGTAGTTAAAAAATGTTTTATATTCCAAATTAAATAGGCGTAAGTTGTGACTAGGCATAGTTTATCAATGGGCGTAGTTTATGAATGGGCATAGCTTGCAATTGGGTGTAGTCTGTGAATGGACATAGTTTGTGAACTGGGTGCAGTATGTAAATGGACGTAGTTTTTAAATGGTTGCAGTTTGTGAATGGTCGTAGTTTGCGAATGGACGTAGTCTGTGAATGGACATAGTTTGTGAATGGACGTAGTCTGTGAATGGATGTAGTTTGTGACTGGACGTAGTTTGTGAATGGTCGTAGTTTGTAAATGGACGTAGTTTGTGAATGGTCGTAGTTTGTGAATGGAGGTAGTTTGTGAATGGTCGTAGTTTGTTAATGGTCGTAGTTTGTTAATGGTCGTAGTTTGTGAATGGATTAGTTTGTGAATGGTCGTAGTTTGTGAATGGATGGTCGTAGTTTGTGAATGGATGGTCGTTGTTTGTGAAGGGGCGTAGTTTGTGAATGGTCGTAGCTTGTAAATGGTCGTTATTTGTGAATGGGCGTAGTTTGTGACTCGACGTAGTATGTGACTGTGTGTAGTTTGTAAATGAACGTAGCATAAAATATAAAATTCGTTAAAAAGGCTTTGAGCAAAGCTATTTAAAATGACAAAATTGATAAGAAAGGCTACAACAATGTGGGTGAGGTTGGGAGCACAACATAACTATGTGTAAGAATTGACCAAAACTACACAGAGTGTGTGTGTGGGAGGGGGTGGAGAGGGCAACATATATGTGTAAGAAGCTGTGTAAGAAATTACCAAAACAACACAGATATATGTAAAAAAAACAATAGACATTAAATAAAAATATTCGATTCGAGCGTGGGGGTGGGGTGGAGGTGTGGGGGTGGGGGTGGGGGTGGGGGTGGGGGTGGTGGGCATCACAGGTATATGTAAGAATTGACCAAAACAACACAGACATACGTAAAAAAACACACAAAAATTAGTTTCGAGTGAGGGGGGAGGGAGTGGGGGCGGGGAGAGAAGCAGGGGGTGTGGGGGAGGGAGCAACATTATGTGTAAGAAGCTATGTGTAAGAATTGACAAAAAAACACAGAAATATGTAAAAAAAATAAAAAAATCTAGTTTCGAGTGTGTGGTTGGGGCACGGGGGGGATGGGGTGGGAGTGGCGGGGGAGGGAAGCCGGGGGGAGGAAGGGGGCAACATGTTTAAGAATTGACAAAAGCAACACAGAAATATGTAAAAAAAGAATATAGTTTCAAGTGGGGGTGGGGTGTGGGGGGAGGGGGGAAGAGGCGGGAATGGGTTGGGGGCGGGGGGAAGGGGGCAACATATATACGTGTAAAAATTGACTAAAAAAACAAAGAAATATGTAAAAAAAAAAAAAAAAAAAAAAAAAAAGTTTCAAGTGTGGGAGGGGGGGTGAGAGGCGGGGGTGGGGGGGGGTGGGGGGTGGGGGCGGGGAGGGTTGCAACATATATGTGTAAGAATTGACTAAAACAACACAGAAATATGTAAAACAAAAATAAACAATTTGATTTTCAAGTGGGGGTGGGGTGGGGGAGGGAGCGGGGTGAGAGGCGGGAGTGGGTTGGGGGGAGGGGGCAACATATGGATCTATGTGTAAGAATTGGCTAAAACAACAAAGAAATATGTAAAAAAAAAAAATCAAGTGGGGGTGGGGGTAAGGGGGAGAGGCATGGTGTGTGATGATGGGGAGGGTTGCAACATATATGTGTAAGAATTGACTAAAACAACACAGAAATATGTAAAAAAATAATAATAATTAGATTTTCAAGTGGGGGTGGGGTGGGGTGGAGTGAGGAAGAGAGGCGGGAGTGGGTTGTGGGGGGAGGGGGCAACATATATGTGTAAGAATTGACTAAAACAACAAAGAAATATGTAAAAAAAAAAAAAGTTTCAAGTCTGGTGGGGAGGGGGAGAGGCGGGGTGTGTGTGTGTGTGGGGGGGGGGGGGGGGGGGGGGGGGCAGGGATGGTTGCAACATATATGTGTAAGAATTGACTAAAACAACACAGAAATAGGTAAAAAAAAAGTGGGGGGGAGTGGGGGCGGACGGGGGTGTAGTGGGGGAGGAGGGATCCCATGCCCCAATATGGGTGAAGTAATAAGATGCATAATGCTAAAACAAATCCCAAACCAAAATTATAGATATATACATGCTTACATGCAAACCTAGATCTGCCTTTATTGCACATTTTATGGGCCATCACAATTTGGGTTCCATGGGAGCCCAGAATTTGCAGAAGACTAAATTACTTATCCAACCCTTTACAACATACTATAAGGAAACCAATTCCAAAATTTAGTTCAGCTAGGACAAGAAATGTAAGATATATAGACCTGTAAACACAGCTTACACGCAAAATTTGATGTGAAACAGACTTATTTTAAGGGCTATCAGACTTTGGGTTTCATGGGAGCCACGGGGTTACAGGAAACAAAAATACTTAAGCAGCCCTTACGATAATGCTATAAGGAAGCTAATGGCCAAATTTGGTTGTGCTAGAGTAAGAATTGTAAGAGATATAGACTTGTAAACATAGCTTACACACAAAATTTGATGTGAAATGGGGCACATTTTATGGGCTATTATAATTTGGGTTCCATGGGAGCACATGGGTTACAGGAACCAAAATTGCTTATGCAGCCCTTAAGATAATGCTATAAGGAAGCCCATGAACAAATTTATTTGTGCTAGGATAAGAAATGTAAGAGATATAGACTTGTAAACACAGCTTACACGCAAACCTTGTTGTGGGACGCCGACGCCAACGCCGACGCCGACGCCGGTGTGATTACATAAGCTCTCTTATTCTTCGAATAGTCGAGCTAAAAATGATTATTTGTTTGTTCTTATTTATATATTCCAGAAGTGTGACATAGCGCAAGATGTGGTCCATATATTTTTGAACATTCGCCTGAACGTTGTTTTGTCTTAACGTTTGTCGTTGTTTTAAACATGCCATGAAATTATGACTTTTTCTACCCAAACACAATAAATTGCACAGATAAATTCAAAAGTTAACCGATCAGATGCACTAAATCGCGTTGTACAGTATTCCTTGAGGTAAAGAACACTATCCTACCCAATGTTTTCAAGTTTATTTGGTATCTGTAAAATCCAGAATGACTTTGTATACGTATTTCGGTCTCTTTTTTGTAACGGCCCTGATGTGGTGGAGGTACGCTTAAACGAAGTAACGCTTCATGTCAGGTAGCATTTTAAAGAACCTCTTTTTCTTCATTTTTCAAGCAGACACACATGTCTTTATCGTCCGCATGTTTCGGCATTTGCTAGCTTACCCTTTTAACGCTTAAACTGGATTCACTGGAAATGCTCTCTCCCTTGTTTACGTTCTTAAAATGTCATAGACACGAACAAGCCTACTGCTTTTAGTGAACATGTTCTGGAGCATTTCTTATGAACGATTCAGTTGTTGTATCGCCTTTACGAAGTAATACAATTGGCATATATGTGGGGGTTTTCATCGACGACGGCAATGAAGGCATCAACGTTAAGTTTATGCATTTTTCTCTGTTTCACTTTAAGAATATTCCATAGAACAACCAAGCTTGGCTGATATTTGTATAATTGGTAAAAATGTAACGGTATTCCGTAACCTGGTGGACAGTGGCCCACTTTGTCAATGACAACGCATATGAAAGGCGGATCCAATACATCCTTTCACTGCCTGAACATTTGATGAATTCATTCAGGTACCCATTGATCACTGCTGGGCGACTGCGAGTTTTTCATTCACTTGCCCCCGACCGAAGCTCGAACACGCTACCATCAGTTGCTCCGTAGTCGAACGCTCTAACCGCTCGGCCACGGCGGCTCTCTGAACAATTCAAAGCTTTAGACTAGTGACCAACACATTGACATTTATTGGCCATTTACTTAACTGCAATATGTTAATTTTGGTGTTAACTCGATTGTTTCTACCGCCGTTTACTTTTATAAAAATTCTTGTAATTTCTGCGCCAAAAAAATTACTCGTAGCCCAACAGTGTTAGCTATATGTCCGTTTTTGTTTTTTATTTTGTATAAAATTGTATATATTAAAATGATGGTGATTCTCTACCCAGAATTGTCATTCCTTGTATATTCATACAAGCTCTGTAAGTGTCTCAGCAAATTACAAGAGTTAAACATATAAAAGATTTAACTTAAAAAAAAGATAAATATGTACTCAATAATAAATCAGTAAACACAACGTATGTTTTGCTTAACATTATATAGAATACAAGGTTAATATTGGCATATCACCCTGCCGTCAAAACATTCAAATGGACTCCACCATTGCGTTTCCCACAGGGTTACAGTTTAGCGTTTGTGCATACCATCACTTTCCAGAATCTCAAAGCTCTAAACAACCTACCTAAAATTAAAGTACTAACCTAAATTCATTAACAATTTGTAAAGTAAGCGGTGTTTCATTCCATGTTTTACCACTCAATCAGCAGCACCTCATATCATTAGTGGTGTCAAGTCACGTTGTTGATTTTAATAGCTTTGGTCATGTGACAAATTATGACGTAATCGCAGATTTAGTCACATGGTAGGGATTGAATGATAGGAGGTAGACATAGTTTTTGAAAAAACAATTCAAATTGTTCCTCTTCGTACACATTTTCATGTATCCGTGAGTCAGTACTTTCAGTGTCTTTAATTGTAATCAATGATTCATTATCATACGTTGCTTTTCGTAATGAATTTGGCGAAGAAACCCTTAACTTCTTTTCACAACTTGATATTGTTTAAATTTCCCTTTTTTGTACTGATTTTTGGTGTAAATACTCTACTTGGTGATTGTGTAGGTGATTTGAATAGTGTCTTTACGTCTAAATTTGATTTGTCTGGTGTCACAATTCGCTTTCTGTTTGTTAATGCTCTTTTTGAGAGAGGCAAGTTATACCTTTTATATAACGATAATTTCGATATTTTTCTCATGTTCTCTCATGTTCAGACTGAAATAAATAGAGAATGAATATTGTGATTTAGAAATTAAATTAAAGGCAGTGGCTATGTATACGGTTCCCGGACACCCAGATTACAGTCTAGGACACTGGCCTATATACGTAGTAAAGGGAAGGTGATAGAACTAATAAAAAATATGTAGATATATATAATAGTTGCTGACTGCTCTTGAGCAATTCAATAGTAAACTGTTGTTATACTTACAAATATATTCGTATTTTTATGTAGAAATTATGAGTGGAAGAGTATGAAATAGTCTAAAACAATCGATAGAACCAATATGTACATAATATAGTAAATTGCAGGCGTATACTAGGTAGGTAAGTATGTAGGCAGGGCAGGGCAGGGCAGGGCAGGGCAGAGGAAAGGCAGGCAGGCAGGTAAGTAGGTAGGTAGGTACTTAATTTCAAAATGTCCACTAGGCCTGTGAGAAAAAAATACGTTTTTTAAAGGGACACATGGCAATCTTGAAAGCTTTATAAATCACTAAAATTACCCTCTTAATTTATTGATTCGGTATCATTTTGACTTTAAATATGCTGGCATATATTTAAATACAGTTTTCAACTTTACTTCGTTATTTTAACTAGGTTTGAATATATTGACTTGACATAGCACAGGTTTCCGACAATTTCGTTCATCTTCAATTCATTTATACATATCAACAATTTAACCGAAACAGCGTTGGTTAATCATGTGTTGGTCTAGTCTATATAGCTTTGAGCTGCATCAGGGGCGTAGCGTGGTCTGTTTTCAATATACTCCTAAAACGAGGTGCGAAGCTTAAATTGGTAATTTTCACCCTTACCCCGCTCGCCCCTCTTATTTTTATTGCATTTTTCAACTTTTTTGGTTTTTTATTTTTATTTATTTTTATTTTTCAAAGTTACTCCCGTAAGTAAGGGAGTATGCCATGCTACGCCTCTGTACACCTTATACAAATATGAACCAAGCTTGATTATTCTACTGCACGAATCATCGGAACCTTCGTTCGACTGCATTACGTTACTCTCCGTTAATTACGTAATCAATCACGCTCCGACAATTAACTGCATATTACTTAGATACTGAGAAACAGAGCTAAACTCATAAACCTAACATCGCCGTCGCCGATGAAAAACCACCGCGTATATGCTTCTTTTTTCTTCTTCGAAAACGTAAGACAACAACTGACTAGCTATTATCGTTCATAAGAAATGCTTCAGAACATTTTTACTAACAAGCAGTAGGCATGTTCGTGTCTATGACAGCTTAGTCTACATTTGTAAGAACGTAAACCAGGCAAAGAGCATTTCCAGTATATCCAATGTAATCGTTATATGGGTAGCTAACAAATGCTGAAATATGCGGACGACAAAAAGTTTTTTGTGCTTCTAAAATGAAAAAAAAGAGGTTCTTTAAAATGCTACCTTACCTGAAGCGTTACTTCGTTTTAGAGTACCTCCACCACATCAAGGGCGTTACAAAAAGAAAATGATCGAAATACGTCTACAAAGTTATTCTGGATTTTACAGATACCAAATAAACTTAAAAACATTGGGTAGGATAGTGTTATTTACCTCACGGAATACTGTACAGCGCGATTTAGTGCATCTGACCGGTTAACTGTTGAATTTGTCTGTGCAACTTATTGTGTTTGGTAGAAAAAGTCATAAATTCATGGCATGTTTGAAACAACGACAAACGTTAAGACAAAACAACGTTCAAGCGAGTGTTCAAAAATATATGGACCACATCTTGCGCTATGTCACACTTCTGGAATATATAAATAAGAACAAACAAATAATCATTTTCTTATCTTCGGTGTTTATTTGCACCCGTCCGAGGCGTTATTCCGCCACAAAATGTTGTTACTTCCACCAAACCAAAGGGTAACGGATGGACCACGATGTACTTACAAAAACATTGTATGAGAAAATATACGATACATAATTGCAGGAATGAACGAAGATTGTAAAATGTATAGTGTTCCCTTGAAAATATATTCATATTTAGCTAAAAAAAAAGTGCTCGAACTACTGCTTCTATGCAGTTTACCGATGTATGACTAGCTGCTTATTTTATAAAAATCACTGTATGCCCAGCTGAGAGTTTTACTGTATCCTAGCTACATATGACAATCTTAGTATTCAATGTGCGATACCAGTGTGGTGTCATTGTTAGTGCCAAACTATAGTTATTTTGAAATACAGTTTTCGGAAAGTGTATTAGACTAAAAATAATGCACGCGGAAAATGTGTAAATAAGAAATAAATAGTGTTTTGCTTATCATTACAGTAATGTAGGTTTACTTTTTCCATCATTAAACGCTAGATATCTGGAATAAAATTCACCAACTATTCTTGAGAATATTCTTATGCCTAAGCCCAAGTATGCAGATTGCAATCACGATTTTTTTTATAAGTTTCAATAATTATGATAAATGTTCATAACAAATGTCATGTACAGATATGATAAATACTAATAAATAACAACTATGTACAATTTTTAATCTTTGGAGGTCATATGAATGGTTTTGGACGAAATCTGAGTACTTGAACCCAAGTCTAACAATACTCTGAAGAATGGTTGGTGAATTCTAGGCCTGGACTCACATCTTTCTGGTTCACGCTTTGGTCTTTGCCCTGGATTTTTTTTCACCCCGACGTAAATCGAAGGAATTTTCCCTTAAATAATTGTAACCCAAACACGGTTCAAACTAGGTATGAGTTTTAGGGAGAAGGATTTGTTTGTATGATGTTTTACGTCGGAGAAGTGATTTCTCCCTCCTGAAGAAACCGGGAGAAGTTTGGGAAAATAGGTTGAAGTGAGGGAGAAGTGCAATAAAGGCATACAAGTATTGTAGTTTACCAACCGATTATTCTAGATAGATATTTGTTTAATCATCTGTTTTTGCAACTTGTAAATAAAATGGCGTATCTAACTAAACTGCTGTTGATTCATAATAAACAGGTTTTAACTTTCGGATTTAAAGTTATAAAGTTATAAAGCAATGCATTTATTATTTGCCATTATACATCGGTAAACTGTTTCTTAAATAACGTGCCATATTTGTTATTCATGAAACACTTTGACTTTGTTACAGCAGAAAATAATTGCACATTTTATAAGAAATAATGACTTAATAACAATTTTTAAATTTTTTATTTTTATTAACAAGTTAAGTGGAAACCCTCTAAAACGTATTATCATCGAACGCATTTATCATTACCGTCATCCATCAATGCTACATCAATGATCACTACAATAGCGTTCATTAATCTATCAGTATATGTATCACTACACCAATCACTACTACATGTACATCAATGAATTATGGTCAGTAAAGCAGGGTTCACTTTTCACTCATTATCATTTATCACTCAGTATCATTTATCACTCAGTATCATTTATCACTACATCAATCACTACTACATGTACATCAATGAATTATGGTCAGTAAAGCAGGGTTCACTTTTCACTCATTATCATTTATCACTCAGTATCATTTATCATTACAACAATTGCTCCTACATCAATGATCAATCAACACGTCTAGTGAATATCAAAATCTTCTAACATTTCATGACTGATAAGTTCTGCGCATTTTCTCATTCTTCCACAGCTCTAAAGCACGGTTGAAGCCTGTCCAATGTTCCAGAATGGTTTGACTTCGTCTGAATAGCGCATACAATGTGTATTGTCAGTTAAAACCCATTCAACCACATCTGAGAACAACATGGATGCAATATTAGTCAATAGAAAGCGCTTCTCCGCTAACAGTTTGTAGTAGATACCAATTTAGGAACTTTGTTTCTTGGGGACATAAATATTCAGAATTGTTTGAAATTGGTATCGTTCTTGACTTTGAAATTGGCGTAATAAGTTCATTTTTGAAACGTTATTTGACTTGGCACTACATTGAAGTTTTTAGTTTGAACTAAACCATGTCGGGATGTCTGTGCAATCTTTATCTTTAATATTTTGTTCCTGTGATGAATTATGCAATGGTCTGTTGTCTCAGCAAAATCTGAAGATGTAGCCCCACAATATACACAGCTGAATTCATCCATATTTTTCCGAAATAATACAATAATTAAAGGTTTTCGTCAGTTGTCATCAATGTATACTGACTCTTTTACTCTATTGTCTTAAAGTTACAAATGAGTAACTTATAAAATCTGTCTTCTTATTTGCAAATGTATTATAGCAGTGATGCATATGACAAGCATGGTGGGTGCATGATGTAGCCCAGAAATTATGTCAATAATGTAGCCCAGAAATTATATCAATAATGTAGCCCAGAAATTATATCAATAATGTAGCCCAGAAATTATATCAATAATGTAGCCCAGAAATTATATCAATAATGTAGTCCAGAAATTATATCAATAATGTAGCCCAGAAATTATATCAATAATGTAGTCCAGAAATTATATCAATAATGTAGCCCAGAAATTATATCAATAATGTAGCCCAGAAATTATATCAATAAAATATAAATTGCATGCGTAGCGTTCTTAAATGTGACGTAAAACGAGAATGTGTTATCAGATAGGCATACAGTTATTTTGTAGTGGAAGCACAGCCTACTTACAAAAACATTGAATGTTCTGTGAATGATCGGTTTGTATGAGAACTTATACGATAAATAATTAGAGGAATGAATGCAGATTGTAAACAATATAGTGTTCCCATGAAAAATATTCATATTTAACCAAACAAATGCTCGAAGAACTGCTTCTGTGCAGTTTGCCGGTGTGTGACTCGCTGCACATTTACTGTATACATTACCTATCCGTGTTTTCTCACTGAGGGCGAGGATTGTTTGTTTATTTTAGCGTTGTTTTAATTCTGTACACGGATAATCATATGTACAGGGCTAATGGTATTTTACCGACAAAGTGAAATATCGTTGTTTTACAGCCTGATAGAAAGGAATAAAGGTAAACTCACCGAAAACGGTGTCACTGGTGTGACCCGGAATCGTACAAAATTGCAATCTCTACCCAGAGTGCACTCGTTCCTCATTTGACTCTGTCAACGTCAAAGGAAGTAGGGCGAACGGTTAGGTCACGTGATTATTCAAAAACGTTATGACGATGTTTATAATAAATCCTTTTGCGTGATCTGCAAAGATAAAATATAGACCTATATCAAATAGTTTCCTTTTTTTTTCCTATGAGTTATTTTTTTTTAGTAATTTTCTGCTATCGAGCTTCGGTTTGAATTGTTTACATATGCGTGTCGATTGAGAAGAATTGAGTACGTATTAGTTTTGTAGTAAAATAGTCCCGATTAAAACTAAATTGTTTTCGTGCATTATTTCAAATCTTGCAGCATCTAATCTGCAGATATTCTGAAAATTATATTTACACAAGAAATAAATCAGTTTAAGGCAAACATATTCCAATTTAACAGGTTTTACAAAAACGTGTAATTTAGAACTTATCAGAGATATATGTGAGTGCATGGAACGATAACTCTGCGTGGAGATTGACAAAATTGAAGCTCTCTCGATAAAAGCATCCCAGCTTCCGGAAGGGATACACCTGAGTTTACATACTGTGTAGTGTGTAGTTTAAAAAATATTTTATATTCCAAATTAAATAGGCGTAAGTTGTGACTGGGCACAGTTTGTGAATGGACGTAGTTTACGAATTGGCATAGTTTGTGAATGGATGTAGTCTGTGAATGGACGTAGTTTGTAAATGGACGTAATTTGACTGGATGCAGGTTGTAAATGGACGTAGTTTGTAAATGGTCATAGTTTGCGAATGGACGTAATCTGTGACTGGACGTAGTTTGTGAATGGACATAGTTTGTGAATGGACGTAGTCTGTGAATGGATGTAGTTTGTGACTGGACGTAGTTTGGGACTGGGTGTAGTTTGTGAATGGTCATTGTCTGTAATTGGACGTAGTCTGTGACTGGACGTAGTTTGTAAATGGGCGTAGTTTGTGAATGGACGCAGTTTGTGAATGGACGTTGTTTGTGAATGGTCGTAGTTTGTGAGTGGACGTAGTTTGTGAATAGTCGTAGTGTGTGAATGGACGTAGTTTGTGAATGGTCGTAGTTTGTGAATGGTCGTAGTTTGTGAATGGGCGTTGCTTGTGAATTGTCGTAGCTTGTAAATGGTCGTATTTTGTGACTCGACGTAGTTTGTGACTGGGTGTTGTTTGTCAATGAATGTAGTATGGACGTAGTCTGTGAATGGGCGTAGTTTGTTATGGACGTAGTCTGTCAATGGTCACAGTTTGTAAATGGTCGTAGTCTGTGAATGGACGTAGTGTGTGAATGGACGTAGTGTGTGAATGGACGTAGTTTGTGACTGAATGTAGTTTCTGACTGGGTGTAGTTTGTAATTGGACGTATTTGTAAATGGACATAGTTTGTAAACTGTCGTAGTTTGTGAATGGTCGTAGTCTGAGAATGGACGTAGTTTATGACTGGACGTAGTTTGTAAATGGGTGTAGTTTGTGACTGGACGTACGTTGTGAATGAGCGTAGTTTGTGACTGGTTGTAGTTTGTAAATGGGTGTAGTCTGTGAATGGTCGTAGTCTGTGAATGGACGTAGTGTGTGAATAGACGTAGTTTGTGACTGGACGTAGTTTGTGACTGGGTGTAGTTTGTAATTGGACGTATTTGTAAATGGACATAGTTTGTAAATTGTAGTAGTTTGTGAATGGTCGTAGTCTGAGAATGGACTGGGTGTAGTTTGTAATTGGACATATTTGTAAATGGACATAGTTTGTAAATTGTAGTAGTTTGTGAATGGTCGTAGTCTGAGAATGGACGTAGTTTGTGACTGGACGTAGTTTGTAAATGGGTGTTGTTTATGACTGGACGTACTTTGTGAATGAGCGTAGTTTGTGACTGGATGTAGTTTGTCAATGGTAGTAGTTTGTGAATGTGAGTAGTTTGTGACTGGTCGTAGTCTGTTAATGTTCGTAGTTTGTGACTGGACGTATACTGTGAATGGACGTAGTTTGTGACTGGGCGTAGTTTGTGACTGGATGTAGTTTGTAAATTGACGTAGTCTGCAAATGGGCGTAGTTTGTGAATGAGCGTAGTTTGTGAATGGGCGTAGTTTGTCAGTGAGTGTAGTTTAGGAATAAGCGTAGTTTGGGAATATGAGTAGTTTGTGAATACTTATAGTTTGTGAATGGCCGTAGTTTGTGAATGGACGTAGTTTGTGAATAAGCGTAGTCTGTGAATGAGCGTAGTTTGTGAATGGGCGTAGTCTGGGAATGTGAGTAGTTTGTGAATGAGTGTAGTTTGTTAATGGTCGTAGTTTGTGAATGGGCGTATTTGTGAATGAGCGTAGTTTGTGAATGGGCGTAGTTTGTGTATGAGCTTAGTTTGTAAATTTACGTAGTTTTTGTATGAGCATAGTTTGTGACGGGGTGTAGTTTGTGAATTGGCGTAGTTTGTGAATGGGTGTAGTTTGTGAATGTTTCTAGATTCTCTCAAACTAGAGATAAGAATTTGAAAATGGCGCTTAAGTTGTGCTTTATTGTGATTTAAATGATTTGTTGAATTATGTTGTCATGCAGATGATGTAGCCAAGTTCCTGTTTTATTATATGTGTGATGTGATAACCTTTCAAAAGATATTTATGAATGATGTGTTTTTGACTTTTATTTCATTTTCTTCTAAAATAAAAACTGAAAGCTTGAGTAAAACTACTCTTTTTTAATTACGCTTTGACATTTTAAACGCTGCTGTATTTTTATTAAATTCGTTCGCTTTTTATTTAGGAAAGTAGTCGATGTTTAACGCGCATAGTGTGTAAATAATGTATTGTCATGTTTCTATAGCATTGACTTTATTTTATTTCATTTCATTTGTTTGACACCTGCAATAAAATGTTATATTCAGTTGTTTACTTTCAATGTCTTGCGTTTTGCATATAATGTTCATGTTGAAGTGGTGGAGAGAATCAGTATAACTGAATATCAAAGTATGCTTATACTGGTTCCCTCTTTAATCTTAGGAGAGCATCAGTATAACTGAATATTAATGTATGTGTATACTGGTTCCCTCTGTAAATAAAGTATTCAATCTTAGGAGAGCATCAGTATAACTGAATATTAATGTATGCGTATACTGGTTCCCTCTGTAAATAACGTATTTAATCTTAGGAGAGCATCAGTCTAACTCAATATTACTGTATGCGTATACTTGTTCCCTCTGTAAATTAAGTATTTAATCTTAGGAGAGCATCAGTATAACTGAATATTAATGTATGCGTATACTGGTTCCCTCTGTAAATAAAGTCTTTAATCTGAGGAGAGCATCAGTATGACTGAATATTAATGTATGCGTATCAAAGTAAAGTATTTAAACTTAGGAGAGCATCAGTATAACTGAATATTAATGTATGCGTATACTGGTTCCCTCTGTAAATAAAGTATTCAATCTTAGGAGAGCATCAGTATAACTGAAAATTAATGTATGCGTATACTGGTTCCCTCTGTAAATAAAGTATTCAATTTTAGGAGAGCATCAGTATAACTGAATATTAATGTATGTGTATACTGGTTCCCTCTGTAAATAAAGTATTTAATCTTAGGAGAGCATCAGTATAACTGAATATTAATGTATGTGTATACTGGTTCCCTCTGTAAATAAAGTATCCAATCTTAGGAGAGCATCAGTATAACTGAAAATTAATGTATGCGTATACTGGTTCCCTCTGTAAATGAAGTATTTAATCTTAGGAGAGCATCAGTATACCTGAATATTAATGTATGCGTACAGGTTCCCTCTGTAAATAAAGTATTTAATCTTAGGAGAGCATCAGTATAACTGAATATTAATGTATGCGTATACAGGTAAAGTATTTAATCTTAGCAGAGCATCAATATAACTGAACATAAATGTATGGGTATACAGGTTCCCTCTGTAAATAAAGTATTTTATCTTAAGAGAGCATCAGTATAACTGAATATTAATGTATGCGTATAGGTTCCTTCTGTAAATAAAGTATTTAATCTTAGGAGAGCATCAGTATAACTGAACATTAATGTATGGGTATACAGGTTCCCTCTGTAAATAAAGTATTTAATCTTAGGAGAGCATCAGTATAACTGAATATTAATGTATGCGTATACAGGTAAAGTATTTAATCTTAGGAGAGCATCAGTATAGCTGAACATTAATGTATACGTATACAGGTTCCCTCTGTAAATAAAGTATTTAATCTTAGGAGAGCATCAGTATAACTGAATATTAATGTATGCGTATACTGGTTCCCTCTGTAAATAAAGTATTTAATCTTAGGAGAGCATAAGTATAACTGAACATTAATGTATGCGTATACAGGTTCCCTCTGTAAATAAAGTATTTAATTTTAGGAGAGCATCAGTATAACTGAATATTAAAGTATGCGTACAGGTTCCTTCTGTAAATAAAGTATTTATTCTTAGCAGAGCATCAATATAACTGAATAGTAATGTATGCGTATACTGGTTCCCTCTGTAAATAAAGTATTTAATCTTAGGAAAGCATCAGTATAACTGAATATTAAAGTATGCGTAAAGGTTCCCTCTGTAAATAAAGTATTTAATCTTAGGAGAGCATCAGTATAACTGAATATTAATGTATGCGTATACAGGTTCCCTCTGTAAATAAAGTATTTAATCTTAGGAGAGCATCGGTATAACTGAATTTGAATGTATGCGCACTGGTTCCCTCGGTAAATAAAGTATTTAATCTTAGGAGAGCATCAGTATAACTGAATATTAAAGTATGCGTACAGGTTCCCTCTGTAAATAAAGTAGTTAATCTTAGGAGAGCATCAGTATAACTGAACATTAATGTATGCGTATACAGGTTCCTTCTGTAAATAAAGTATTTAATCTTAGGAGAGCGTCAGTATACCTGAATATTAAAGTATGCGTACAGGTTCCCTCTGTAATTAAAGTATTTAATCTTAGGAGAGCATCAGTATAACTAAATATTAATGTATGCGTATACTGGTTACCACTGTAAACAAAGTATTTAATCTTAGGAGAGCATCAGTATAACTGAATATTAAAGTATGCGTCCAGGCTCCCTCTGTAAATAAGGTATTTAATCTTAGGAGAGCATCAGTATAACTGAATATTAAAGTATGCGTACAGGTTCCTTCTGTAAATAAAGTAGTTAATCTTAGGGGAGCATCAGTATAACTGAACATTAATGTATGCGTATACAGGTTCTCTCTGTAAATAAAGTATTTAATCTTAGGAGAGCATCAGTATAAATGAACATTAATGTATGCGTATACAGATTCCCTCTGTAAATAAAGTATTTAATCTTAGGAGAGCATCAGTATAACTGAATAGTGAATGATGCGTACAGGTTCCTTCTGTAAATAAAGTATTTAATCTCAGGACAGCATCAGTATAACTCAATATTAAAGTATGCGTACAGGTTCTCTCTGTAAATAAAGTATTTAATCATAGGAGAGCATCAGTATAACTGAATATTAATGTATGGGTATACAGGTTCCCTCTGTAAAACAAGTATTTAATCTTAGGAGAGCATCAGTACATCTGAATATGAATGTATGCGTATACAGGTTCCCTATGTAAATAAAGTATTTAATCTGAGGAGAGCATCAGTATAACTGAATATTAATGTATGTGTACAGGTTCCCTCTGTAAATAAAGTATTTAATCTTAGGAGAGCATCAGTATCACTGAACATTAATGTATGCGTACAGGTTCCCTCTGTAAATAAAGTATTTAATCTTAGGAGAGCATCAGTATAACTAAATATTAATGTATGCGTATACTGGTTCCCACTGTAAATAAAGTATTTAATCTTAGGAGAGCATCAGTATAACTGAATACGAATGTATGTGTATACAGGTTCCCTCTGTAAATAAAGTATTTAATCTTAGGAGAGCATCAGTATAACTGAACATTAATGTATGCGTATACAGGTTCCCTCTGTAAATAAAGTATTTTATCTTAGGAGAGCATCAGTATAAATGAACATTAATGTATGCGTATACAGGTTCCCTATGTAAATAAAGTATTTAATCTGAGGAGAGCATCAGTATAACTGAATATTAATGTATGTGTACAAGTTTCCTCATTAAATAAAGTATTTTATCTTAGGAGAGCATCAGTATAAATGAACATTAATGTATGCGTATACAGGTTCCCTCTGTAAATAAAGTATTTAATCTTAGGAGAGCATCAGTATAACTTAATATTAAAGTATGCGTACAGGTTCCTTCTGTAAATAAAGTATTAAATCTTAGGAGAGCATCAGTATAACTGAATATTAATGTATGCGTATACAGGTAAAGTATTTAATCTTAGGAGAGCATCAGTATAACTGAACATTAATGTATGCGTATACAGGTTCCCTCTATAAATCAAGTATTTATTCTAAGGAGAGCATCAGTATAACTGAATATTAATGTATGCGTACAGGTTTCCTCTGTAAATAAAGTATTTAATCATAGGAGAGCATCAGTATAACTGAAAATTAATGTATGCTTATACAGGTTCCCTCTGTAAATAAAGTATTTAATCTTAGGAGAGCATCAGTATAACTGAACATTAATGTATGCTTATACAGGTTCCCTCTGTAAATAAAGTATTTAATTTTAGTAGAGCATCAGTATAACTGAATATTAATGTATGCGTATACTGGTTCCCTCTGTAAATAAAGTATTTAATCTTAGGAGAGCATCAGTATAACTTAATATTTATGTATGCGTATACTGGTTCCCTCTGTAAATAAAGTATTTAATCTTAGGAGAGCATCAGTATAACTGAACATTAAAGTAAGCTTATACAGGTTCCCTCTGTAAATAAAGTATTTAATTTTAGTAGAGCATCAGTATAACTGAATATTAAAGTATGCGTACAGGTTCCTTCTGTAAAAAAAGTAGTTAATCTTAGGAGAGCATCAGTATAACTGAATATTAATGTATGCGTACAGGTTCCTTCTGTAAATAAAGTATTTAATCTTAGGAGAGCATCAGTATAACTGAACATTAATGTATGCGTATACAGATTCCCTCTGTAAATAAAGTATTTAATCTTAGGAGAGCATCAGTATAACTGAATAGTGAATGATGCGTACAGGTTCCTTCTGTAAATAAAGTATTTAATCTCAGGACAGCATCAGTATAACTCAATATTAAAGTATGCGTACAGGTTCTCTCTGTAAATAAAGTATTTAATCATAGGAGAGCATCAGTATAACTGAATATTAATGTATGGGTATACAGGTTCCCTCTGTAAAACAAGTATTTAATCTTAGGAGAGCATCAGTACATCTGAATATGAATGTATGCGTATACAGGTTCCCTCTGTAAATAAAGTATTTAATATTAGGAGAGCATCAGTATAACTGAATATTACTGTATGCGTATACTGGTTCCCTCTGTAAATAAAGTATTTAATCTTAGGAGAGCATCAGTATAACTGAATATTAAAGTATGCGTACAGGTTCCTTCTGTAAATAAAGTATTAAATCATAGGAGAGCATCAGTATAACTGAATATAAAAGTGTGCATATAGGTTACCTCTGTAAATAAAGTATTTAATCTTAGGAGACCATCAGTATAACTGAATATTAAAGTATGCGCACCGGTTCCCTCTTTAAATAAAGTATTAAATCTTAGGAGAGCATCAGTATAACTGAATATTAAAGTATGCGTAAAGGTTCCCTCTGTAAATAAAGTATCTAATCTTAGGAGAGCATCAGTATAACTGAATATTAATGTATGCGTATACAGATTACCTCTGTAAATAAAGTATTAAATCTTAGGAGAGCATCAGCATAACTGAATATTAAAGTATGCGTACATGTAACCTCTGTAATTAAAGTATTTAATCTTAGGAGAGCATCAGTATAACTGAATATTAAAGTATGCGCAAGGTTCCCTCTTTAAATAAAGTATTTGATCTTAGGAGAGCATCAGTATAACTGAATATTAAAGTATGCGTAAAGGTTCCCTCTGTAAATAAAGTATCTAATCGTAGAAGAGCATCAGTATAACTGAATATTAAAGTATGCGTAAAGGTTCCCTCTGTAAATAAAGTATTTAGTCTTAGGAGAGCATCAGTATAACTGAATATGAATGTATAAGCACAGGTTCCCTCCGTAAATAAAGTATTTAATCTTAGGAGAGCATCAATATAACTGAATATTAATGTATGAGTATACTGGTATCCTCTTTAAATAAAGTATTTAATCTTAGGAGAGCATCAGTATAACTGAATATTAATGTAGGCGTATAAAGGTAAAGTGTTTAATCTTAGAAGAGCATCAGTATAACTGAATATTAATGTATGCGTACAGGTTCCTTCTGTCAATAAAGTATTTAATCTTAGGAGAGCATCAGTATAACTGAATATTAAAGTATGCGTAAAGGTTCCCTCTGTAAATAAAGTATCTAATCTTAGGAGAGCATCAGTATAACTGAATATTAATGTATGAGTATACTGGTATCCTCTTTAAATAAAGTATTTAATCTTAGGAGAGCATCAGTATAACTGAATATTAATGTAGGCGTATAAAGGTTAAGTGTTTAATCTTAGAAGAGCATCAGTATAACTGAATATTAAAGTATGCGTACAGGTTC
Organism: Cyrtodaria siliqua; assembly: GCA_037043455.1. Taxonomy (NCBI): domain Eukaryota; kingdom Metazoa; phylum Mollusca; class Bivalvia; order Adapedonta; family Hiatellidae; genus Cyrtodaria; species Cyrtodaria siliqua. The sequence continues at coordinate 229,467 of JAWPHD010000235.1, read as the reverse complement.
CCTCTGTAAATAAAGTATTTAATCTTAGGAGAGCATCAGTATAACTGAATATTAATATATGCGTATACTGGTTCCCTCTGTAAATAAAGTATTTAATCTTAGGAGAGCATCATTATAACTGAATATGAATGTATGCGTATACAGTTTCCCTAGGTAAATAAAGTTTTTAATATTAGGAGAGCATCAGTATAACTGAATATTAATGTAGGCGTATACTGGTTCCCTCTGTAAATGAAGTATTTAATCTTAGGAGAGCATCAGTACAACTGAACATTAATGTATGCGTATACAGGTTCCCTCTGTAAATAAAGTATTTAATCTTAGGAGAGCATCAGTATAACTGAATATTAAAGTATGCGTACAGGTTCCTTCTGTAAATAAAGAAGTTAATCTTAGGAGAGCATCAGTATAACTGAATATTAATGTATGCGTACAGGTTCCTTCTGTAAATAAAGTATTTAATCTTAGGAGAGCATCAGTATAACTGAACATTAATGTATGCGTATACAGGTTCCCTCTGTAAATAAAGTATTTAATCTTAGGAGAGCATCAGTATAACTGAATAGTGAATGATGTGTACAGGATCCTTCTGTAAATAAAGTATTTAATCTTAGGACAGCATCAGTATAACTGAATATTAAAGTATGCGTACAGGTTCTCTCTGTAAAAAAACTATTTAATCTTAGGAGAGCATCAGTATAACTGAATAGTAATGTATGCGTATACTGGTTCCCTCTGTAAATAAAGTATTTAATCTTAGAATAGCATCAGTATGACTGAATATTAATGCATGCGTATACTGGTTCCCTCTGTAAATAAAGTATTTAATCTTAGGAGAGCATCAGTATAACTGAATATTTAAGTACGCGTACAGGTTCCTTCTGTAAATAAAGTATTCAATCTTAGGAGAGCATCAGTATAACTGAATATTAAAGTATGTGTACAGGTTCCTTCTGTAAATAAAGTATTTATTCTTAGCAGAGCATCAATATAACTGAATAGTAATGTATGCGTATACTGGTTCCCTCTGTAAATAAAGTATTTAATCTTAGGAAAGCATCAGTATAACTGAATATTAAAGTATGCGTAAAGGTTCCCTCTGTAAATAAAGTATTTAATCTTAGGAGAGCATCAGTATAACTTAATATTAATGTATGCGTATACAGGTTCCCTCTGTAAATAAAGTATTTAATCTTAGGAGAGCATCGGTATAACTGAATTTGAATGTATGCGCACTGGTACCCTCTGTAAATAAAGTATTTAATCTTAGGAGAGCATCAGTATACCTGAATATTAATGTATGCGTATACTGGTTCCCTCTGTAAATAAAGTATTTAATCTTAGGAGAGCATCAGTATAACTGAATATTTAAGCATGCCTTCAGGTTCCTTCTGTAAATAAAGTATTCAATCTTAGGAGAGCATCAGTATTACTGAATATTAAAGTATGCGTACAGGTTTCCTCTGTAAATAAAGTATTTAATCTTAGGAGAGCATCAGTATAACTGAATATTAAAGTATGCGTACAGGTTCCCTCTGTAAATAAAGTATTTAATCTTAGGACAGCATCAGTATAACTGGATATTAAAGTATGCGTAATGGTTCCCTCTGTAAATTAAGTATTTAATCTTAGGAAAGCATCAGTATAACTGAATATTAAAGTATGCGTAAAGGTTCCCTCTGTAAATAAAGTATTTAATCTTAGGAAAGCATCAGTATACCTGAATATTAAAGTATGCGTAAAGGTTCCCTCTGTAAATAAAGTATTTAATCTTAGGTGAGCATCAGTATCACTGAATATGAGTGTATGCGTAGACAGGTTCCCTCTGTAAATAAAGTATTTAATCTTAGGAGAGCATCGGTATAACTGAATTTGAATGTATGCGCACAGGTTCCCTCTGTAAATAAAGTATTTAATCTTAGGAGAGCATCAGTATAACTGAATATTAAAGTATGCGCACCGGTTCCCTCTTTAAATAAAGTATTAAATCTTAGGAGAGCATCAGTATAACTGAATATTAAAGTATGCGTAAAGGTTCCCTCTGTAAATAAAGTATCTAATCTTAGGAGAGCATCAGTATAACTGAATATTAATGTATGCGTATACAGGTTCACTCTGTAAATAAAGTATTAAATCTAAGGAGAGCATCAGTATAACTGAATATTAAAGTATGCGTACATGTTACCTCTGTAATTAAAGTATTTAACCTTAGGAGAGCATCAGTATAACTGAATATTAAAGTATGCGCACGGGTTCCCTCTTTAAATAAAGTATTTAATCTTAGGAGAGCATCAGTATAACTGAATATTAAAGTATGCGTAAAGGTTCCCTCTGTAAATAAAGTATCTAATCGTAGAAGAGCATCAATATAACTGAATATTAAAATATGCGTAAAGGTTCCCTCTGTAAATAAAGTATTTAGTCTTAGGAGAGCATCAGTATAACTGAATATGAATGTATAAGCACAGGTTCCCTCCGTAAATAAAGTATTTAATCTTAGGAGAGCATCAATATAACTGAATATTAATGTATGAGTATACTGGTATCCTCTCTAAATAAAGTATTTAATCTTAGGAGAGCATCAGTATAACTGAATATTAATGTAGGCGTATAAAGGTAAAGTGTTTAATCTTAGAAGAGCATCAGTATAACTGAATATTAATGTATGCGTAAAGGTTCCTTCTGTCAATAAAGTATTTAATCTTAGGAGAGCATCAGTATAACTGAATATTAAAGTATGCGTAAAGGTTCCCTCTGTAAATAAAGTATCTAATCTTAGGAGAGTATCAGTATAACTGAATATTAATGTATGAGTATACTGGTATCCTCTTTAAATAAAGTATTTAATCTTAGGAGAGCATCAGTATAACTGAATATTAATGTAGGCGTATAAAGGTAAAGTGCTTAATCTTAGAAGAGCATCAGTATAACTGAATATTAAAGTATGCGTACAGGTTCCTTCTGTAAATAAAGTATTTAATCTTAGGAGAGCATCAGTATAACTGAATATTAATGTATGCGTATACTGGTTCCCTCTGTAAATAAAGTATTTAATCTTAGGAGAGCATCATTATAACTGAATATGAATGTATGCGTATACAGTTTCACTAGGTAAATAAAGTTTTTAATATTAGGAGAGCATCAGTATAACTGAATATTAATGTAGGCGTATACTGGTTCCCTCTGTAAATGAAGTATTTAATCTTAGGAGAGCATCAGTATAACTGAACATTAATGTATGCGTATACAGGTTCCCTCTGTAAATAAAGTATTTAATCTTAGGAGAGCATCAGTATAACTGAATATTAAAGTATGCGTACAGGTTCCTTCTGTAAATAAAGTAGTTAATCTTAGGAGAGCATCAGTATAACTGAATATTAATGTATGCGTACAGGTTCCTTCTGTAAATAAAGTATTTAATCTTAGCAGAGCATCAGTATAACTGAACATTAATGTATGCGTATACAGGTTCCCTCTGTAAATAAAGTATTTAATCTTAGGAGAGCATCAGTATAACTGAATAGTGAATGATGTGTACAGGATCCTTCTGTAAATAAAGTATTTAATCTTAGGACAGCATCAGTATAACTGAATATTAAAGTATGCGTACAGGTTCTCTCTGTAAAAAAACTATTTAATCTTAGGAGAGCATCAGTATAACTGAATAGTAATGTATGCGTATACTGGTTCCCTCTGTAAATAAAGTATTTAATCTTAGAATAGCATCAGTATGACTGAATATTAATGCATGCGTATACTGGTTCCCTCTGTAAATAAAGTATTTAATCTTAGGAGAGCATCAGTATAACTGAATATTTAAGTATGCGTGCAGGTTCCTTCTGTAAATAAAGTATTCAATCTTAGGAGAGCATCAGTATAACTGAATATTAAAGTATGCGTACAGGTTCCTTCTGTAAATAAAGTATTTATTATTAGCAGAGCATCAATATAACTGAATAGTAATGTATGCGTATACTGGTTCCCTCTGTAAATAAAGTATTTAATCTTAGGAAAGCATCAGTATAACTGAATATTAAAGTATGCGTAAAGGTTCCCTCTGTAAATAAAGTATTTATTCTTAGGAGAGCATCAGTATAACTTAATATTAATGTATGCGTATACAGGTTCCCTCTGTAAATAAAGTATTTAATCTTAGGAGAGCATCGGTATAACTGAATTAGAATGTATGCGCACAGGTTCCCTCTGTAAATAAAGTATTTAATCTTAGGAGAGCATCAGTATACCTGAATATTAATGTATGCGTATACTGGTTCCCTCTGTAAATAAAGTATTTAATCTTAGGAGAGCATCAGTATAACTGAATATTTAAGTATGCGTTCAGGTTCCTTCTGTAAATAAAGTATTCAATCTTAGGAGAGCATCAGTATTACTGAATATTAAAGTATGCGTACAGGTTTCCTCTGTAAATAAAGTATTTAATCTTAGGAGAGCATCCGTATAACTGAATATTAATGTATGCGTATAAAGGTAATGTGTTTAATCTTAGGAGAGCATCAGTATACCTGAATGTTAATGTATGCGTATAAAGGTAATGTGTTTAATCTTAGAAGAGCATCAGTATAACTGAATAGTAATGTATGCGCACAGGTTCCCTCTGTAAATAAAGTATTTAATCTTAGGAGAGCATCCGTATACCTGAATATTAATGTATGCGTATAAAGGTAATGTGTTTAATCTTAGAAGAGCATCAGTATAACTGAATAGTAATGTATGCGCACAGGTTCCCTCTGTAAATAAAGTATTTAACCTTAGGAGAGCATCCGTATACCTGAATATTAATGTATGCGTATAAAGGTAATGTGTTTAATCTTAGAAGAGCATCAGTATAACTGAATAGTAATGTATCCGCACAGGTTCCCTCTGTAAATAAAGTATTTAATCTTAGGAGAGCATCCGTATACCTGAATATTAATGTATGCGTATACAGGTTCCCTCTGTAAATAAAGTATTTAATCTTTGGAGAGCATCAGTATAACTGAATATTTAAGTATGCGTTCAGGTTCCTTCTGTAAATAAAGTATTCAATCTTAGGAGAGCATCAGTATTACTGAATATTAAAGTATGCGTACAGGTTTCCTCTGTAAATAAAGTATTTAATCTTAGGAGAGCATCAGTATAACTGAATATTAAAGTATGCGCACAGGTTCCCTCTGTAAATAAAGTATTTAATCTTAGGACAGCATCAGTATAACTGGATATTAAAGTATGCGTAATGGTTCCCTCTGTAAATATAGTATCTAATATTAGGAGAGCATAAGTATAACTGATTATTAATGTATGCGTATACAGGTTCCCTCTGTAAATAAAGTATTAAATCTTAGGAGAGCATCAGTATAACTGAATATGAATGTATGCGCACAGGTTCCCTCTGTAAATAAAGTATTTAATCTTAGGAGAGCATCAGTATAACTGAATATTAATGTATGCGTATACTGGTTCCCTCTGTGAATAAAGTATTTAATATTAGGAGAGCATCAGTATAACTGAATATTAAAGTATGCGTACAGGTTCCTTCTGTAAATAAAGTATTTAATCTTAGGAGAGCATCAGTATAACTGAATATTAAAGTGTGCGTACAGGTTCCCTCTGTAAATAAAGTATTTAATCTTAGGAGAGCATTAGTATAACTGAATATGAATGTATGCGTATACAGGTTCGCTCTGTAAATAAAGTATTTAATCTTAGGAGAGCATCAAAATAACTGAATATTAATGTATGCGTATACTGGTTCCCTCTGTAAATAAAGTATTTAATCTTAGGATAGCATCAGTATGACTGAATATTAATGCATGCGTATACTGGTTCCCTCTCTAAATAAAGTATTTAATCTTAGGAGAGCATCAGTATAACTGAATATTTAAGTATGCGTACAGGTTCCTTCTGTAAATAAAGTATTCAATCTTAGGAGAGCATCAGTATTACTGAATATTAAAGTAAACGTACAGGTTTCCTCTGTAAATAAAGTATTTAATCTTAGGAGAGCATCAGTATAACTGAATATTAAAGTATGCGTACAGGTTCCTTCTGTAAATAAAGTATTGAATCTTAACAGAGCATCAATATAACTGAATGTTAATGTATGCGTATACTGGTTCCCTCTGTAAATAAAGTATTTAATCTTAGGATAGCATCAGTATGACTGAATATTAATGCATGCGTATACTGGTTCCCTCTGTAAATAAAGTATTTAATCTTAGGAGAGCATCAGTATAACTGAACAGTAATGTATGCGTATACAGGTTCCCTCTGTAAATAAAGTATTTAATCTTAGGAGAGAATCAGTATAACTGAATATTAAAGTATGCGTACAGGTTCCCTCTGTAAATAAAGTATTTAATTTTAAGAGAGCATCAGTATAACTGAATATTAAAGTATGCATACAGGTTCCCTCTGTTAATAAAGTATTTAATATCAGGAGAGCATTAGTATGACTGAATATTAAAGTATGCGTACAAGTTCCCTCTGTAAATAAAGTATTTAATCTTAGGAAAGCATCATTATAACTGAATATTAAAGTATGCGTAAATGTTCCCTCTGTAAATAAAGTATTTAATCTTAGGAGAGCATCCGTATAACTGAATATTAATGTATGCGTATACTGGTTCCCTCTGTAAATAAAGTATTTAATCTTAGGAGAGAATCAGTATAACTGAATATTAAAGTATGCGCACAGGTTCCCTCTCTAAATAAAGTATTTAATCTTAGGAGAGCATCAGTATAACTGAATATGAATGTATGCGCACAGGTTCCCTCTGTAAATAAAGTATTTAATCTTAGAAGAGCATCAGTATAACTGAATATTAATGTATGCGTATACTGGTTCCCTCTGGAAATGAAGTATTTAATCTTAGGAGAGCATCAGTATAACTGAATATGAATGTATGCGTATACAGGTTCCTTCTGTAAATAAAGTATTTAATCTGAGGAGAGCATCAGTATAACTGAATTTTAATGTATGCGTATAGGTTCCTTCTGTAAATAAAGTATTTAATCTTAGGAGAGCATCAGTATAACTGAATATTAAAGTATGCGTACAGGTTCCCTCTGTAAATAAAGTATTTAATCTTAAGAGAGCATCAGTATAACTGAATATTAATGTATGCGTATACTGGTTCCCTCTGTAAATAAAGTATTTAATCTTAGGAGAGCATCAGTATAACTGAATATGAATGTATGCGTATACAGTTTCCCTCTGTAAATAAAGTATTTAATATTAGGAGAGCATCAGTATAACTGAATATTAATGTATGCGTATACTGGTTCCCTCTGGAAATGAAGTATTTAATCTTTGGAGAGCATCAGTATAACTGAACATTAATGTATGCGTATACAGGTTCCGTCTGTAAATAAAGTATTTAATCTCAGGAGAGCATCAGTATAACTGAATATTAAAGTATGCGTACAGGTTCCTTCTGTAAATAAAGTATTTAATCTTAGGAGAGCATCAGTATAACTGAATATTAAAGTGTGCGTACAGGTTCCCTCTGTAAATAAAGTATATAATCTTAGGAGAGCATCAGTATAACTGAATATGAATGTATGCGTATACAGGTGCCCTCTGTAAATAAAGTATTTAATCTTAGGAGAGCATCAGCATAACTGAATATTAATGTATGCGTATACTGGTTCCCTCGGTAAATAAAGTATTTAATCTAAGGAGAGCATCAGCATAACTGAATAGTAATGTATGCCTTTACTGGTTCCCTCTGTAAATAAAGTATTTAATCTTAGGAGAGCATTAGTATAACTGAATATGAATGTATGCGTATACAGGTTCCCTCTGTAAATAAAGTATATAATCTTAGAAGAGCATCAGTATAACTGAATATTAATGTATGCGTATACTGGTTCCCTCGGTAAATAAAGTATTTAATCTGAGGAGAGCATCAGCATAACTGAATATTAATGTATGCCTATACTGGTTCCCTCTGTAAATAAAGTATTTAATCTTAGGAGAGCATTAGTATAACTGAATATGAATGTATGCGTATACAGGTTCCCTCTGTAAATAAAGTATTTAATCTTAGGAGAGCATCAATATAACTGAATATTAAAGTATACGTACAGGTTCCTTCTGTAAATGAAGTATTTAATCTTAGGAGAACATCAGTATAGCTGAATATTAAAGTATGCGTACATGTTCCCTCTGTAAATAAAGTATTTAATCTTAGGACAGCATCAGTATAACTGAGCATTAATGTATACATATACAGGTCCCTCTGTAAATAAAGTATTTAATCTTAGGAGAGCATCAGCATAACTGAATATTAATGTATGCGTATACGGGTTCCCTCTGTAAATAAAGTATTTAATCTTAGGAGACCATTAGTATAACTGAATATGAATGTATGCGTATACAGTTTCCCTCTGTAAATAAAGTATTTAATCTTAGGAGAGCATCAGTATAACTGAATATTAATGTATGCGTACAGGTTCCCTCTGTAAATAAAGTATTTAATCTTAGGAGAGCATCAGTATAACTGAATATGAATGTATGCGTATACAGGTTCCCTCTGTAAATAAAGTATTTATTCTTAGGAGAGCAACAGTATAACTGAATATGAATGTATGCGTATACAGGTTCCCTTTGTAAATAAAGTATTTAATCTTAGGAGAGCATCAGTATAACTGAATATGAATGTATGCGTATACAGGTTCCATCTGTAAATAAAGTATTTATTCTTAGGAGAGCAACAGTATAACTGAATATGAATGTATGCGTATACAGGTTCCCTTTGTAAATAAAGTATTTAATCTTAGGAGAGCATCAGTATAACTGAATAGTAATGTATGCGTACAGGTTCCCTCTGTAAATAAAGTATTTAATCTTAGGTGAGCATCAGTATAACTGAATATTAATGTATGCGTATAGAGGTTTCCTCTGTAAATAAAGTATTTATTCTTAGTAGTCTTCACTTGTGTTCTTGTTGTTGCTGTTTGGTATTCATTTTGAATGAAGCTTTGTTGTTGTTTTTTTCAAAATACATTTACAAACGCAGTCACTATTATGTATTAGAAGAAGAATTATTTAGAGGATAAATGATATCGTTCTTGAATATTACATTGAAAATAGTATGACAGTGCAAAACACAACCCCGTGCCGTATGTAATATTCCTATATGAAACATGGTTGTGTGAGGTCCGTCCCAGCAACTTCAATCAGGACGCCATTTTAGTGACACATTCCAGAGTAGCAAAATGTGTTTAAAAAACAAAAAAATAGTAAACAGAGTCGTGTTTCAGCAATGAATTTTGCTGTTTAAAAAAATTAACAAAGTGAACTAGGTACGGAGTGCGGAATCATGGCGGAATTGCGCCACCTGCTTGTGGTATTATCCATTTAATAATATGCTTTGTTTAATATATACGAACCGTCGTAAAGCATCATACTACTATAAGTATAAATACTTAAACCACAGATCTTCAAATATGCCCAAATCCACAGAAGTATACGGAAACCACTGTAGTATTTTTAAATTATATTCACCTTTAAAGGTCATACAGAGATTAATTGCACGCAGATGTCATGAAACACAGGATCGCCCATACAGAGATTAATTGTGTTATTATCTAAGTTCATTGTACAGTACAGTAAGTACAGGATTTCCCATACATGTAAAGGTCGTACAGAGATTAATAGCCTAAGTATGTCAATATAGTGTAAATACAGGATTTCTCAAATACAAACGAAGAACGACGTGATCTGGGTGTAAATATAGTCAGATACGCTCTAGTTAATGTTGCCATCTTTTTTAGATACTATTTTTGGAAACGGAAATAGTAAAAATACACCAAATATAAGGATCCTTTATAGGAAAGAAATGTTTAAGATAATTTAATGGAAATATGTGTGTGTAGGTAAAAGGGAGTAAGGAGACCATGCACATCATTTTGTTTTAATGATATGTCAAAAAATGTGGCTGCTATGGCAACAGAAATTGTAAAAAATACACAAAATACACTGTTATTAAAAATAGAAAAGTGGTTTCCGTTCAATAACTCTAGTTAGGAATGAGGTATTGGCCTGAAGCATGGTGTGTAGGTAGCTTATATGAAAAGCAAGTTTCGCATTGAATTTGAGGCCACTGGGTCAATGTCAAGATCACTGTTACTATACAGGTTCCCTCTGTAAATAAATTATTTAATCTTAGGAGAGCATCAGTATAACTGAATATTAAAGAATGCGTACAGTTTCCCTCTGTAAATAACGTATTTAATTTTAGGAGAGCATTAGTATTACTGAATATTAAAGTATGCGTACAGGTTCCCTCTATAAATAAAGTATTTAATCTTAGGAGAGCATTAATATAACTTAATATTAAAGTATGCGTAAAGGTTCCCTCTGTAAATAAAGTATTTAATCTTAGGAGAGCATCAGTATAACTGAATATTAATGTATGCGTATACAGGTTGCCTCTGTAAATAAAGTATTTAATCTTAGGAGAGCATCAGTATAACTGAATATTAAAGTATGCGTACAGGTTCTCTCTATTAAAGTATGCGTAAATGTTCCCTCTGTAAATAAAGTATTTAATATTAGGAGAACATCACTATAACTGAATATTAAAGTGTGCGTACTGGTTCCCTCTGTAAATAAAGCATTTAATCTTAGGAGAGCATCAGTATAATTGAATATTAAAGTATGCGTACAGGTTCCCTCTAATAAAGTATGCGTAAAGGTTCCCTCTGTAAATAAAGTATTTAATCTTAGGAGAGCATCAGTATAACTGAATATTAATATATGCGTATACAGGTTCCCTCTGTAAATAAAGTATTTAATCTTAGGAGAGCATCAGTATAACTGAATATTAAAGTATGCGTACAGGTTCCCTCTGTCAATAAAGTATTTAATCTTAGGAGAGCATTAGTATAACTGAATATTAATGTATGCGTACAGGTTCCCTCTGTAAATAAAGTATTTAATCTTAGGAGAGCATCAGTATAACTGAATATTACAGTATGTGTACAGGTTCCCTCTGTAAATAAAGTATTTAATATTAGGAAAGCATCCGTATAACCGAATATGAATGTATGCGTACAGGTTCCCTCTGTAAATAAAGTATTTAATCTTAGGAGAGCTTCAGTATAACGGAATATTAAAGTATGCTTATACAGGATCCCTCTGTAAATAAAGTATTTAATCTTAAGAGAGCATCAGTATAACTGAATATCAATGTATGCGTACAGGTTCCCTCTGTAAATAAAGTATTTAATCTTAGGAGAGCATCAGTATAACTGAATATTAAAGTATGCTTATACAGGTTCCCTCTGTAAATAAAGTATTTAATCTTAGGAGAGCATCAGTATAACTGAATATGAATGTATGGGTACAGGTTCCCTCTGTAAATATAGTATTTAGTCTTAGAAGAGCATCACTATAACTGAATATGAAAGTATGCGTACAGGTTCCCTCTGTAAATCAAGTATTTAATCTTAGGAGAGCATCAGTATAACTGAATATGAATGTATGCGTACAGGTTCCCTCTGTAAATAAAGTATTTAATCTTAAGAGAGCATCAGTATAACTGAATATTAATATATGCGTATACAGGTTCCCTCTGTAAATAAAGTATTTAATCTTAGGAGAGCATCAGTATAACTGAATATTAAAGTATGCGTACAGGTTCCCTCTGTAAATAAAGTATTTAATCTTAGGAGAGCATTAGTATAACTGAATATTAAAGTATGCGTACAGGTTCCATCTGTAAATAAAGTATTTAATCTTAGGAGAGCATCAGTATAACTGAATATTAAAGTATGCGTAAAGGTTCCCACTGTAAATTAAGTATTTAATCTTAGGAGAGCTTCAGTATAACTGAATATTAAAGTATGCGTAAATGTTCCCTCTGTAAATAAAGTATTTAATCTTAGGAGAGCATCAGTATAACTGAATATTAATGTATGCGTGTACAGGTTCCCTCTGTAAATAAAGTATTTAATCTTAGGAGAGCATCAGTATAACTGAATATTAAAATATGCCTACAGGTTCTCTCTATTAAAGTATGCGTAAAGGTTCCCTCTGTAAATAAAGTATTTAATCTTAGGAGAACATCAGTATAACTGAATATTAAAGTATGCGTACAGGTTCCCTCTGTAAATAAAGTATTTAATCTTAGGAGAGCATCAGTATAACTGAATATTAAAGAATGCGTACAGGTTCCCTCTATTAATGTATGCGTATACAGGTTCCCTCTGTAAATAAAGTATTTAATCTTAGGAGAGCATCAGTATAACTGAATATGAATGTATGCGTATAAAGGTTCCCTCTGTAAATAAAGTATTTAATCTAAGGAGAGCATCAGTATAACTGAATATTAAAGTATGCGTACAGGTTCCCTCTGTAAATAAATTATTTAATCTTAGGAGAGCATCAGTATAACTGAATATTAAAGTATGCGTACAGGTTCCCTCTGTAAATAAAGTATTTAATCTTAGGAGAGCATCAGTATAACTGAATATGAATGTATGCGTATACAGGTTCCCTCTGTAAATAAAGTATTTAATCTTAGGAGAGCATCAGTATAACGGAATATGAATGTATGCGTATACAGGTTCCCTCTGTAAATAAAGTATTTAATCTTAGGAGAGCATCAGTATAACTGAATATGAATGTATGCGTATAAAGTTTCCCTCTGTAAATAAAGTATTTAATGTTAGGAGAGCATCAGTATAACTGAATATTAATGTATGCGTATACAGTTTCCCTCTGTAAATAAAGAGTCTTCACTTGTGTTCTTGCGGTTGCTGTTTGGTATCCATTTTGAATGAAGCTTTGTTGTTATTTTTTCTATATACATGTACAAAGGCAGTCACCATTATGTATTAGAAGAAGAATTATTTAGAGGATAATTGATATCATTCTTGAATATTACATTGAAAATAGTATGACAGTGCAAAACACAACCCCGTGCCGTATGTAATATGGTTGCGTGAGGTCCGTCCCAGCAACTTCAATCAGGATGCCATTTTAGTGACACATTCCAGAGTAGCAAAATGTGGTGTTTAAAAAACAAACAAATAGTAAACAGAGTCGTGTTTTAGCAATGCATTTTGCTGTTTAAAAATGCAATAAGAAAATAAGAAAACCTAACATCTAGGTACGGAGTGCGGAATCATGGCGGAATTGCGCCACCTGCTTGTGGTATTATCCATTTAATAATATGCTTTGTTTCATATATACGAACCCTCGTAAAGCATCATACTACTATAAGTATAAATACTTAAACCACTGATCTTCAAATATGCCCAAATCCACAGAAATATACGGAAACCTCTGTAGTATTTTTTAATTATATTCGCCTTTAAAGGTCATACAGAGATTAATTGCACGTAGATGTCATGAAACACAGGATGGCCCATACAAGAGATTAATTGTGTTATTATCTAAGTTCATTGTAAGTACAGGATTTCCCAAACATGTCGTACAGAGATTAATAGCCTTAGTATGAATACAGGATTTCCCAAACGGCGTGATCTGAGTGTAAATATAGTCTCAGATACGCTCTAGTTAATGTTGCCAACATTGCGATATTAAATAGAACGTTGCTCTTAAAGGACATTTAAATCGCGTGACAGAAAAACAACCTTGTAAGTGCATACACACTTAAATGAAAATCTAATAATACACGTAATTTTCAGAAGTCACGTTTACAAACTACATGTATAAAACAGATCTAATAACAATATTTCTGCGATAAAATGTGTAACAAAGCTAGTCATGAAAACGAACTGAGTGAGCAAGTCGTTAATTTTGTTTTTAAATAGGTAAACATTGACGGGATATTCTGATCACGCTCAGTTTGTTTACATGTTTTGGATGAATACGTACATAAATAATTATGTTGCCCATTGGAATATAGGTAATGACTAGATAATCGACAGTTACATGTGTTTAAGGTGGAATTATGGCTCTTAAATTCTCAAACTCAAAGTCGCATAACCAGTGGTGAATGACAGTTATATGATTACTCATTTATGTTTACTAGTACTATATATATATGCTGGAATGATAAAAGTGCCGTTAGTTTCATTGTGCAATCCACGAACTCGGTGCTGTCAAGAATATGTCATATAATATTCGAATTTTAACTACATACTCGTTTTTTTCTTCTGCATATGGTAGTACAATCAACATTCAAGATCATGATTAATTTAGACTAGAGAATATGAATTTGTAATATAAATGCTAACATTAATCTCACACAAATAATGGCAACTTTTCAAAAGGAAGTAAAACACGACTTTGACTTGGAAGTGGTATACGATTCTCTTACTAAATGTGCACGAGCTGATGGATGTTTGGACCTGGTGGAATATCTGGCTGCCTATCGGGAACTATGCAGGTACTGTATTATATCTATGTCGTCGAGAAGGAGCCTGTATACCAGAGGCTGGGTAGATGCAGTATTATAAGTAGTGGTCACTCTAGTTCGTTCCTCTATTATTCCTGGACCTGTGGTAGGATGTGTTTTCACAGGATTTCGGAAGTTTGAAAACGGAGAGAGAGGAATAAGATTATTCAAATGCTATGCCTCCCTCTCCCTAAGCTACATATGCATATGGCATCTAAGCTTACAACAATGTATGGTAGGTGTTTGATGTTTTTTTCGTTTGAATGGTGTTTTACGTCACTTTAGCGCATGCTACACCGTATATGACGGTCGATGTTTTTGTGGCAGAGGCAGACCACCCCAATTTTAGAGCTAATGCCGTGTTATTTTGTCCGTTGTCCGTCCGTCCGCCCATCCGTCGTTCGTCGTCCGTTAACCTTTTGATGTCAACTCTAGCACCTGCTTTTTTTATCCGATCTTTACCAAACGCTTCCACATTGTTGATATCAATGAAAGCTCGGAGGAGTTCGCAAACAAGTCATATCGGACCATTTACACGGGAGTTATGGCCCTTGATTTTCTGAAATATGTCATAATTTGGCTTCGTTAGCACGATAGGGCCTTCATTTTTCATCCGATCTTTTTCAAACTTTACCAGATTGTTGTTACCAATGAAAGCTCGGAACCATCCAGATCGGACAAGTAACACCAGATGTATGGCCCTTTTCTAATATATTCTTCGTTACATGCAGTATTTTCACTAAATTCCACCAAAATGTTCCTTGTTTGCATCTGACATCATGTGCAAAATTTTGAGTCGCGGTCATCTACTTTCGACAAAATTCATGTCATGTCTGGTCTCCGCTACGACATGCGTATCTTGCTTCTTTCTAGAAGGATTTTCACCAAACTTCACCAGAATGTTCCTTATATGTATCTAACGTTAGATGCAGAATTTCAGGTTTATGTGACCTACTTTCGATGAAATATGTGTCACGTCCGCTCTCCGGTACGACATGCGTATCTTGCTTCTTTCTAGAAGGATATTCACCAAACTTCACCAGAATGTTCCTTATATGTATCTAAAATCATGTGCAGAATTTCTGGTCGCTGTGACTTACTTTTCACAAAATATTGGTCACGTATGCTCTCCGCTACGACATGCTTATCTTGCTTCTTTCTGCCGAGATTTTCACCAAACGTCACCAGAATGTTCTTTATATGCATCTAATGTCATATGCAAAAATTCAGGTCGCTGTGACCTACTTCGACGAACTAGAGGTCTCGTCTGGTTTCTGCTACGACATGCGTAACAGTTCATTGCTTACACGGTATATATATGTAAAAATATAGGTATAGTATGTCGGACATCGTGTTGAGAGGTTTGCGCAATATATGACGTCATTGATATATAGTCCAGATTTCTTCTTCTTCTGTTTCTTATTCTTCTTCTTTTGTTTCTTCTTCTGCTTCTTCTTCTTTTTCGAATTCGAATTCGAATAATGTGAAGGGTTCCTCTGGAACCTACTCGCACAGATTCATTCCTATCATAATGTATTTAATGTATATGTATGTATTTCAGATTTTTCAAGCTCACCGGTAGGCTATTCGGATTTGTTGCCAATGACCTGGAATACAAGATTTCCTCGATACAAATCAAACAGACCGGCAAAAATGGTCAGCATTACCAAACAGTTCAAGCCATGGTTTTGTTCGAGGTCAACAATTCTCTGGCCAGGAGCAAATCATCGGGGTCAAGAACGTTGCTTATGTTACATTGGGTGTTTGAATTCATTTTAGAATTCATGTCAAGACTAAGACAAGGGTGTGACGACGATAAAACGTCTGTGATTGCGTCAGAAGTGTATGCTAAAACATTATCCAAACACCATCCATGGATCACGCGGAAAATGGCAACTCTAGCTATGCACTTTTTGCCCACGCGGAAGGATTTAATTAGCGTTATGTGTAAACAAGACCATGAAACTGTTCTGCAACTTCTAAAACAAGTAGTTCAGGCAGGAAAATATGTGTTTGATGCCACGGAAAAGGTATTTTCAGAGTACGAATTGTTGAACATTCCATGACACAATGAAAGTAAAATGTCGGTCATGCGTGCATTTTGCGTTATGAGTAATAAGTATATGTGGCCCGCCTGTCGTTCTGTCTCAAAAAACTATTGGTGTATATATATGCCAACTGAAACGAAAAGGAAACGCAACTCGGGAATTTCGGCTATAATGTATTGTATTCACAATATTCTGCAGTTAATCGAGTGGTACATGGCTAACGTAAGACCTTTCCTTTCGGAAAAAAGACTAAAACAGCACATAACACAGCAAATAGTATTCATTCAAAGTTTCATTATTAACAGAGTACGCGTTTGGCTCAACCATGTGAGCAGGATGCAAAACTCTTTACGTTAAATACAGTGCTCAATCTTTCAAAGAGGAACTTCAACATTTATGAATTTCTTGTTTCAACGTGCACTGTGATTAAAACGTATACAACATCACTGTTGTGTCCTTTCTCTAACTAACTGCGCTTTTTTTTTTACAAAACATTTTGGGATTTCCTTGCAATATTATGTGGAATTATGTGTGCAGTATATACAATATATAGCGGAAATTCCCGAGTTCCGTATAATATGATTGCAGAAACGAGGAACTTCGTGTATAATATACTACAAAACATTATTTTAAAACGCTCAGAACAGTTGTCAAGAATAACTGCCCTTTCCATACGTTATGTAATTGTGCTTGATCATTAGCTGTCTGATATTAGTGTTTAAAATATGAATATGAATTTAGTATTCTTAGAAATGCTTTATGCTTGTTAAACACCTTTTTCTATCGATTAAAGACGTTTTCTTAATATTCCTAATAAGGTTATGGATAAATAAAATCTACAGTTAAATATTTATCTTAAACTAGATGGTTTGTAGTGTTCCTGAGAGGTTAATAAGGATATTAAAAATATGTAAAAATTAAATTTTGACTTAAGTAGTATTTGCCACTTAAGCTGCTTTATGAATTAGCTTAAAGAAGACAAACAAGGGATTGCCATGACAACAAGCATGTTTAAATAAATTGGTTTTATATTCGAATAAGGCTTTTCCGCTTCCGATTAGGTATATTATAGCATAAACATAAATTAAAAATCATATTTTAAATTAAAATAAAGCACCGTTGATTTAAACTCAAATTGTACAATCAATAATGTTTTAATTAAGGTATCATTAGGCAGTATGTCCCCAATGTATTTTAAGATGATTAACGTGACGTGTTTTAATGCGTCGGTAATGATGCAATCTCAGAACAAAACAAATATTTAAAGTCTCCCCCTCCCCCACCCACCCGCCCACGCCCGTCCGTCATTTCGACAATCCATCAGTCCGTCCAACAAATCTGTATCCATCCTGCGGTAATGAGAAAGTATTGAAAATATGTTTATGAAACTTGGTATGTTGGTAGAGGGCAATGAGGGGATTATGCATGTTATTTTATTTTGTTGATTTGACAAAAAGTATGGTTGCTATGGAAACGGAAATAGTAAAAATACACCAAATATATGGATCCTTTATAGGAAAGAAATGCTTAAGATAATTTAATGGAAATATTTGTGTGTAGGTAAAAGGGAGTAAGGAGACCATGCACATCATTTTGTTTTATTGATATGTCAAAAAATGTGGCTGCTATGACAACAGAAATTGTAAAAAATACACAAAATACACCGTTATTAAAAATAGAAAAGTGGTTTCCGTTCAATAACTCTAGTTAGGAATGAGGTATTGGCCTGAAGCATGGTGTGTAGGTAGCTTATATGAAAAGCAAGTTTCGCATTGCATTTGAGGCCACTGGGTCAATGTCAAGATCTGTTACTAAAAATAGAAAAACAGTTTCCGCTCATTAACTTTAGTTAGGAATGAGTTGTTGGAATTAAACTTTATGGGTTGGTAGCTTATATGAACAGGAAGCGTCGTATTGCAGTTGGGGTCACTGGAATCAAGGTCAGGGTCACTCTTACTAAAAATAGAAAAATGGTTTCCGCTCAATAACTTTACTTAGGAATGAGATAGTGTAATGAAACTTTATGGGTTGGTAGATTATTTGAAAATGAAACTTGGGATTGCATTTAGGGTCACTGGATTCAAGGTCAAGTTCACTGTTACTTAAAATAGAACAACTGTTTTTGCTCATTAACTTTACTTAGGCGGCTAATATGAAAAGCAAGTTGGGGATAGTATTTATGGTCAAGATAACTTTTACTAAAATGCCCGATAGGGGATGTGTATTGCTCTGAAAAACTTGAGCATCTTGCTTTATATAAACTAGGTCACCTCATGATCAATTATGTATGCCCAGGATGTGTTGTTTTTTACGTAGACTTATACATAATATATGTCAGGTACTAATGTTTACAGTCCGTCCGTCCGTCCGCCCGTTTAGGGCACAATCATTTTTAGCTATCGTTATATTGTGTGTGACCCATTATGAAAGGTATTATTTAGCACAATGTCCCGCATATAACCTGTCACACACTATATTAATTTTATTAAATCTAGATTGTGTTTAATGTGTTCATATTGAGTATAACTGATCGTGATTTATTATAATCTGTGTCACATTTACCAACCCATGTTATTTCAACAAATAATTTTCCTATTTCTTTGTTTTATTCTAAAAAAGTTACTGTGTTAGTGTTGTAATAAAGTGTTAACTGCAATATGTGTTTCTCAGTATGTCGGGTATATGGGTTTTAACGGTGGTGACGGTGGTGGGGTGAATAGCGGTAATGTGTAATAGTAAAACTATGTCCTACCGCCTGCAATCCGTACATACATACATTTCGTTAATAATCTACTGTAGTTAGTAACGTCTTCAACAGTTCATATTTTGACGTCATATGATGGGCGTTTGTAAATGCGCTACAACTAGCTACCGGTTATGGTCGTCGAACGTGTTTACTAGTATTTACCGTCGCCCTATATTTTGGCGAGCATTTCTGAAGAAGCTGAGAGGGTACCTGCAGTAGACACCAATATGATGACAAGCTTGCCCGTAGAGTAAGATTAGAGTAAGAAGAAGTCGGTACTGTAGAGGGTTCCCGGGGATAATCCAGCGTAAATAGTACCATAGTTGGTCCAAGATGATACGTTATTGATAGTAGAGTTGATCATGATGTAGAGTTGATGAAGACTTCATCAAATACCGTGGCCTCGAGATAAAAAATAAAAAGTGTGTGTCCTAAACGGGTCACCGTAATCAAATGAGTTAAAGTGATTCTTGGTGGTTCTGGAAGTAGGTCAATTCGTCTTAGGCTTGAAATGATGCTGGTTATCGGTTTTAAATACTAGGTTCGTCTGTCTGTTCATTTTAAACATAGTATTATTTCGCAACGCCTTGAAACATTTCACAATCGGCAGAAACATGGCTATTTCACAATATCGCATCTGAACCATTTCGAAATATTTCATCATCTGAATACGTCACTTCCTGTCATTTTCTGCGCATGCGCAGTTGTGGGGCCCAACCGTCCCATGTACTACTAATTCAGTTTTTTAATTTGTATTTGCTTATGTGTAAATACAATGTTGCGGCATCTCATTTTTTATGTTTTTAAACGGGGCAGTCTTTCATCAGACAAGTTCCCTCTTAGATGACCACAATTTTCGTACATTTTTGGCGGTACATGGGTAGCCTTTTCATGAGAATGTAAGTAGACATTTGCCTATAGATACAAATGACAACATTGGAGTTGTATTGTATTACATATAGAAAAAAAAATAACAAAAATAAATGAGCATATTACATACTGATGTGCATGAACGGCAAATACATGTACATGAACAAACTGCACTGTTGAATATGATATATGATGCACAATCACTCACTGGAGTCCTCAGTATGAGAGATACAGTTCATGGGTAAATATGTTTAGTGAGTTCATGCACTGAATAAAGACATGTTCTGCATCTAATATAGTTATATTAGATATAACTGCACTTGTAAACCTGTAACAGCGGGGTCTGTCCTACCTACTGACACTCAAATACCACAGCAGTTTATATTTATTAGCGTGTTCTTTCCTTCAAACATGTTTTCATGTTTTGAGGTAAAATTTTAAGTATTTTTGTTATTTAGGAATTAGGAATTACATCATTACATCACGAAAAAAAGTAAGAAAGAAGGAAAGAAAGAAAGAAAGCAGGAAGGACGGACGGACAGAGAGACCAGACAGACAGACAGACAGACATTTTAGACAGACGACAGACAGACAGACAGACAGACAGACAGACAGACAGACAGACAGACAGACAGACATTTAACGGCGTTAGGTATACAGTACTGGTTCTACCTGGGAAAATGGGACACAAAACCATCCGTCATATACATGTTTGCATCATTTTTAGCACATGTATATGTGCTAAAAATGACGTAAAACACCATTCAAACAAACAAACAAAGACAATATCACAATTGCATAAACCGCCCGAAAAGAACTTCAACTAGAGGTGCAGACTGCTATGGTCATGCCAATTTCCAGGAGTGACATGAACGAGAAGTTACAGGTCACAAAAAGGCGGGTCGGGGCAACAAAGCACAGTGAACACAATAGTTATTTATATTCTTAGTAAATACTAAATTTGTATGTATACACTCAAATAAAGGCGGTTCTTTTTTCCGTTATTTTTGAAATTATTCAACTTTTCTTTCTTCTTTTTTTTTTTATCTCATTTGCTGGCAGGGGCGTACCTGGAGCATTTTGAAATGTACGCCAGATATGAGAAGCGTAGCTACGAACCGAGCAGCGACGCTGCGGTTGTGGGGGGGGGGTGGTAGGTGCGGGAGGGGGATCCCCCCCCTCCCGCCGGTGGGGGTTTGGGCCTCCCACAAGAACATTTTGAAAATTAGGAGGCAAATGATGCGTTCTCAAGCTATATTTCAGCGTTAATATGACATTTTGTTTGACACTAGCCCATACCCACTCAGCCTTCAGTTTTTATTGCATATTTGCAACTTTTGGAACTTTTATTTTTTCACTTTTGCTGACGAATTGTACGCACTGGCGTACGTACGTATGCCTGGATACGCGCCTGGCTGGTACTGTCGTAAATGTTTTTCTTGGCAACGAAGTATTACCTTCACATCACGTGTATCATGTTCATCCACATTCTATTATAAATTCTAACCTCCGCAGTCTTTCATATACACAAAGAAGAGAGACAGCTGTATGTTATTCTACAATAAAATACAGCTGTTCCATTAATTCCCCGCGTATATTTCATCCGTTAGAAGCGCCACGTTCCATGACGTCAATTGGTAAATATACGTCACGAAGACAAATTCAACAGTAATTTTAATGACATGTTAATTACAACAAACTTCCCGTGCTCCAATATACCGTGCACACCCCGATATAAACCCATCATACGCATCTGTACATATAACATTAATAAGCATCTTGAACAAGCTGAGAACGTTTGACGTCATACAGCGCAAGCTATATGACGTAAGCAATGACTTAATTGTTTGTCACGTGACTACTAATGTATTGAAACGCAGAATTTTGCATATGGGGGCGCCCAATGGAACAGCCTGTAAACATAGCAGCCTGATTACCTTGACCGAGATAATATATAGTGCCCCAAAAATAGCGTAAACTATGGGGTTATTGTTGTGTTAGAATCGAAATAATAAACACGTACCTGTATTTTATCGGTGAATAAAATACAGTTAGTCGTTCGGATGCGAGTAATTAAATCACTCGTAACGCACTCGTGATTTAATTACTACGCATCCGAACTCCTAACTGTATTTTATTCACCGATAAAACACAGGTACACATTTATTTTTTCTTAAATAAAATACAGCTGTTCCATTAATTCCCTGCGTATATATCATCCGTTGGAAGCGCCACGTTACATGACGTCACTTGGTACATATACATCAGGAAGACAAACTCAACAGTAATTTTAATGAAATGTTAATTACAACAAACTTGCCATGCTCCCAAACCGTGCACACCCCCAATATAAACCCATCATACGCACCTGTACATATAACATTATTAAGCATCTTGAACAAGGTGAGAACGTTGACGTCATACAGCGCAAGCTATATGACGTAAGCAATGACTTAAATGTTTGTCACGTGACTACTAGTGTATTGAAACGCAGAACTTTGTATACTGGGGCGCACAACGGAACAGCCTGTAAACATAGCAGCCTTATTACCTTGACCTCCGAGATAATATATAGTGCCCCACCAATAGCGTAAACAATGGGGTTATTGTTGTTAGAAGCGAAATAATAAATAAGTACCTGTGTTTTATCGGTAAATAAAATGCAGTTAGGAGTTCGCAACTAAAAGATACCTTTATCCAAAGTTGGCTATCTGATATAGAAAGAACGTCAAATACTAACATATATAAACTGTTTAAAACAGAATTTAAACAAAGTAAATATATACAATTACTACCCACTTATTTATGTAAAAAACTAATGGCATTTCGAACCAGAAATCACCAGTTACCCATTGAAACTGGAAGATGGAGAGGTATACCTTCACATCAAAGGCAATGTAACCAATGTAATGACATAGGAGATGAGTTTCACTATCTTTTAGTATGCCCTCAATTCATTGATCAAAGAAAAAAGTACATTAAACCATTCTATTATAACCGCCCAAATATCTTAAAATTTACAGCATTATTATCGCGAGAAAGTTATTCTGAAATGAGAAAACTAAGTTTATTCGTGGATAAAATTATGAAAATCATGAAGGTTCAATAGCAAAATGCATTATAAAACATAACATTGAAAGTCTGTGCTTTTTTTTTTAACCACTAAAATTTAAACTCGTTTGTGTTTAATTGTTATTTTGTTTAAATCCACGCAATTTAAACTATTTAAAGTTATTTGCACGACCAAACGCACTACTACTTTTCGTTTCGGTAATACGGCGTTCCATTGGTCGACAATTGACAATATTAACGAAATCACAAATCAAAACATGCTCTACATTTCGTTTCGGTAGGGCTGCAGAATTTGTTGCCGTTAAAACTGTAAATGTACTCATTGCTTTGTATTGTTGTTGTTTATTGTTTTTCCTTCTCTGTTTGTTTTTCCTGCATAAGAGTGCTTGCGCGCGAGTGCGAGCATTAGTGTGCTTACTTGCCTGTGTGTATATGTATCCTGGTTGGAGCATAGTTGTTTGTACTCGTTTAATGTTTAAAAACCTGTGCATAAACACTTGGTAGAACAAATGAAATACATTGTTAAATGACAGTAATTTTCCTTATAATATGCATGATAGACAAGCGACATGGATATTTTTAAACGAGCGCAAATCCCGTCAAAGGATACACAAACATTGTTAAATAGAAAATAAATAAACTCACCTTTCAAGGCTGAATATAGGTAATCCTTATAAAATCCGTTATTTGTATGAATAATAATAATATAAAAAAAATCAATCCAGTAAAATAAAAACAACTCACGAAATTACACACGTGTTTTTAAATCCACCATTATGATAAAGTAATAGTCCGAAGATACATAATGAATCTTTTCAAATTAGATACCACGAAAAGCGCGCTGCACGGGATTTGCGGACACTGTGTTACGCCCACTGGTCGATAAATCTATTTAACTATTATTTACTTTTAAAGAGTACTGAATTATTTCGGCTCAATAAATATTACTTTATTGAATACATATTTAGCTAATGTAGAGTTTCTGTTACAATCTGAAAATAATAATATGTATATGTTCATACATAACATATATATTGAGTAATTACTTTAACATGTTAGATTAGTATATATAGACAGGAATATCATATCATGTCAGCCACCACCTATACCATTCTTTTCAAATATATTAGTATTAGTATTATCGTTATTATTATTTTTATTATTATTATTATTATTATTATTATTAATAACTGCAATGTGTAAGTAGTATACTTATACATTGAATAGACATCTACCCACTTCATTGCTAGATAGTTTGTATATATATATATAGTCGTTTTCTGATGTATACATGTTTTTGTTTTTCCAATGTGATGACTTGTCGCCATTCATATGTAAATGTATTTTGTAACATGTTGCTTATGCTGTTCATATATGTGAACCTATGTGAAATAAAGAAGTTGAAGTTGAAGATGCGTAGTAATTAAATCACGAGTGCGTTAAACACAGTATGGTCATACCGCGCGTTCCTTGGGTATTTCGTTTGTAGGCGAGAAAAACTTTAGCGCATACAAATCATTATGTTATAAAGTTTGCACATGTATATATGAACTGTTGTAAAATATCTCAACAAAAACATGTTTAGATTAAGGCCAATTATCTAGCGTAATAAATGTTCTCCAAACCCGCAGTTGTTGGAGCCTAAAGCTTCGTTTATTCGATTGCATTAGAAGCATTTATCATTATTTTATTATGCGTCTTTTAGGAGTAGATTGGTTGGTTGACAGTTGTACAATACTATTAAAAATAAAAGCGTTAACATTCAGGTAAAACTTGAAATAGCGACCGAGGTGATACGAGTGTATATGCTCTATTAATTTATTAAACTGTTCGAACTTCTTCCGATTATGTACTTATAAAATTTAAATCACGCGACTAGCTGTTTATATTATAATTAGCGTTTCGTAATTATTTATCAGTTTTATACAGGCTCAAACAGGTAACATATGTTCATGATTAAAAGGCTGTTCGTAACGTTTGTAGACAAGCGACGTAAGTTGCAAGTTGAAGGAGTATGTCACCTTTTGTGGAATCCCATTGAAAGTGCATTAACAAACAAAAAAGAACTCAAATAATCCTGAATATGATTACATGTAACTTGGAGTTTAATATGTTTACACTTTTATCTAAACTGTTATACTTGAACAAGGAATACTAACTTGATAAACGTTTGTATTGATCCATACTCAGCTTATGTCATACTCAAAGTCATGTGTGTATTGGCTGATTCACATATTTATTAAGTATGTATTTATAATTCAAGGGTAGCACTGCATAGAAAAATGTGTAAACATATAATACTGAAAGTGTCGCTGATGGGGTCATTGTCGTACCGGGTACTACAGAAAGGCACCCGGGGTACATTTATGTATGCAGAAACGTACCCGAAATCATCGAAATCCAGGAAGGCCCCCAAATATACAAAAATGTACCCGAGACAAAAATACAATGTCGTAAAATGGCGCGTTCTGTTACTTCACGGAAACAAAACTTTCATTGTTTACAAAGTTTAATCGAATCACTTTTTAAAAGCCGCTAGCAGTTGCCTCCGCCTTAAAGGAATGCAGTTGGTCAAAATATTTGACAATATTTGACCAACTCTTCTTGAATGACAAGCTGCATATTTGTTTACTTTTTTGCGCGGAGTTTGATGATTTACGACTTCCGGTTTTACAACAATACGTTCTGTATTTTATTACTAACTATGGCAGCCTAACTATGTTTTAAGAACAATAGCGGAATAGTTAATGATAAACAATATTGTTTAAGCAGTTGTTTTATCAAGTTCTAAATTGTTTCAATTCCGCCAATGAGATCATGTTTGTCCGGGTACGTTTCTGTATATTTGGGGGCCGTTCTGGAATTCAAAGATTTTCGGGTACGTTTCTGTATACCCGATACGACAATGACCCCATCAACGAAAGTGTCATGCAAACATATTCAAGATTATTTTAGCTCTAATTTGTATCTATTTCAAATGCAATGGGATTACATAAAATGGGACATAATCCTTAAAGTGTGTGTATGTGATGTCAGCTGCAAGTTTAAGGTGTGTGTATATGACGCCAACTGCAAATTTAATGTGTGTGTATGTGAGGTCAGCTGTTTAAGGTTTGTGAATGTGTAACGTCAGCTGCAAGTAAAGGTGTATGTGAAGTCAGTTATACGTTTAACGTGTGTTTATGTGACGACAGCAGCAAGTTGTGTGTGCGTGCGTGCGTGCGTGCGCGCGTGTGTGAGTATGTGACGTCATCTGCAAATTTAAGATGTGTGTATGTGACGTCAGTTGCAAGTATAATGTGTGTGCATGTGACGCCAGCTTCAAGTTAAAGGTGTGGGTATACAGTGGGAGCGCCAAGCCGCCGCGGAGGGATATTTACTTTAAAACGTCACGCGCAAAAAACGTAAACAAACTGCGTTTTGAGCAGATTTCAGGGTGGCGGTCAAAATGACACAAGTGATGTAAACTGTATTCAACTGACAATATACAATGATGACACACATAAACAAATGCATCAATTCGTTTGTTACAGAATGAATTTTAAGTTTTTACGTGTTTTGTCGATTCTTTTTTATTAAAAATATGATTTCTAGGCTTTTACAAATTACCGATCGTTTCGAAAATTTATGTGAAATTTTAGCTTTTAATCAAATTGATAATTACAGGTTGTTCTTATAGCGAGAAAAAAGACGAAAGCATTAAAGTCAAGAAAAAGTCTTCCTCTACAGACCTGTAAAATTTCATCAAAATTTGGAAAAAGTACTTTTTTCTACCCAAAAAAACGTTTCATGACCGTTCATAAAATTACACACAGAAAAGTGAGACTCTCTCCAACCGTGTGCTTCATACAAAAAACTTTCAGAATCATATTTTTATCACTACAATTAAAACATAATTTATACAAGCCATTTCCTTATAAAATAACCATCATTTTCATGGCCTGCTTTTAAAAATAAATTTAGGTCTATGTTGTGTTATTGTGAAAATTATTTCAGTCAACAAACATGCGAAAGAGCAAAATGTCAGCTGTTTATCGATCGACTTCAATTTGTTTATTTTGTATCTCGAATTGTATGAAGATTTTAACAGCGAGAAAAAAGACAAGAACATGAACGATGAGTTTAATCCTTCCTCTGGCAGTATGTGAATTTTCAAGCGAATTTGAAAAAAGTACTTTTTTCTACCCAAAAAAACGTTTGGTCACTGTTTTACGCAAGCGTTTCGAACGTTGTTTTTGTGTAATTTTGTTACACGGCATGCAATACATCGGTCAGCTCTGTGTGTGATAAATTCTGAAATTACCTGATATATTGTAGTGAACAGACAGTCGATAAGAAACAAAATATTTATGCTAACATGATATATTTTAAATTCGATTGTTATTGAAAATATTGCAAAAAAATCAATACCGTGTTTCCCCGAAGACCCCATTCCAACACAGAATTGTGACGTCACAATGCTTGTACTTATTATAATCACAGGGTGAAAAGTTGTACGCGGACAATTTTTTAAATCTTCGAAAGGACGTGTGTTTTTATTGATTTATTTTGGTCGAAGAGCCCTTTAAAAAAAGTATCATTGGCTATTATCCTTTCGACCCATCCACCCCCGCCCCCGACCCAGCACATTTTTTTTAAATGGACAAAATTAATCTAGAATGCGAACTATGATTTTAAATGTATTTTAAAGGCCATTTGGATTGTCGACGCAAATATAATATGAACTAGGGCTTTATTGATTTGAACAGCGACCGCAGAGGGAAGTAAGATGGGTGAATAGTCCCATTAGACATGCCATCACCAGGGCTCCAGCTTCTTAGGTTCAACGCCTTTTCCACTGTGTAACCGATGCCTCTTTTTTGAAAGTCTGTGAAATAGCATCTTTGAAACAATCTGTGTATTAAACCGTGCCAGCGCCTTTACATCTGACAACCAAGAACACATGATTGGCAATCGACCACTTACATGTATGTGTACCCTGCTGCACCCCTCCAATCCCTCCACCGCCACCACACACAGTTTAACTCATCTTAGTGGGGTTCGGGGTCACTCCCGCCCTCACTCCGTTTAACTTATCCTAGTGGGGTTTGGGGTCATGCTACCCGTATTATGTTTTTTTGATGTTACGATGCGCGTTCTGACGTATATTTCAGAGTCATAAAACGGTAGATAAAGGTAAGTACACACAAGTACCTGAAAATATTTTTGGACTTTTTACGTTTTCGATTTCCGAGTTAGGCGTAGGGTCGGGCGTACCGTGCTTACGCAGAGATAAGCCAATGACACCTACCATCTTTTATTAAACTATATTAGTATCAATCAGTAAGGGATGGGCGGAACCCTGCAGTCTATAGGGTAGATAGGCTTGCGAGGGTAATAACCTTAAACTTAGTATCCTTTTGTAGAATTTTTTTTTCAATAAAATTCGGATTCGGCCGGGTTAGCGATGACCAAGACACTTTCCCTTTGTCTCGTCCGTCGGATGAGGACGTAAACCGGGCGGTCCCGTGTATCGGTTTATCCTCCGAGCATGTTAAAGAACCATAGGAATATATTCGATAACAAGAGTAGGGCAGGTTCCCAGAATTCTGAGTATTCCGTCCCCTCTCTCTGGGGCGGCTCCAAATAACCTATACTGTGTTGATGAGCCGTTAAACAACATTCAATTCAATTAAAACGTATATTGTCTCTAAAAAAATATTGTTCCGAACAATGATTTATCACAATATATCGAGGTAAACTGACATCACAGAGAAACTTTCAGCTGTATCATCAACTTGAATGGGGTTTATGATATAAATACATGTAGAATCTCACAGTATCTTGCTCCAAAAAAAAAAAAAGCCTACCTACCGACCCTATTTTTTAGAGCATGCAATAGGAAACACACCTATTTTTTTGTTTGGCCTTACTATATTTAACTTATAAATCGGCTACTGTGCAGCTTCTTCTATTTTTTAATTTTCTAACGTACTTAAAATTTTAAGATGGTCGCCAAAATGAGAAAAGCATGAAAAACAGCATCATGTATTATATATAACACACAAGTCTGTCATGTGCTTTTGTCAGCAAGGACATTTATCATTCCTGATTTATTTTAAATGGATTGGAGGCGGTCTGGAAGACTATAGGCGTCTATTCAAAAACGTAATGTGTTTCATTTTCATATTCAATGTACATAATATTATGCTCTAACCACAACTTTGCCAAAATGAAATTCATAGTTATTGGACATGTCAATAGCATTGAATAATTGCTAAGGAAGAACTTTATACATATTGTCATAGAATAAGACGAAAATGTGTGTTTCATGAACATAGGTAATAGAGGATCTTACATGAGAGCTGACAGAGCTTAAAGTGATCCCTAAGCGTCTGCCATGTCCACTGGCACAGATATATATATTATAGGGAGGTCAAGTGTAGTTTAAATGTTGGATATACTCAGGTTTAATGAATTCATAAGTCATTCAACTGGAAAAGTGATCATTTGTTTAATAGGCATGTCAAACA
This sequence comes from Cyrtodaria siliqua, assembly GCA_037043455.1. NCBI lineage: Eukaryota > Metazoa > Mollusca > Bivalvia > Adapedonta > Hiatellidae > Cyrtodaria > Cyrtodaria siliqua. Next base: position 199,847 of record JAWPHD010000235.1, on the reverse strand, counting down.
TATAATACATACTGGTAATGGCTGTGAGTGAAATGTATACATTATTGGTGCAATAGTATCAACAGTTTTAGTAATATAATAAAAACTATTATCTTTGCACTATTCTAGTATTAATATTAATGATTGCAAAAATGTGAATTATGTAGAAAAACTAATGGGACGCTGCGAGTTGTTAGCTTTTCAACAAATCAAGATTGCTGTGTGTCCCTTTAAGGTCCATAATTAATATGTTAATAAAACAAGTTACAACCCTATGCTGTGTTTTTTTTAAAGTTGTGTCACAGGTTTTGAACATAGTTCAGCATCAACATGTATTCTCCGTAATATGTACACGTAACAGTCAGTTCAAAAAAACTGTATACTTCAACGTCTCAAATGGAATGATGAGTGTTTTTTTATTGAGCATTAAATAAGCAAAACTACTTTTCACATCACTCTCATTGGCATGGATGACAGGCTAAATGCATGTGGGAGGAAACCAGCATACACAGATCATTGTGAAAAACTTGAGTGTCAATTAGTGTTGAGAACAAGCACTGTAAATGTATTTCAAGATAATTCATTTTTATTGTTCAATACTTGGATCCATTACAGTTGTATACCGTAACCTTGTGTTGTGTAAATGGCAGCATCTTGTCTGAAAAATAAAGAAAATGCAAACACTGAGTATTACAACTTAAATATCTGCTGTACATGAAATACTAAATCTTGATCACTTTTAATAATATACAAAATATGTATTTTATATAGAACCTATACAGGCCAAATAAAATAAAAATTAAACCTGTGTTTACATATCATTGTCAATAAAAGTGGGCCAGTATATTTATTTGGTATCAAATATTTACTTGTTATCATTTTTTTACTCCATGAATTATATTTAGACCACAAGAACATTAAATAAAAAAAAATCTGACTGGCTGCATGCTTAAACATATTAAAACAGATTATATTATTTTTTTACCTCACAATAACTGATTATTATTTCATTCTTAATAAAAAGAGGAGTCAGCAGTGTATTAAGGGAGTTGGTCTGGTTTAATACAGTAAACACAGACCTGCATATTTAATTCGGTCTTAGTCAATATAAAATTTACTGAAAAAGATTACCAAATGGTTTTTTTGTTTAATACTGAGAACGTATGTATTGTTTAAGATCCTTTTCATGCTTTAATACTGTCTCCCAGTTCCACCTTTCAAGGTAAGGTTTCCAGGTGTTTTAACTAGATTTATCTAATTATTATTATTTTATTTATTTTTTGGCATTGATGTGAAATGCTTCCCCACCATACAAATAAGTTCTGCTTACAAACCTCTATGAAATCCATATTGTTTTTGTGAGCTCCTCCAACCTCACCTCATCCAACCAAGAGTCGCATTTCAGATCAGAATATGTAAGATGCAGGCATCATGTCTGTGAGACTGATGTCTCCCTATGAAAAAAATAATGACACAGTGTATAAACGCAATTGCCAAATTTCATTTGGATCTGAACATTTCGCTGAAATTAAATAATAATTAGATCAATTATAGATATATGCATTCAATTCTTATTTCTATGTACTGTTACTTAGAAAATGTGTTCATCAGGGCTTTTTTCCACAAAATTGGGAAGAGGCCCAGGACTGTCCATGTTGGGGGAAAAATACGAGCTTATTTCTCATTTTGGGAAAGATGTAAGATTTTACCAATTAAGTAAATTTGACAATACTATGCTTTATTTATATTTTCAGCCAACGGTTATTATAATTACTGTTTCTCAGTCAGAAATGACTCCATAGACAAAAACACATTGCAGAATTAATGCTTTTTCTCAAATTCTGAGACAATGCTGCTTTCTGATTGGCAAATATTTCTGCCACAATTGGGGAACAAACAGTCAAGTTCTCAATTGGGAAAGAGGCCTTTTAGAGGTGTCTCTGTTACATAAGGTAAAAAAGCCCTGTTCATGGTACACAGATCACTTTAGCGGAGTCATTCACATAAAATTGAACTGGGATGTAGTGTATATTTTGTTTTTAATTGAAAACCAAGTGTTGCAGTATTTAGCATTTCATTGAACACATTTTAAGTAGGGTTTGTAGAGAAAATATGCAGGAAGGACGTAGAAGAGAGGGGAAGGGGGTTGGGGATAGTGGTGGGGGCAGCAGGGACTTTTTACCAGTTTTGGGGAAGGGGCCTTTTGCTCTTAATTGGGGGGTGGAATAGATAAATGGGGAATGAAATTTCCAAGGTAAGTATAAAAAGTGGGGAAGTCTGCATACTTTTAAAAGAAATGAGCGTGGGAAATGGGCCTTTTACAGGCCGCTTCAAAGAAGGGTAAATAGTCCATGGGGAGGGTATGCGTCAGCTGCCTTGGGTAAATGTAGAGAAGTGGGTGGCAGGGATGTGGTTTAGGAATTGCTGTGTCCCATGGCCATGCAGCATATGTGGGGTTTGACACTGGCCATTACAGGCATACCATAAGGTGTACCCTTCACAGGGTTCAGGGCTGAGGGTCTCCCAGCGGTTTGGGGGAACAAGGGAACATATTTTTGGGGAACAAAGCAAAACGTTTTGGGGATCACCCGGTCCGCGGGTCGTATTGTCAGGGAACAAGGGAACATGGACCACCCCTGGAAGGGCATCATGTCTATGGCTACAGGTCTTGTTATACAAACAAGAATGATTCTGAGAGAGGAATCATATGAATAATTCAATGAAATCAACAACTGTCACGGCTGATCCAGTTATGTTTACTATTTACACAGTTTGTCAACATTAACACCATCGATGTGCTTGGCAAATTTCAAGAAACACTGCATTTAAGCAAACAAATAAAGAGTTGTACATGTACACATTTGAACTTACGTGTTATTTGCTGCAGAGTTCTAAGACAGTCAACTGTTTCCTTCCTTACGTTAATCTGTGTATATTTCCAATTGTTTAAATCCCAGTGTGAACACCCTGCATCAGATAAACTATCAAAACTCAGTGGATTCAACGTTTACCAACGTGTAAACACATTCTACGTATTGATGACGTAATCCAAAACTGACATTTTACAAAAAGCGTTCACTCCTGTAAACTAGGTACGCGTAAAATTGATAACTGCGGTCTGAATCGACGTTTTTACAAAAAGAAAATGGCGGCGTTTTGTGTTTTTTTTAATGAAATAGTCCGGCAAACACTAAACAAATAATCCCTGTCGCGGAGTATCAAAATGATCAAAAAAGCTGAATAATTAGTTCCTGGCGTTCCCACTGATATGACGTCAGTTGCAAGTTTAATGTGTGTATATGTGACGTCAGCTGTACGTTTAATGTGTGTGTATGTAACGTTAGCTAAGTTTTAGGTATGTGTATTGCTGTGTATTACGTCAGCTGCAAGTTTAAGGTAGAGGGAGTGTAATGCCAAAAAAATCAAATGTTGTTTTACTTGCTATATTCTTGATCCACAACTAACAAGAGACCAAAATATGAAGTTTAAGAAGATTTCAACCACAGGTTTGGAAAAAAAACCTAATTATGGTTATCTCCCCTTTGTGTCATAATTTCAGTGCGAAATGTCTGGGGGTATACTTACAAAACTTGCAATAAAAAAATCAATTTTCATAGTTTTTAATCAGGAATAGTGTTAATACACTCTTAAGTTATTACTTAATTGAGTTAAAGCTCCAAATCAGGAAAAGCAAGATACCAACAATTGAATATGAGCCTGTCAGTTGCAATGTCAATAACAAATAATCGTGATTTTTTTCGATTTTGTAAAAGTACAACTATGAAAAATTGAAAAAAAATCCCAAAAACATAATTAGTAAATCAAAATGAACAATACAATAATTGTCTATATAGTGTATCAAACAGAATAGCCAAATTAAAACAACATTCACCATCAATAAGTTGACATAAAGTATTTTGTTTGAAACAACCACATAATCCGATTTATGTAATTTTTTGTGTAAAACAGATCAAGAGCCGACACTAGATTCAAAGTGCTTGGCCAACTTTGGAATAACTTCCTCAAGGACTTTTTTAGAATTTGTTATTCTAGGTAACCCATCACTGTTTGCTGCTGTGAAAGAATCATGAAGTCCATCTTCCCCTGACCGCTTGAAGATCACCTTCAAATGGTTCAAGTTTAACCCTGATCCAGCAATATTTTCTGCAGTTGGGCGCTTCATTATACCATGGATTATCAAGGTGTCTAAAGATCTAATGTTGGAAGACTTTGCAGTATTAAACTGTAATGAATGTTTCATTGCAACAGGGGAAAAACTAAAAGGTAAACGCTCTGACTCATCACAAAGTGCAAGAAGTTTTCCAAGGGCCTCGACATCAGCTTCAGCATTGTGAGCATCATACGAAATGCCAAGATGCTGTTTGACTAAGTCTTCCTGTTTGTGAGACTGATCTGGGAATTTCTTCTTAAACAATGGCAGACTGTCAATTAAACCAAATACACATTGTAAAAAGACTTCCATGGTTTTGTTTTTATCTATAGCGGTCATCAATACAGGAAAGTCAAACCTGCGGCCATTATGCGCAACAAGAATAACGTTAGAGAACTTCTGCAACCAATTATATAATTTGACAATTGCACTATCTATCGTTTCACAGACCACAGGTTGTCCATTCACAGACATGTCACCGTCATTGTTCACATATATCCCAGTAACTCTTTGTGCCTCAGCAGCAATTGGTACACAAGGCTTTGTGTAAACTGAAAATTTACTCCCTGTCTTCATCTCTGCTGCCGCGATTTGGGTGATGTGTGGCATCACAGAATAACGAACTGAAAAGAAAGATTATTATGTTGCACAATTTTGATAATAAATGTCAATTATACAAATGTATTATTAATTTCCCTGATAAAAGATATATCCGAGCCCCAGTAGCTCAGTTGGTAGCGACGATGGCTGTCAATCCAGGGTTTGTGTGTTCGAACCCAATCTCGGCCAACATTCTTTCCTACATTTGACAAAAGTCACTGTGACAAGCGTCATTTGTCTTTCACCAATGGGCTTACAGTCTATGTGGAAAAGGAGTCAGTTGCTTGGAAAGTATGTTATGTGGAGTACTGGTGTGAGCAAACCAGGAAACATATGAGTAGGTCAACTGGCCGCCGGGATATGACTGAAAAATTGTTGAAAACTGCGTTAAACCCCAATAAATCAATCAAACCATAATAATGATCTCTCCTTCTTCAGCCCTTTTCCCATTTATAAAATATTATAGATATTCTATAAAAAACATGCATTTTTTTATACTCATCAGTAAACACAGAAGTTTTCAAGCTAGACTGTCAATCCCAAACTTGCTGGTTATAATATCATAAGACTGGGTGATATAAATTCTTACTAAGATCTGTTGTTTCCAGATCAATGGCAATAAATGTCGGCTCTCCACTACCCACTTTCACTGGTTTGAAGTTGCCTCGTGCAATTGCGTCTGGTAGCTTCTCGATGTCCACTTCTGTGGAATGACCAACTCCTGTAATTGATACATTGAAATGTAAATTTGACTGAAGACTAACAATTGTTTGTATTGATATCTAAAGAACACCAGATAAAAGCTTTATAAAAAAGCATGTTTCTGAAATCGCACAACAAGCCCCGGTAGCTCAATCGGTAGCGACGCAGGCTGTCAATCCAGGGGTTGTGAGTTCGAATCCCAGCACGGCCAACATTCTTTCGAACGTTTGACTGAATGGGCTGTTTAACAGTCTATGTGGAAAAGCAGCCAGTTGCTTGGAAAGTATGTTGTGTGGTGTACTGGTGTGGGAAAACCAGGAAATGCATGAGTAGGTAAACTGTCCGCCGTGATATGACTGAAAAAATGTTGAAAACGGCATTAAACCCCAATTAATCAATCAACCTAAACTGCACATTTCAGCCTAGGCACTGATAAATGACTTCATATATAGGTCAACTTCTTTTCACGTTCATAATCAAAATGTTATGAATTACATCATCTGATCCACTTATAACAAAACCAGTTGTTTAGATCTAAATCAAGCAATCCATTTCTGATTGCAATGTCCTACCTGACTCGTAGGATACACCCTCTAAGGCTTCCATTGCACCCTGGCTGGTAGCACGTTCTTGTTTAAGTATCAGCCTACGACGCTTTACAGATGGAAGGCTCTGAGACTGCTGCTTCTGCAAACGGCGCTTCTGACATTTGTCCGCATATTTCACAGTATACTTCCCAGGCGACAGACCAAGTTTCATATTCATCTGAAGATTGAAACATAATTGTGCATGCTCCAGATCATGTTAGATGTTTGACCATCACTCAAGAACAGTACTTTTCAATATGAATGTCTACATTTCTATGTATATTAAACAATCTTTTTACATAAATAATACATTAACATTAGTTCTGTATTTGCTTAAAATATGTTTTGGAATTAAGATTAATTATCCCCTCGGTTACGAAGTAAGCGAGAAAGGGATATAGTAACGGGACCGTCCGTATGTATGTGTGTCCGTCCGTCCTTCCGTCCGTAACAAACCTTGTCATCACTCTACACTAACCATTTCTTGACAGATCTTAACCAAACTTGGTATAAAGTAAGTATATGGTAACATCTTGAAGCCTATTGATTTTCAAGGTCATAGGTCAAAGGTCAAGCCCAGCCGAGGGGATGCATCCGCTTTGCGGTGCCCTTGTTTTATCTTGCATCAGCAGAATTGGATTTAGTGTCTATTGTGTTTTTTAAACAAGAGGCATTCTAAATAGAATGCACAATTCTTATATGTCTAATTAGAAACGTGATCAACATACCATATCACATGAACACCTGCAGGAAACATCAGGTAAACCATGAACTGATAAAAGAAGAACATAAAAATAAACAAACTTCAAACAATAGAAAATAAAACAAAACCCTGAACATGAAAAGAAGCAATAATAAAACCTGAAAAAATCAAAAAGAACTGTATGAACATGATAACAACCGTTCATAGAATAGAAACAAAAACAAAACTGCAAACAAAAAGCCAATGGCTTAGTTCCAACAAGCAAACATTTGTTAACGCTTCCCTCATATAGTCGCTTTCTGACGCCTCTGCAGCATATCGCTTTTTGAAAACATAGCGACAAAAAAAGAAATTGCTCAAAACAAGCAATAATTTCTCCTTTTGCCACAATGTTTTCCACTTGAAGTCAATGGTTATCCATTTAATTATAGAGATTTTCTATTTGTTGACAAAATATGTTCAAAGTCTTCTGCTGCAGATTTGTTGTATGTGGGAAAGGGTTAAACAACATAAGATGAAAATACTTAGCAAAACTATTTCAACAATTCAAAGAAGCGTCAGGGTTCACCATTGCTTCAAGAAATTAGAATCAGTGATAGTGTATCCTTTTATATCATCTCTACATGATGAGCCCTGAATGTTTTGAACCATATAACATGCTTAAACTTACATTTGGTATGTAGTGTCTTCCCTCATTGATGAACGCAGCCGTGGCGTGTACTCTGTAGTCAAGTGACTTGGTATTCCCATAGTGGTGTGACTTCGGTGCTCTGAGACTAACCTCTTTGTTCGCATGTTCACACTGTTGACTTGAACCCAAGTCTGCGTATTGATCAGCTCTGGTTACCAAGGGATCGAAAATTTTCTGGAGTTCATGGCGAAGGGTTTCATCTGTTAATGCTCTTCTGTAAGGCAGACTATGATGAATATACATTTCACTTGGTGTCCTCTTGAACACACAGAACCTGTCACTGCACAAAGAGTGGTCACCAAACTGATGAGGTACTAAAGCTTTCAAGTTATCACGAAGAGCCTCTTTGTCCCCTTGGTTTCGTGCAAATGCGTATTTCAAACATTTTTCTAAATGCAAAATTACCATTTTACTCAATTTTACACCTTTTTTGTAGTGTAATGCATACAGACTTTTTCCTACATTTTTCACCACGTGATTGCGATCATATCGTTTTTTCATGTGAATATTTCTGTTGTTCCTCAGTCTCGCAATAAGAGTATTGTCTCCATCACCTTCCAGATATTCAACCGGCGTTCCTTCATCAGCTAACTGAACAACCCCCTTTTCTCCACTGACACTTTCCATCAAACGTGCACTTCCAGTATGGTTCCGGACACACTTGTGTGGTCTTACAGCATCACTAGGTCTATTTCGTCGCCACCAGTTGCACGTTCCACAGGTCCTATGGCTGATGATAGATTTCACGACTTTCTTACCATACTTTGCCTTGCTCATAAGGAATGTGTGGGCTGTAAAAACAATAAACAGTGTATCAATAACTGTGCCCGAACCATGTCATTTTTTGACATGCATACATTGGTTCTCAAAGTGAAAAATGTGGTTGTCCAAATAGCAAACTTTCTGTTCTATATGCATTCAATCAAACTCTTATGGATATAAATACTGTGACCAAGTTTTATTCAAATTGCTCAAAAATTGTGAAGGTTAAAGTGTAAACAAACTCACTATGGACGACGGGGAACATTTAACAATCCTTAAATCTCACCTTGCACTTTGTGCCAGTTGAGCTAAACAGAGAATCACTGTTAAACCTAACAGCTGTCATTGAGTAAGATACACTACAATTTGCCATAATACTTACATGTCAAACTATCAAAGCCTTTTTTCTGCCAAGCAGTATCAATGGCGCATGACATTCCACTTTGTGTTCTACATGGGAACTTTCTGTCCAGACGTGTTCGGCTGGAGGAGCTGTTGGATACACAACGAATACTGCTAGTTGACTTCTTATAGGGGACTGGTTTTGGCCGGAAAGTATTTGCTGGTGTCCTTTGAAATATATAACAAAACATAACATATAACTATTTTTCTATGGAATTTGCTTGCTATAAATATAGTCAGTACAGCTTCATACATGTATGAACTATTTCTGGTCTGTAATGATAATATTTAGAAACTTCTTAGACTGAGATGATAACTGTGACCTAGTTTTTTTTACTGTACATGACCCATATTCAAACTTGGCCTACATATCACCAAGAAAAACATTCTGATAGTTACATCATGATCAAGTTAAAAATGTGGAGTGCTTACAAGATTTTCCTTCAATTTGACCTTTGATCCAAGGCTTTGACCTCATATAACCCAGTTTCAACTTGTCAAAGATTTGCCTGTAGAGTGTGAACAAGGCAATTGTTGACGAGGCACGACTGACCGACACTTGACGAAATGTGATCACAATAGCTAAAAATGATAAAAGGTTTTTACCTTGGGCTGGCATCTGCAGCAGATGTGGGAGTGTGAATACTGTTGTCATTCATGGCTGAAGCACCAACGTCAACCTCTTCATCATCATCAGAGTCAACATCTGTCAATGCAGAATCATCATCAACACCAGGACGGTCTTCCAGTCGTAGTCTTTGAAATAAAACAGAAGATAAATGTTCATTGTGTTTTACACTTCTATTTATTTATTGGGGTTTTACGCCATTTTCAACATTATTTCAGTTATATCACGGCAACAGTTCACTAATTCATGATCCCTAGGTAAACAAACCAGTACTCTAAGGCTATAAAATAAAATATGCCTTGCCCAAGGACACTCCAACATGACCGACGTTTCCGAACTTTCGCGACTGGAGATCAAACCTGGGACTTCCGGTTTCAAATCCCCGAAACTAACCACTCGACCACAGCGGATTCCTTTTACACTATTTAGTGTAGGAACACACTACATAAATTTATATTGGTGAAAGTCCTGACACATTTGGGTCTTTCATCTGCCTGTTCAGATTGCATCAATGCCTATCAACAATAGCAAGTTTTAGAAACACATATATTGCCATTGGTTACAGGCCTTTTTGTTAAATAACTTCTCATGAATATGAATATATTTCAATATTAATATACCTTAGAGAGGGAGATTCATCTGGAAGTGGGCACACTCCAAGCTCATTCACCAGTGAACCTTCCATGGACTGCTTGGCTTTTGTTGATTCTTGTGTAGCGATATCCCTGTAACAGATTATAAAATAGTTTAGGAAGAAATAGATTTCAAATAAGAAATATAAGTTTTTGATATTTTTTTTGATATTTTTATAGACATATTTTGCATGGTCAGTGAACTGCACCGGACATCAATTGTGAATTCACGTCCTGCTTGTGAGCTAGCTTTTCTAGTGATGTGGTTATGTTTATGTCAGTAGTGGGAGTTAACCAAATTAAAAATCACCTATGATAAACATATACAAACACATCCAGTACGAGGTTTAATCATTTAACCCTCTCCCACATACAGCAGACTTTGAAAACATAGAGGAATAAATATGGAAAATCTCTGAAATTAAAAGTACAATAATTGTTTAGAGCTGAAAACATGGTGACTAAAGGAGGAATTGCTCGTTTTGAGCAATTTCTTCTTTTGTCGCCATGTTTTCAAAAAGCCGTCTGCTGCAGATGCGTCAGAAAGTGTATATATGAGGGAAAGGGTTGATGAATTCAAACATACTCCATTTCCATCTGGTAAGCATCACACGCAGCTTGTCGGGTAGAATCAATAGCTACTTCTTCAATGGCTTCTCCTGCTCGCTCTTCCATCATCTTCAGATTCCGGTTGCATATTGGCTTCAGATTAAGTGTCGTCAGGAAGTTGTTAACTCGGACAGGACCACCCACGTTATCAATCATTGCTGAAAATAAACAAGTAATTACGTTAATACCCTGAAACATGTTTATTATAAAGTAAATTATAATAATAGTCCAAGATGGTAACTCTGCAGTCTTTCTTACATTTGATAAAAGTAAATGCAACAAGCATCATTCACAAATAGGCAAACATTTTATGTGGAAAAGCAGCCAGTTGCTTGGAATGAATGTTGAATGTGTGGAGTACTGGTATGAGAAATCCAGGAAATACATGGGTAGGTGAACTGGCAGCAGTGATATAACGGAAAATTGTTAGAAACGTCATTAAACCACAATCAAGTGACCAATTGTGAAGCATCATAATGACAAAGAAGAATTAACTAAAAAACAAACAATTTCCCCTTTTGCCACAATGTTTTCAACCTTTTTTAGATAGTATACCTCCACATTCAGAGATTTTCCAGATTTTGAGTAAATGTTTTCAAAATCGTCTGCTGTAGATTTGATGAATGACTCACTGAGGTTATATACAAACAATATATATTTAAACTATGCTAGAACAAATAAATTATACATACATGTACCGAGTTTTGTGTTTACGACAAAGCAAGGCATGCCGTGTTTCTTGATATGGTGCATTTTTCCGTAAGCAACTCTGTTGATGAACTGACAATCCGGATTTTGACACACTATATATAAATAACCGCTAAGTCCCTTTTGAAGCTCTCCAATGATGTTGTAATGTGTCAGTGGAACTGGGCCCAACTTACATGACTGACAGACTTTCAAGTTGTCCATCAGAACTCCTAGTTCAACAACACGTCGGCCTTCTCTCCACCCATCTTTGATCACTCCTTTCGGCAGTTTCAGATGGAAGTTTGCCGTACAATTGTCACGTTCACATGAATGTAAGTCACAGAGACTGGTGTCTGTATAGTTGTGATCGGTGATTAAACTTGTGTGCGTCGGGGCTGTCTTAATCACCTTACACTTCCGAAAAACACCGTGGTTATCGCGAAAGCCCATGTTGACAGTTGGAGGGAATTCCGACAATGACGTCACAGGAAGTTACATTTGTTGGTGTTTTCTTTTTTTTTATTTGTCGGGTATCATATTTTTTCTATTCAAATTTAACAATGGGCCTATTATCATAATATTTAATCAGCGAATGTATGAAACACAAAAATAAAAATTAATTTGCGGAAAAAAGATAACTTTTCCGATCGACAACGAACTAGTACGAACTGTTCCGAACTACCTCGAAGTTCGCCGACATTTTCCGACATTGGCCGATCTATGCAGAGGTCCATTACGCTCCCACTGCCTTAAGGTGTGTTTATGTGACGTCAGTTGCAAGTTGGAGGTGTGTGTATGTGACATCAGCTGCAAGTTAGAGGTGTGTATATGTGACGTCAGCTGCAAGTGTGACATCAGCTGCAAGTTTAAGTGTGTGTATATCTCAAAGAATTGAATTGAATGTTGTTTAACGGCTCATCAACACAGTATAGGTTATTTAAAGACGCCCCAGAGAGGGGAAGGATACATAGGAATCCGGGAACCGTGCCCTACTCTTATTATCGTATAGGTCTCACAACACAGTACACTTTTACTATGTTGGCCTATATGAATAAAGTTTACTGGGCCATTTCGAACCTAAAGTTTCCAAGCTAAAAGTCACTTATTTATGAAACACAGTCATTTGCCCACACAAAAATGTACAAAATATGGTACGTTGACCAGGTTTTTTTTTTAAATTGGAGTGGTGGCATCCTTTGCGCTATTTTGGGCTTTTACTCCAGAGTTTGTACCAGAGTTCCTACACTGCTTCAACTCCCATAAAACTGTCATATTATGGTGCCAGTGTCGTCTAATAGCTGCACATCCAATTTCAGACTGTGTTCATCTCACCTGCAACAGTAATACATATATCTGTCAGCAATTATTAAAAATATTTAAAACCGAACAACACACTACTACTTTTTATGGCGCAAGTTTTATCTACCGTGGCTTTCAAGGGAGCTAACTCGTTAAACCATATGAATCTAATAGGTCTCACTACACTAACTGTGTAGTGAGACCTATTAGATTCATATGGTTAAAGAACCATATGAATATAATAGGTCTCACTACACTAACTGTGTAGTGAGACCTATTAGATTCATATTAACTGTGTAGTGAGACCTATTAGATTCATATGGTTCTTTAACGTGCTCGGAGGATATACCGATACACGGGATCAATTGTTGTTTCATAATTTTACTTCTTCGTTTTTCATATTCGTTTGAAATTAAATAACGACACATACCGTGTTGTTGAATGTCCTGTGCTGACTCTCAGAAAATCATCGAAATGCAAAACAGATGTTATCTATTATAACTACAAAATCGATTTTCAATAAACTATTAAATTAAAATATGTTATCTAACGCTTACATAACACACTTAAGCTAATGTGTTACGAGCTCCATTTAAGGTTACTGTAATGCCTTGTAAATATCATTGAATTATATAGAGAAATCTCAAACTAACATAATTACCTGATGTGTAATTATTTTTACACAGAATTTGCAATATAAAATCATTACATACCAATCTGGGTAGTAGGAGCAATAAATAGTAAAATAAATCCATGTAAGGTTAATAAAAGCTTTTTTTCTCTTTAAGGGTTCGCCAATACTATAAAGTGGGTGGGGTATGGTAAAAATTACAATGTCAATTATTGCTTAAACTTCAATTTTCTTGCAACTGCCAATGCTGACATAGTGTGTCACATGTATAAGGGAACATTTTGATAGCTAGTGTTTTGAATAAAATAAATTCATAAAAAAGATATTGTATTTATGATTTCAGTACCTCGGGTGCATCCAATCATTGACTTCTTTTTCTTTTTTATTGAAAGTGAATACACACATCCATAGTCCAGTATGTTGTTTACAATATGTAAGAATAAAAATGAAAAATTAAATAACAGCAACTTAATAAAACAGAATTTCATAACACCATCTATGCCAAATCAATGAATTTTCTGCACCGTGTTTTATCCCCAAAAGTAGTGCAAATCTGTTTTAAATTATACTATTTGCACGAGATTTACTACTAATAATACTACACAATGATTATTGAATGAACGGTATCACAAACATTTGTTTACCTCATGAACGATCCTCTATTGCGACTGTATTCTGATAGATCTGAATAGTTTATAACAGGTGCGTGGGGGAAAACGTATTGTTTCTTCTTAAATATGTTATTCTTGAGAGAGATAAGCCTCGAAACATTATAAAATCAGTTAAATTGGCAAATAATATTGTTACTTTCTAATTTCCGGAAACTTCTCATTCGCAACATCTCGATTATTTCTATGAAGTATGATTCCGAACGTAGCCGGTATTATCCGAGTTTTCACGAACGAATGCCTTATAACACCTACAATTGCATAAAGTAGTGCCATTTTTATTTCTTATTTTTAGTATTTATAACGGCAAGGGTTCATTTTCTTCGTTTTCTTGCAACATTTATAACACAAATGATCAGAATATTGTTTAAAATGAAAAATACAATTTGTAATTATAAATTCGAAAATTCGATTCGGATTTCCCTAGTATGCATCGTTAAAAAATGATAGGCGTAGGAATCGTAATCGGTTAATCGGTCATATTTTGTTCAGCGAGGTGAAGCATTGAAAATACAATAAGAAAACGTAAAATCTTTAACTCGACATCCATGATTACCTGACAGGTAATTTGATTTGTCTTCAATGTTTTAACAATCTACTTAGGGTAATATTCAAGTTTCACATATATGTTCTGTTGCTGCATAGATGTCTCTCACACCAATTTAGACAATAATCCATGTTCCACTTTTGTTTACATATTTTTATGAATGAAAAATATGGCCGATGAAAACTTCAACGTGTCAACAAAGTTATTTACTTTTTTCTGCAAAACTGGTTTGAATTTCGACTTAATACTCTAACATTTTGTTAATCATTGTCTATACATTTAATCTAAGCCAAAAAACAATTATTTTGTTCAGTAATTACATTGTTTGCATGGAAGTCCTTTACCCTATTGTTTTTGTTCATGCTAATTAAGTACCCACATATTGACATTTTTCCTTATGACTAAAGTGAATTATACTCAAAGTTTAATATGAAAGGTGTGTTACATATTTTCAAGACTCTCTAGTTATTTAGGTTTCAACACCTAATACCCCACCCACTGGAAAGTCAATTCAGAACATTGGCGAACCCTTAACAATATTCCTTTCCTACACAAAAGTGTCCTTCCATTATAAACAATCCATTCCTCTTTTGTTGTCTACACACTAATCCTTTTCAGCATGTTCACTGACCATTCACTGAACAATGGTCAGTGTGTACGTTTATTGTGATACCCATGTTGTGTTCATAAGAAAGTAATATTGTGGAAGGAAAAACATATTTTATTAACCTTATGTGGATATAAATGGATTTATTTTACTATTTAATGCTCCTACTACCCAGATTGGTATGTACAGATTATATATTGCAAATTCTGTGTAAAAATAAATTTAGACATCTAGTAATTATGTTGGTTTGAGATTCTCCTATACACTTCAATGATATGTACAAGGCATTACAGGAATCTTAATGATAGAACCACACATCTAGGCCTGATAGACGTCAACGGTTGTGTGTGATACAGCTTGGAATAGTAATCTGGTGGACAACCGTACTGTACATATAGTGGAACAAATACAACCGTACTGTACATATAGTGGAACAAATACAACCGTACTGTACATATAGCGGAACAAATACAACCGTACTGTACATATAGTGGAACAAATACAACCGTACTGTACATATAATGGAACAAATACAACCGTACTGTACATATAGCGGAACAAATACAACCGTACTGTACATATAGTGGAACAAATACAACCGTACTGTACATAAAGCGGAACAAATACAATCGTACTGTACATATAGTGGAACAAATACAACCGTACTGTACATATAGTGGAACAAATACAATTGAAGTTGTCTAGAACTTTTAGAACAACCCTCCTGTATATAAAAGCATTTCGTGATACCAATATTACAATACACGTTATCTTTGATACTGTACGTCACGTTACCACTGTAGGTTAAGTGCGAATCTAGATATCAAACGGGTTCAGTTGTATCATGGGATTGAATTGACATTGAAAATATAAACAAACGCAGTATTTTTACAATATTTCAATTGTTCCTAAAGGTAAGTTGTATTTCTCTCACTGCTATTGTAGCATGGTCACCGAAAAGTCTCTTTGTAATAGCACAGGTGTAAATCGTTTAATTGAAAATAAGAGCTGTCAGAATAACAGTTAGAATAACAAGTTAGAGTATGACAGGGAGCTGAAATGGACATGCTACAAAACAAAAAGAGTATGGTTTCATCTCGTTGGTTAATTTAAACACCTCGATGGGCTACGCCCGATCTCGATGTTTAAATTAACCAACTCACTGAAACCATACTCTATCTATTACATAACTTCGACGACATGTTGCTATATGTTTTATAGGTATATTCCATTTATTAAATTAGTCAAGGCGAAAAATGTATGGTATACGATGTTATTACATTTCTTCTAAATATCTTTGTCTAAATGCTGTACGACAGTACACTTTTTTCCTTTACACTGGTTTTGTGCAATGATATACTGTAGTAGTATGTGCCGAAATATGTATTTATTTATTGTCTTAAGGGTTATTGGTCAGCCATCTTTGAAAAGAAAATCCAAAATGGATGGGGTATGGTTAATTGAAATTTTCATCCAAATGCATATTATAGGCATGAACATTGTCAATGATATAATAGATGACATTAATGCAACACTTTTGATGTGAACATACTATCAGAAACAATATTTATTTGGCAGAAATAGTGCCCTTTATATTCGAAAAGTTTAGTACAATTTTACTCTAAGATGTTTTGTTTTTTATGTTAAATAAATTTGTCCACAGAATTGTCAATTTATCTAAAAATGGCACACGAGACATCATTTCTTAATAAAGTAAGCCATGTTACCACATCATCCAAAATTCGAAGTACACCATTGTTAAAAATGAAGATTTTCTTTATACGCCATGTGCAACACACGCACATGATACACATGAAAAGCATGCAGGTGAATTGTAAATTGAAACATGCTGTATGTTGAAACATTCGGATAAACAAGTAATTTGATCGTATTCATATGTTATTATTTAGTTTGTGCTGTTTTATAGGAATATAATAATAAATTACTCTTGTGTTGCCATGTTTCTATTCACAACAGTCACTCAGTTGTGTTTAATACATCCAAAAATATAGTTGCCATTTATAATAGTTTGACAATTAAAATCCGTCAGTGCCACCGTACTATAGAATTGAGATTATTTTGAAAGTACATGCCACTGAAAAAATAGCTTGTTTTTTTACAATGATTGACTTTGAAATGTGGATGATGTGATAACATGCCGTATTTAATTTAGAAATGATGTCTCCGTGTGGGAGGGAGGGAGGGAGTTCCATGGGAGCCCATGGGTTACAGGATCCAAAATTGCTTATGCAGCCCTTAAGATAATGCTATAAGGAAGCCCATGGCCAAATTTGATTGTGCTAGGATAAGAAATGTAAGAGATAAAGACTTGTAAAACAGCTAACACGCAAACCTTGATGTGGGACGCCGACGCCAACGCCAACGGGAGGGAGGGAGGGAGGGAGGTTTACGGCATTATTTAGACAAAAGGTAACCATTTTGTATTTCACTACAGTTCGGGTATGTGAATCTTTACACTTCATTTTTTTTCTCAACAGAACTATGTTACATTTTCGATGTTAGAATCGAAATAATAAATACGTACCTGTATTTTATCGGTAAAACACAGGTACATATTTATTATTTCTTAACTAACATATGGGAGAGTGTAAGTACGAGCGCGTGCTTGCGTGCTTGCGTGTGTTTGTGGGTGTTTATCTATATGTTTGTTAACATCTAAATCTGATGAATCTCAAAGCCATTTTACTACTACTTCTTCATAAAAAAAGAAAAATCATAAACATTTTTGTTTAAAAAAAAGAAAGAAAGTGCAGAGCCGCGGGTTTGAACTCCGTCCGCAACGGGGTAAGCGCGGACGGGGTAAGCATATTAAAGCTAACGAGTTATCCTACTGCGTTACGGAGGCCGACTAACATCAAGAGTACTTATTAAATTCCTTTTACATAATTATGTTCAATCGCGAAGGATCCTGTGCTTTTCAATATACTGCTTTTCCAGGTCCGTATCTACACTGGGGCACAGGGGTGCACAGATGTAGTAGCCTTGGTTAAATTTTGGGAATGTACTTTCATAAGAACAAATATATACTAGTACATGGGGGAAATGCAACGCACTGAAGGAAATCAAAACAAAATCCAGGGCGGAGAGGGAGGTTAATTCCACCGGACACCAAAATAAGAGATATTCCTAGGTTAAATTTTAAGGCTGGCTACCGGCCTGTTTTCATCTAAAATTAATTTACAAATCTTTTAACTTGATTACAGAAAATTAAAGATTTAAATAAGTTAACTTAGGAAACGTTAATTATTAGTATTTAAAGTTTAATATTTCTAATAAAACGTTCAGTTTTTAGTTAACACTGCCGTACAGGCGGAAGCTAACATCTTTCAAAATATTCAGATGGAATAAAATATTTTCTGCTGATTTTAAAATCTGATCCATCAGAATTGTAATGTTCATATTGGCAATTCATACATTTGTTGCTGCATTTTTTTCCCGGAAAACATAAACCTGAGGTCCATCCCGAAACATTGGGGTGTGGGTCCCTCCGGCTTCTATGTGTATAAGACTATATATAGAAACTCTCTCTCTCTCTCTTTCTCTCTCTCTCCAATTTATTTTTCAATATTTCAATGCATGCATAAATTAAGACATTATTTAAAAAAAAAAGAGTTGATAATAAGTGTAAACCATGCATGCATAACTTCAAATACTGTATCTCCATCTTTACCATTAAATATGACCCTTGGTTGGGGTCCCTTCTATCAATATTCCAGTTTTGATAAACAATGTCTCCCTTGTGTATTGTGTCAATATACAGTACACACACACATAGAAATGGAGGATTACTTGTTTGTATAATAGTTGTGTTGATTCAACAGGATGGTTGGAAAGGGTCTTTTTTAAAAGACCGCTGCGTTTCATTATAGGTATTGTTTCGGATTATTTAAATATGCACTTATAAGGTTGTTTTGAGTAAGTTCAATATTTAGCTTCCTTTTCAATTTCTAATGACTTGTATTTCGTATTGTCTTTCTACAGAAGAGTGGTCTCATCAGTTCGGTGGTCAAATGTCGTCTGCTAAAATCCGCTTTTATACACGATATAAGACCAGTGGTCGAATCACAAGGTACCTGAAGCGTCTCATACAGTACCGCCTTATCTCATTAATATTCGGTGGATTTATGTAGTCACTTGGTACAACATTCGTAATATTAACCGTTAGATTGTTTCAGTACCATGTGCCTTTAATCGGGATTGTGTAGTTTTAAGGACATATTTCCTAATACTTGGTCATTGAAATAGCATGGGAATCTTGTTTATTTACTGACTGCATGCTCCGTGACCAATAAACTGAGGCCCGCTTGTAGTTTCTTTGTTACATTTTGTCTTGTGTAAGAAAAGCTAAACACAACCTTGTAATTTAGAAAAGCATATTCATAATTTAGCTAGTTTAAATACAAAACTTGTCTTCTTTATTGTTTCTAATACAAGAATGAAAGCATGAAATGAACAACTTTCTGTTGTGTATTTATATTTTACTGCACACAAAAATGCTTTATTGTACGGGCCTCATAATCTGAATTAAACAGTGATTTACAGTTACCTATAGAAAGTCTATATCTGTCTACAAACATCTACAAACTCAAATGGAAATTCTATATCTGTCTACAAACATCTACAAACTCAAATTCGATTCTTACTTGACCTACAGTGGTTACGCAGTTCATGAATTCGCTCATGAATCGAACACACTGAATGAACTGTGTACTCTTAATTAACGTGATCATACTGAGTACACATGTCTTCAATATTTATTTTTCATTCGTATATCCATTCGGACTAGTTATCGGACGATGACTATATAAGACTTAATAGCTCCAAACCGAAGTTATACAACTCGGTGCGGTGCTAGTTATACACGGTGCCGTTAGGTTCTACAAATTGAGGAACTTAGTGTGTTTAGTATGGTTATCATTTACTAGAAATTTAATCAACTAGATAAAAAATATTTGTTTATTTTTCTGCCAGTGTACACGACAACAAAACAACATCGAATAAAAGAGGGGAGAGAAACATATTACTATAAGAGGGGAGAGAAACATATTACTATAGCAGAAACAATGGCGAATTTTCAGAAGGAAGAAAAACACGACTTTGACTTGGAAGTGGTATACGAGTCTCTAACTAGATGTGCTCGTGCTGATGGGTGTGTGGACCTGGTGGATTATCTAGCGGCATATCGGGAACTATGCAGGTACGTGTTTAGCTCAACTGATCAAAGATCAACAGGGCTTATGCCGTTGTGCGGTGTCCGTCGTCCGTCTGTCCGTCCGTCAACATTTTTGTAGCGACAACTCCTCTGAAACTACAGGATAAATTGTCATGAAACTTTACAGGAATGTTGCCCATGATGTCTAGTTGATCATAGCAAAAATTCACGTTGATGTGAAATCCAAGATGGCCGCCAAAGCTAAAAAATGATTTGTAAAAACGAGTTCGTAGCGACTACTTCTTATAAACTATAAGTGATATTGATATGGGACTTTTTCTAAAATGATCTGTATGACATGATGTTGATCCTTGTCGATCATTTTGGTTCAACGTTAAACATGGCTGCCAGCGTCCATCTTTGTTTACAGTAATAATTTGTAGCGACTACTCCTCTGAAACTACTTGACGAATTTTCATGAAACTTCACAGGAATTTTGCTGTTAAAATCTTATTGATCCTAGCAAACGTTCAGGTAGGCCGGAAATTCAAGATGGCCGTCACGGCTAAAATTAGATTTAAAAAAACAACAAGTTTGTAGCAACTACTTCTCGAAAATTATAAATGATATTGATATGGGACTTTTTCTGAAATGATCAGTATGTTGATGTTGATCTTTGTCGAAAATTATTTTAATTGAACTCGGCCACCTTTGTTTACATACAGTTATATTGTAAAAAGTTGTAGCGACTACTCCCCTGGAACAATTTGACGGATTAAACATTAAACTGGCGGCCATGCCAGTGACCATCGTTGTTTACATTGTACATAGAGTTATATAATAAAAACTTGTAGCGACTACTTCTCTGAAATTACACAGAAAGGTTGCTCTTGATGTCTAGTTGATACTAGCAAAATTTCAGGCCGGTCGACAATTGAAGATGGCCGCTAGGCTAAAAATATATTAAAAAAAAAACAATTCGTAGCGACTACTTCCTGAAAACTATAAGTGATATTGATATTTGACTTTTCTAAAATGATCCGTATGGTATGATGTTGATCTTTGTCAAAAAATATTTTTTATTCAACATTAAATATGACCGCCAGTGACCATATTTATTTACATATATTTATATAATAAAAACTTGTAGCGACTACTCCTCTGAAACTCCTTGTCACAGATTTTCATGAAACTGCACAGCAATGTTGCTTGTGGTGTCTAGTTGATCTTAGCATAATTTCAGGCAAAAACGTAGTGTCACTTATAACAAGCGCACAGAAAGGCTGTCGTTTCATTTATGATATACTTAATAAATCAAATGAACATCCAACATCTATAGCCAAATGAGGGCAATATGGTTTAAATATAGATAGAGAATGGAAGGACTTATTCAAAATACCTATCAAATGTACAAACGACACCAGGTTACAATGGTTTCAGGCAAAAATAAACCATAGAATTACTGCTACAAACTGTTTATATATAAATATGATGCATATTACATACATATCTGTACGGTTTGTTGAGGGGTGGCCCACCCCGACCCTCACAAACCTATTACGGGGTGAATAAATGGATTACCATTCATTTGGTAATCGAAAATTTAAAAAATAAAATTGACAAAAACAACACAGAAATATGTAAAAATAAAAATAAAAAATAATAAAAAAACGAGTTGAGAGTGGAGGGGGCAACATATATGTGTAAGAATTGACTAAAACAACAAAGAAATATGTAAAAAAAACAAAAAAAACACTTTCAAATGTGGGTGGGTGGGTGGGTGGGTGGGGTGAGAGGCGGGGGGGGGGGGGGGGGGGGGGGGAATATGTAAAAAAAACAAAAAAAACACTTTCAAATGTGGGTGGGTGGGTGGGTGGGGTGAGAGGCGGGGATGGGTTTGGTTGGGGGGGGGGGGGGGGGGGGGGGGGGGGAAGGGAGGGGGCAACATATATGTGTAAAAATTGACAAAAGCACCACAGAAATATGAAGAAAAAAATAGTTTCAAGTAGGGGTGGGGTGGTGGGGAGCGGGGTGAGAGGCGGGAGTGGGGGGGGGGGGGGCGGGGAGGGGGCAACATCTATGTAAGAATTGACTAAAACAACAAAGAAATACGTATAAAAAAACAAAAAAAACACTTTCAAATGTGGGTGGGTGGGTGGGTGGGGTGAGAGGCGGGGATGGGTTTGGGGGGGGGGGGGGGGGGGGAAGGGAGGGGGCAACATATATGTGTAAAAATTGACAAAAGCACCACAGAAATATGAAGAAAAAAATAGTTTCAAGTAGGGGTGGGGTGGTGGGGAGCGGGGTGAGAGGCGGGAGTGGGGGGGGGGGGCGGGGAGGGGGCAACATCTATGTAAGAATTGACTAAAACAACAAAGAAATACGTATAAAAAAAAAGTTTCAACTGGGGGGGTGCGGGGAGTGAGAGGCGGGGGGGGGGGGCTGGGGGGGGAGAGGAGGGGGCAACATATATGTGTAAGAATTGACTAAAACAACAAAGAAATATGTAAAAAAACAAAAGATTTTCAAGTGCGGGTGAGGTGGGGGGGAGCGAGGGTGAGAGCCGGGAGTTGGTTGTGAGGGGGATGGGTGGGGGCATCATATATGTGTAAGAATTGACTAAAACAACAAAGAAATATGTTTCAAGTGTGGGGGAGAGGCGGGGTGGGGGTGGGGGGAGGGGGCAACATATATGTGTAAGAATTGACAAAAGCAACACAGAAATATGTAAAAAAAAAAAAAAAATCTAGAAGGGGTGGGGGGTGGGGAGCGGGGGGTGAGGCGGGAGTGGGCTGGGGGTGGGGGGAGGGGGCAACATCTATGTAAGAATTGACTAAAAAACAACACAGAAATATGTAAAAAAAAAAAAAAAAAAGTGTTGAGGGGAGTGGGGGTGGGGGAGGAGGGAGCCCATGCCCCAATATGGGTAAAGTAATAAGATGCATAATGCTATAACAAATCCCAAACCAAAATTATAGATATAAACATGATTACATGCAAACCTTGATCTGCCTTTATTGCACATTTTATGGGCCATCACAATTTGGGTTCCATGGGAGCCCAGAATTTGCAATTCCATGGGAGCCAAGGGGTTATAGGAACCAAAATTACTTAAGCAGCCCTTACGATAATGCTATAAGGAAGCTAATGGCCAAATTTGGTTGTGCTAGGGTAAGAATTGTAAGAGATATAGACTTGTAAACATAGCTTACACGCAAAATTTGATGTGAAATGGGACACATTTTATGGGCATAATTTGGATTCCATGGGAGCCCATGGGTTACAGGAAACAAAATTGCTTATGCAGCCCTTAAGATAATGCTATAAGGAAGCCCATGGACATATTTGGTTGTGCTAGGATAAGAAATGTAAGAGATATATACTTGTAAACACAGCTTACACGCAAACCTTGATGTGGGACGCCATACATACTTGATAAAATATATGTGATTTGTCAATACACATATGACCTTGAGTTCGACATAAGCTAAGTATAGATCAATACACAGTTTTATCAAGTTAGTATTTATTACTGAAGTATAGCACATTCTAGATAAAAGTGTAAACATATTAAGGGCTGTTGGTCAGCCATCTTTGAAAAGATGCCTTATTTAATTTAGAAATGATATCTCGTGTGCCATTTTTAGATAAACGGACAATTATAAAAAAAAAACAGAACATCTTAGAGTAAAATTGCACCAAACTTTTCGAATATAAAGGGCACTATTTTTGCCAAATAAATATTGTTTCTGACATTATGTTCACATCAATAGTGTTGCATTAATGTCATCTATTATATCATTGACAATTTTCATGCCTATAATATGCATTTGGATGAACATTTCAATTAAACATACCCCATCCATTTTGGAATTTTTTTTCAAAGATGGCTGACCAATAGTCCTTAAACTGCAAATTACATATAACAATATTCCGAATTATTTCAGTTCGGTTCTTTATTTTGTTTTGTTAATGCACTTTCAATGGGATTCCAAAACGGGGACATAATCCTTAAATATTTGCACATTATTTCGAGAGATAAAACAAATATCGTACATTGTTAATATAATGATAGGTTCCCCACCACGTTTTAAAATGTGTGCTTGAATATTTGTACCCGAAACTTGTATATTAATCAATTAATTTAGGCAACGGTACTCTTTAATTAGTACCAACATTCAATAAATAGGTTAAGAGTTATGTTCCCTTTTTTGTAATCCCACTTGAATATAAAAAAGAAATGTACTGAACTGGGTTATAAGACGCACAACACATGAAAAGTTATATGGAGCCTAACAGGAATGAACGTGCCATGTTCATCCTTCATCTACATCAAGATACAATATGGGGAATGGGCCTGGAACCTCCTTAACCTACAGAACTGCAAACTTTAAGTTGCTGCAAATTCTATAGCAGACATTCCATTTACGATGGAGCCACGTTTCCCTGTTTGCATACGCGGTGTCATGATAAAGGCATTGAATGAGCATGATAACAAATGACAAAAATGAATGCGGGAGGTCCTACCCCACTGCATGTGACAGTGTGTTTGTGAGATTTCTGTGGTTGTATTCTACCCCAGCAACCACACGGGGAGTATATAAAAAGAAAAACATTAGAACTGAAATAAAATTGCATTGTTTTACATGCAAATTTCAGTTTAATGTTTAATTACACATTTATCTTGGCCTTTGTGACCCTGTAAATACGTACTTTATAACTATGTAACTTAATCAATACACACATGACCCTGAGAATGATAAGCTGAGTATGGATCAATATACACTTTTATCATGTTTGCATTTATTATTCAGTATAGCACTGCCTAGATAAATGTGTAAACATAATAAACTGACGGTTGCATTTACCCATAATGAATTTTAGTGGAGTTCTATTATTTATTTATTTTTCAAATAAAATTTCAATGGGATTACAATAAAGGGGACATAGTCCTTAATGATGAGTATGCACATGGCATAGATCCGATATAAGATGTGCTTATTTTTTACACATGTATCCAGTTTCCCCCAACACTCACACCTACAACACAAACGTTATAAATATATATTTATTTACTAGTATAATAAATGCGATGACCGAATGACCTAATAACAAGCCCATCACCTTCAACTGATAACATACTTCATAATGAACTACAAAATAACCCATGTCAATCTCCCACGAACCTGTCTATTATGTGCACATGACATATGCCAAACTGTGCCTAAATTAGCAAAAATGTTAAATGTATTCTTTCAATTTCCTTTGACTTTGTAAAACCCCAAATCTCTGCACCTTAATTAAGAATAGCCCCCATAAATACATCAAAAGGTTGACACCATGTTTTAGGTTGGAAATTATACGTTGTTATATTGGCGATTAGGACATTTAACGCCTTTAATATGTCCCAGTATAATTAAAAACATTTCCTAAATAATTAAAATCATTTACCACATTTAACTTCTTTCCATTTTATATCCATGTTTCGTTAGTCCTTAATTGGCCTCTTTTTCTAAACGTCATCACTTTCGTTTTCTCAATATTTACCTCTAAACGAAATTATACATAATTCTACACAACTGAATAATCAAGGGAGATGACTTATTGTATACCATATAACAAATCCAGTATTCTACCGAAAACACTTCCCTTCGACTGTATTACTTATGCAATCATCACTACTGATAATCTAAGCATGCACTGGATATACATATTATTAGTTCTAAGAGCAATCACATCACACTACTTCATGAAGCCGGGCATCCATTTGTACGTGACCGTGGTCCGTGTCAGTGCATCAGTGTCCGTCAACAATCGCACATTGTGCGATTCGTCGCGGACGCGGACACCGACACGGAACTGATCAATGGATGCCTCCCAACATTTTCTCTATATAACCGATTTTTCACTGAAACGGATACGGACGCGGATGCAGACACGGACCACGTATCACGTACCCATGGATGTCCGGCTTGACAAGTTGACGTCCGCGTAAAACCCTCATATTTTCAGGTATGGGACGCGTGTAACCGATAACATGCAAAGTATCTCTCGGGATAAGACCTCAGATTTGATCTTTGACTATCAAAAGTATATCGTTGCAATAATCAATGAAACCAATGCAACAGCCGGACATCACAAATATCAAATATCTTGAAATGTCTTCAAATCCACAATATAAGTTTTACTATGAACAACTAAACTTTTATCGTGAAACGTCACCAATGACAATTCCCCACATTAAGGTGAAGTAATTACTGCGTAACTCACTGCTCTTAAAAGAAAATTTACATTTGTGTCTATTATTTAAGTATAGCAGTGACTAGATAAAAAATATATTTTGAAAATGCACTGTAAGTTTAATGAAAAAGGTGTTAGTCACGTCGAAATATTTCTTTACTATCCATTCCATAAACAATACCATATACAATACTAATGAGTCGTGCACACCATCATCATTAGCTAAGTATTGTTTTCATAATGCATATTGATGTTTTTCAGATTTTTCAGGCTTACCGGTAGACTTTTTGGATTTGTTGCCAGTGATTTGGAATACAAAATATCTGTGATACAGTCTAAACAATCCAGTGAAAATAGTCACAGTGGCCATTATCAGACAGTTCAATCCATGATTTTATTCGAGGTCAACAATTCACTAGCCATGAACAAAGGTAGCAATCTATCGGGGGCAAGGCCATTGCTAAGATTACATTGGGCGTTGGAGTTTATTTTAGAATTTATGTCAAGACTAGGACAAGGTTCTGATGACGACAAAACGTCTGTGATTGCGTCAGAAGTGTATACTAAAACATTATCCAAACACCATCCGTGGATCACGAGAAAAATGGCAACCCTAGCTATACTCTTTTTGCCCACGCGGAAGGATTTAATTAGCGTTATGTGCAAACAAGATCATGAAACTGTTCTAAAACTTCTTAAAAAAGTAGTGCAGGCAGGGAAATCTGTGTATGATATCACGGAAAAGGTATTTTCAGAGTACAATTTGTTGAACATTCCTTGAAACAATAACCATCTGCCTGACGTTAAATAGCAAACTGGGTTGTCTAACGTCTGCATGTGTATATGAACGTGTGTGACGTGTAATTACATATGTGTATATGAACGTGTGTGACGTGTAATTACATATGTGTATGTTAACTTGTGTGACATGCAACTACATATGCAATACTTTCTTTAATACAAAAGAAATTCAAAACAAAATCAAAGATGAACTGTCCTTTGCTGTCTTTCATTGTCTTTACTATGGGCATTTCTTGATTCATATCTGTATTGAAAATGTATGTTAATATATGTGTTAATTAATGTGTTCATTTCTATAGTATAATTATTTACTTAAGATGTTATCACAAATAAAGTTTGATTGTGACAATATCTGTGGTGTGTTGTGTTAGTGATTTTATATAGGACACACATAGACGATAGCGTTTAGTTCATTTTCTCTGATCTGTCATCTGAGTCTATCTTGGAATGAAAAACAACTGTATTTCATATTTTATAAACTAGGTCAAATATTGATTATTTTGATTGTGGTATATATCGTGTGTAGATATAAGTTGTTTCGTTCCATATACAAGTTACAAGCAAAATTATACAATGATGTCGAACAATGTTGAATGCAATAAACCGTCTATATTCGGTTTATAAGACACTGCACCAGAAATAGTATCGATGGCACACCACATGTCACATGCAGTTGGGCTAGCCTCCTAAGAGACAAGCCACACAACTAGAAAAAGTATCCACGGGACCCATATGTCCCGCTTCAATGCATCAGTCACATATAAAACAAGAGGCACAACAGGGCATGTAGACGCTCTACTGGCTAAAATGGTTCTGACATATAAGGTTGTCGTCCTAAAATTTCCATCAGTACTTCTTTTAAACTAGAAGCCCTATTTATAAAGGTCTAGGTTTTTTATTTGACCAACACTAATGCCAATCCCAAAACTTTAAATTAATGTCATTAACAGTGATGCATTTAAATGGTTTCCGCTCAATAACTTTTGTTAGGAATGAGGTATTGCGATGATACTTGCAGGATAGGTAGCTTATATGGAAAGGAAGCTTGGAATTGCATTTGAGGGTTACTGTGATCAAGGTCAAATTATGCATGTTTTAGCGGAGACAGGATGTGACCTATATTTCGTCGAAAGTAGGTCACAGCAACCCTAAATTTTGCACATGATGTTAAATGCATATAAGGAACATTCTGGTGAGGTTTGGTAAAAATCCTGCGAGAAAAAAGCAAGATACGTATGTCGCAGCAGAGACTGGACGTGCTCTATATTTTGTCAAAGTACGTCACAGTGACCTGACATTTTGCAAATGACGTTAGATGCATATAAGGAACATTCTTGGGAAGTTTGGTGAAAGTCCTGAAAGAAAGAAGCAAGATAAGCATGTTGTAGCGGAGACCGTACATGACCTTTATTTTGTGAAAAGTAGGTCACAGCGACCGTAAATTCTGCACATGATGTAAGAGGCATATAAGGAAATTCTGGTGAAGTTTGGTGAAAATCCTCGATCAAAAAGCAAGATACGCATGTCGTAGCGGCGATGGGACATGAACTAAATTAATCAAAAGTAGGTCACAGCAACCCAAAATTTTGCACATGAGATAGGATGCATATAAGGAACATTCCGGTGAAGTTTGGTGAAACTCCTGCAAGAAAGAGGCAAGATACACATGCCGTAGCACAAACTTACATGACCTATATTTCGTCGAAAGTAGGTCACAACGACCCAACATTTTGCACATGATTTAATATGCATATAAGGAACATCAAAGTGAAGTTTGGTGAAAATCCTAAAAAGAAAGAAGATAGATACACATGTCGTAGCGGAGACCGGACGTGACATATATTTCGTCGAAAGTAGGTCACAACGACCCAACATGTTGCAAATGATGTCAGATGCATATAAGGAACATCATGGTGGGGTTTGGTGTAAATCCTGCATTTAATGAAGAAGATATTAAGAAATGAAATCGGACGCATTGACTAACGCATGGACAGAAGAACTGACACACATTTTGATCACTAAGTCGAGATCTATCTCATGTGCAAAAAGAAAATCGGGTTCAACAAAAAGTGCGATACCTTACTCCTAACAAAAGTTATTGAGCCGAAACCATTTTTCTATTTTTAGTAACAGCGACCTTGACCTTGAATCCAGTAGCCCCAAATGCAAAACCAACCTTCCTTTCTATATAAGCTACCTATCCTGCAAGTTTCTTCGCAATACATCACTCCTAATATAAGTTACTTAGCGGAAAACTTTTTACCTTTTAGTAACAGTGACCTTGACCTTGACCCTAGTAGCCTCAACGCAATCCTAATCTTCTGTTCTTTATAAGTTACATTCCTGAAAGTTTCATTGCAATACCTTATTCCTGACAAGTTATTGAGCGGAAACCATTTTTTCTATTTTTAGTAACAGTGACTTGACCTTAAACCCAGTGACCCCAAATGCAATCCCAACTTTTCTTTCCATAAAAGCTACCAACCCAGCAAGTTTCGCCTCAGTACCTCACTCCTGACAAGTTATTGAGCCGAAACCATTTTTCTATTTTAGTAACTTGAATCCAGTAACCCGAAATGCAATACCAACCTTCCTTTCCATATAGGCTACCATCCCTGCAAGTTTCGTCGGAATACATAACTCCAGAAACCATTTTTCTTTTTTAGTAACAATGACCTTGACCTTGACCCTAGTAGCCCTAAACGCAATCCCAACCGTCTTTTTTATATAAGTTACATACCCTGAAAATTTCATTGCAATATCTCATTCTTAACAAAATTTATTGAGCAGAAACCATTTTTCTATTGATAGTAACATTGACACTGCCATTGAACCCAGTGAACCGTATTTCAATCTCCTCTTTCCTTTCCACAGAGGCTACCAACCCAGCAAGTTTCGTCACAATATCTCACTCCAAACAAAAGTTATTAAGCGAAAACCATTTTTCTATTTCTAGTAACAGTGGCCTTGACCTTGACCCCAGTGGTCCCAAACGCAATTCCAACCCTCCTTTCTTTATAAGCTATAAACCTAGCAAGTTTCATTGCAAAACCTCATTCCTAACAAATGTTATTGAACAGATGATATTTTTCTATTTTTAGTAAAAGTGACCTTGACCTTGAACCCAGTGACCCCAATTTCAATTCCAACCTTCCTTTCTGCAGAAGCTACCACCTACCCAGTAAGTGTCGTCAAACTACCTCACTCCAAACAAACGTTATTGAGCGGAAACCATTTTTCTATTTTTAGTAACAAAAACATTGACCATGACCCTTTCTTTCCCTATTAGCTACCTACCCTGCGAGTTTCATTGCAATATCTTATTCCAAACAAAAGTTATTGAATGGACAATTAAGGCCAGATCGTGTTAACGAGTCCAAATTATATCATATTTTAGAAAATCAAGGGCAATAACTGTTACTGGTCATATCTGGCTAGATTTTTAACTCGTCCGAGCTTTCATTGATCTTAACAATCTGGTATCAGATCGGATGAAAAATGAATGTGCTAGAGATTTGACATCAAAAGTTTAACACATTTTTCAATAAATCAAAGGCTCCCGTGTTTCTAGTCCGATCTGGCTGGTTTTTTAATCATCCGAGATTTCATTGATATAAATACACTGGCAACGTTTCGTAAAGATCAAATACAAAATGAAGGTGAGAGAGTGTAAACAAGGCTTACTATGGCATTTTTCAGCAAAACATGGGCCATAACTCTGGTTTTATAATCCGATCTGGCTGCTTTTCGAACTCATCCGAGCTCCCATTGATATAAAGACACTCACAACGTTTCTTAAAGATCCGATTAATAATGAAATCCCTATAGCGTAAACAAAACAAACGTTAACGGACGGACGACGGACGGACGATGGAAAACTTGCCATCGTCTTCGGCCAGTAGAGCTAAAAATCAGTAAAATGTATGTTGACCTTTTATTATGTACATGTTGCTGTCCTGTAGATGGTTGTGTCCATGACGTTTGAAAGATGTATGACTGATGTTAGTAAACCTAAATTAACTGAGGACGAAAAATAGGTCAATGTCTCACATTGACCATATAGTTCGAACACGTTGTGTCGTGTAGATCGAAATATAGATCGAAATATAGCTAACGTCCGGCTAAGTGTACACTTTTTGAATCCTACTCTATTGCTGGGATATCGATCAAACCACATCGGTATGTTCCTTATATTGACCTGACTTTAACGTTGCGTCGACCTACTTTCTCACAAAATATTGGCCACACACGGTTAAGGGTATAAGTATAGGATAGAGCATGAGTTTTGCACGTGTACGGGGAGATAATACGAGCGTTAGCGAGTGCATTATCGTCCGTACACGTGCAAGACTCATGCTCTATTGTATTTATACCACAATAACAACATATGCTGTGTATATCCTCGGGTATTACACGATGCATAGTGTGTATTTAGGCTATTGTGGTATAAGTTCTAATGGTGGGAAATTGATCAAAGTGCATCAGTATGTTCTTGTTATCGACCCGACATGGTGAACTCATTTTTGTTTGGCGTTGACCACTTTTTTCCAAATATAGGTCATATCCAGTTTAGGGTACACGTTCTGAATCTCAGCTCTTATTCGTGGGATAAAACAAAGTGAATCGGTATTTTACACACCCGACAATATAAACCATTTTTTGTTCGAAAATCCAGTAACCCCAAATGCAATACCAACCGTTCGAAATAGGGTTGGGGATGGGGAAGCGGAATGAGTGGATGTGTTTAGCTATCATTAGATGGTCCGTTTATTCTCCCTGGCATAGGTGTGTGGTCGTCCTCATGCACACCGTACAAAGTGCAGCTATAGGCAAAAATCATACACTACGCTTTTTTCATACAAAACTTCATACATTAATACTATATGTACTGAGCAAAAATAAAAAAGTACCCCTTTTTCTTTCCCTTATTATATAGACAGAAAAACAGTAAATAATGAATGATGCATATAAAATAATTAGATCGACCAACACATAGGTTTCTGAAAAGTTCCGTACACAAGGGAGTTATACCCCTTTTTCTTAAACCATGCATTTTTGGTAAACACATAAAATCTACAAACACTACCTCAATATGTCCAAGACAATATTCTCTATACGTTGCTTTCGAAAAAAAATCACAGAAAAACACAACACCGATTGTGTAGGTAGCAGCTTTTGATTATCAAAAATCACCAAATTATCTCCCTTTAAGGTTTCCATAGTATCCAAAATTGGCAAAATTTGAAACTGTTTCAAAGAATATGTAGTACTCAGTGAAGTGTGCTTAAAACATCAAACATTATTCAATTAAAGAGCTGATAAAGCTGTCCTACGCCCTCAAAAACTGGCCTATGGGAATATCAGCAAAAACGTGGGTACTTGTTTTTTATGGTGAATATATTATATAGAGATGATTGTCATCCGCATGATGATCCTTATGAAGAAATCAAAGTAATGCGTACTGAATGGCGAAAACATTAGTAAGCAAAAGGGTTTGAGCTGTTCCTATAGTTAAGATTAAAGATTGTATGATTTTTTATGATTGTTATTGGCGAACTGATTCGTGTTATACATGTTATAAGATAGTATAAATTAAAAGATGAAGTTTTCTCGGTTATTTCTCCTTTTCCTTTTCTGGAATATCTTTTTAATTATCTTAACATATAGGTGATGTCGATCACAATCAACATATAACACGTTACTATTTTAAAAATTTCAAAATGGCGGCAAGACCCAAACAACATATTGTAACGTACGGTCGAGCGGTCAATGCTAACCGAAGCTATGGTATAACTTTGCTTGTCAATGATTGATAAATAAGAAAACAATATAATGGATGATAATTATTATAACTATATATATATAAAATTTCCTTGGGCTGCCTTGCCTATGATCTTATTTAATGTATATATATATACTTAAAAGGCTATTTGGGCGATGGCAACAGGTATTTTACCCTCTCAATGAAGCCTGCTTCGTTGAGAACGCGGCTATATACAAGTGCCTTACCTACTGCCTAAAGTCCGGGAAGAAATACCCTGATTTTTTTTTTAATAGTTGGCTTTATATCGAAGTGTTAACAACGACTGCCAAACACAGAATGACGTGTGTTTGTGTGTAATGACATGTGTGTGTGTGTTGTGTGTGTGTGTGTGTGTGTTTCTAAGGAGTATAATCCGTGACAGGCGTTCTACCCGACGGTCATAAGAGATACTAATGTTTGGGACGACCTCTACTGGTAGTTATCGCTACTTCTTATATATTCTAAAGAGCGCCTGATCATATACAGTAGGAAATGAGCGTCTATCGATTTTCTAAAACAACGTAAAAGACTATAAGATTCGTTTTAAGACGAACAATTTATAAAACAACTGATCAAATCAACAAGCAATCATAAAACTTACTATATTTTGTAAATAATTCAACAGTTCAAGAAAGAAAAACTTTTATAACTTCATTCTGTATACATCCAAACAGTCAATATGGTGTTTTTATTCTGAAAGCAAATACACTATTAAATAGTCCATTCGTTTGTGAACAATATGTAGAGGAGAAATAAGCTATGAAATTTAGGACAACTTTATAATCCTTATTTTTCTGGCCACACTGTATGTGAAAAAGTTCAATTTCAACACTGTATTTTCCTGTAACAAAGTAGTTCCTAATGTATGTATGGTGTGCAGTTAGTGCCATTTCCACAATAAAGGAAAATGCAAAATTTATTTAGGAATTTGCATAGTTATAGTTTGCATATTAATATTAAGGTCAATGAAGATTTCCTGAACATATACATGGGAAAAGCCTAAAAGCACATAATGAACATGTATGTCATATTCATAAACCTTACATCTGTTGTTGATTTACTTCCCTTTAATACAGATTTGACACCTCAATATGTATTTAACTGAGAGTGCACTGCTGTCAGTAACATTTTGATATGTTTTATAATGTTATTCACGTTGTTTCACAATAAGACAAAGCTGTTAATGTGACTTTGTGTGAAAATATATGATTGTATTTCCTACCTTTATCGACGAATTGCAAGGAACCGTTTTTCAGGTCCTCATATAGATTTTCAACTTCCAAAGCACCATCTTTACCATCATACTTCACATCATATACTGCAGAAGGAGATCCGTCTTTGCCTAAAATGGGATTACAAAACCCGTATTAACAACATCAGCTATAAATAAGTCTTTAAGAATGTGTTTTTGTAAATAAATATATAAGTATTGAAACATCCGCCACTTCGTTATTTTGAGTTTTATTAGAGTTGGTAACTCATAATTGAAAGCACGATAAGGTGATGTTTTGCCTGGCTGCTTTTGGCGATTATATTATGTTGTCGAGTTCAGATTTGCAACATCTGTAAGTTACATATATACATGTACCTTATAGTTAGTAGGGTTAAAAACGGTTTACATTTGTTGGAAAATTTGCCTGTTGTTGGCGGGAGAGTGACTTTAAATTAAAAGTTGACGAAAGAACGGCTGTAACAGCAGCGGTACTGCAACATTAATGTTGACGCCAAATTGATATGCACCTGTTGATATGAAAGGTTAATATGTAAATTCTCAAATATGTTGACAAATTTTTCGAGACGGACAAAATAATAATTTGAGGGGCGTACATAGGCAATGCTATATACCCTTTACACACACACACACACACACAATCCACACACAATGACCAATTTAAAATTTCTATTAAGGAGTTTCAACAAATATGTATAATAATTTGTTTGGCTTTTCTAAAGGATTGTTCACAAGCAAAACACAAATTTAACAAACTTTTAAATGAATACAATAATGTTCTGTTTATGTTTGTATACTAGCCATTAAGACAAGTTACATTCTTTCACACTAAAACAATATAAGCATGAAATTGGCGCTGTACCTTGCTGTGGTATGTATGTATTTATGTATGTATGTTTGGGATTTAACGCCGCTTTAAACAAGGGTTCAGTCACGACGGTGACCTCTTGTACCATTCAACAGCTCAGCTGTATGCTCATGATCATGATCATCATACCACACCCAGTCACATTATACTGACAAAGAGCAGACTAGTCCTAGAACTTCCAGTTATATGCTGAGCATCAAGCGAGGGGGTACTATTACCATATGTATACATTTTGTTTGGTATCACCCACTAATTCATGCATGCGGTGCGTCGCTGCTCTACCACTATGCCACCACCGCAGTGTGGTAAAGGTAGCTTTAGTATTCAGTATATGAACCTTGATGTTGCCCATGAAAGTACAACATCAGTATAGGTTTAATGGGTGGGTGCACATGTATATTTACATTTGCTTCATAAATCCTGAGGAAAAAATAGTGTTAATTTTCCAATAAATACTTTATATATTTATTTGTTCATGTAGTGGTCATGTAAAAACAGTACCATACATACAATACAATGCTTCTAACAATACCAGAGTAGAACTGGTTGATGCTACACTTGCTGGAGGAATTGACTCAACATGTGCTGTGGTCTTCCTGCTTGATTTCTGTGTTGTCAATGAAGAAGTTACTGAAATTATGAAGGTAAATATTTGATTGTTTGTTTAATATAACTAGATAATAGCGTGATAACAATGTTAACAAACCACATCATTTTTCCACTTTGACATTAGACGTTCGTTTCCTGAAATCATCACTTTTCATTGAAATGGTTTCCATGTGGCCAAAGGATAAGAATTAAAATGAAAACATGTGTTTGTAGTTTTCTGATTCCTAAATACGTTTTATGCCTGGGATAAGCCAACACCGACAGAAGGAACTTGTAGTAAAAGGCTTGCAGCTTTGGTAGAACATTTCTCCAGAGAACCTCATCTTTATATATTCTTTCAATGAACATTACATATGGGTTTGTGCGGCGAAGATCAAATCACACCATTCTTTTTCCATTATATTCAGCTGTCCTTGAAATTTGCATGTATATATTGTGTTTTCGCTTTAACTGCATTTTGTTATTGTTTATTTCCCTATTCATTTGAAAAAATGAGCTTGTTTCATTTCATTAGAAATTGTATGATTATGCTCATCATTGCATTTTGCACTTCTATCATTGCATTCTACATTTCTTGACATTTCTAAGTCTCTTTGTATTTGCATTTCTCTTTCCTGTTCCATTTGCAAATTGTCATTTTCTTCACGCGCTCTATGCCGTGTCAAGACCATTTCTCTTTCCATATTGTTTCAAATATTGAAAAATAAAAAAAATAAAAAAAATGAGAACAGTGTTTAAATTTATTTAATTTCCCGCAGATGAATAATCATCAAAGTTCTAGTTTAATTAAATGGTAGCGTGATATATTAAATTTTGGCTGCCACCAAAAATGTTGTGGTGACTTTCGTGTTTTTCGGAGGCGGTTTAACCACAGAAATAAAAATACCAACCGAATCCATTTTTTATAGTTTAATCATAATGATAATAATAATAATAATAACTTCTTTATTTAAAAAAGGTTAACACATTATGACATAATATCATGAAATAAACATCATATTTTCAAAGCGACCTTCTGTAACAAACATTTAGTGTTTTTTAAATACACTAACAAAAAAGGTTAACATTCAAATTCCAAACGTGTCGACCAAAGTCGCTAAATGTGTCTTTCATGTATTTAGTTTGAGGTTTTTGTGTAACAAGATTATTTTGTGTAGCTGATCGCAGATTATACCTATTATTACATGAGAATGTCAAAAGTTGTGATATGTAATTAGGAGTTAGATTGGTATATACTGACTTATAGTTTTACTTATATTGCCTATTGATGCTGCCTTGTTGGTTAGAGATTAGATCATGGCGGGGATTTTTTTATTTACACTGTCCTGTTTTAATGGGATGACAGTAGGGTGTGTGAGGTTTGGTGCACCCTAGAATCGGTTTAACCCCCCCCCCCCCCCCCCCCCCCCCCCCACCAGTGGCCTTTGTTGCCACTGACCGTTCCAAGGCGGTAGCCCTATTGTCAACCATTTTGTGTTTTTGATGTCGTTTGCATTTTTTATTACTTTTGCCTTCTCGTTTGTCTGTGTGCGTGTTTGTTTTTGTGTTTTGTGGTTGACTGTCGTCCTTGAATGCTGCTTTCCCTGTCCGATATTTTTGTCTTTCTTTATATATCAACTCACCAGTATGATAATGACATATGTTATGAAAAGAAAGCCACTGAAGTTCAATGAACATAACCTTAGAATTAGTTCGAAAAGATTTGTTTAATATTATTCTAGCTGCTTTTTTCTGAAGCTTATGTATTTTATCTTCGATTTTTTGCCTTTACCCCAAACAGTACAGCAATAATCAAATGTAGACATGATGTAATCATTATAAAACATAATGTTCATATCATATGTTAAATAGAAAGATATGCTTTTCAATCAGTGCAGCAGCAGCTGAAGCTTTTCACGCGCACACACCGCATAACTCACTTTTGAGTTTCAAGTGTTTTAACACGAAGTAGTCCCAATTTGCACTCACGTGCAGTTACGCGGAAATGCAGTTGTCTTTTAAAAAACTTTAGCTTAAGCCAATTTTGAATGCAAAAACAACACAGACAATGAATAAAGTAAGTTTATACGTTAAACATCCCCATAGCATTCGTTTTGACTACTATTGGCATATTTTACATAGCCTAAATCGCTGTTCAAATGTGAAGATCGGAAATTTTGAGGTTTTTGAAACTGCAAAATTGCCGATTTCTCAAAACGGTCACAAAAAATGTGTTGTCACTAATTTGGCTTAAATTAACAGGAATGATAGATCAGTACCTCTACTACCTTTCCTGAAAATGTCGGCAAAATGCATGACTACCCATTTTTTGAGACCGTTTTGAAAGATGGTCACCCTTTTTTCTCACTCAAAACACACATTATTCAAAATGGCGGCTACAAGCTAAATAAGCAAAACTGAAAATCAATAACAGAAACGTAAAACATGAATATTTTCTACTCCCGGATATAGTTATTTCCTGCTCCGAATAAAATGTCAGTGAGTCAACCTTTAAACACTTTTTCTGCCTTTCCTTTAGCATGTTTACGGTAAAAATCAGCCGCCCTAGACGCTTATTAAAAATCACAACAGGCCAAGTCGGCAGTAATTTGTTGTGTTGATTTACGGTTGAATGAACTATGGATAATTGCAAGTGAATACTTCACAATTCCAGGATTTAAAGACATCCCACCAGCCTAATCCATCCTATAGAAATAGTGGGGGCATAATTATGATTGTTTTTTTCATGCATTGTTAGAAGTACGAGAATTTCATGCAAAATTGGAGATTGGTATGTACCGTTATATTATGAGGCCCCGACAAACAATTTTAAATCCGATTTAATTATTTCTAAATTGTATGTGTAACAGTACCAATATGATTTAATTTCAATATTTTTAGTATTGAATTTGCAGATTTTACCTTCTTAATCTGCCAGTATTTTAATGTTTCTATTCCAAACAATAAAATGAACATTTAGCAATTGTAAGAAACATTGCACATTGTAGTCTTATATAAAATTATGTCAGGGCCTCAATAAATATTTTTCACAGTAGAGGATTAACAAATGTGTGATCGTCTCTAGCTGTAAAATGTCCGTGATCTTTTGATTCTGGTGTGATGTCTTTAATGAGCAAAAAGACAGACCTGTTCATGTGTTAACTATTGTTATGGGTGAATGATGTAACAAATACTTGTAGAACATCTCCTGTCAAGGTCATGTCATGTAGACCACATGAGTCATGTCCCTTCGCCTCGATTAGGGACACCGACAACTTTGGTGTTTAGACATAAAGGAAAAACAAAGGATGAAAGGTATGTACAGCACTCGGTACTGACCCATAAATGTGTTTTATTTAGTGCATGTTCATGTTTATAGTGTCTCCGTTAAAATTTAATAATAATATAGCACTGATGTATTATTTCTATGATGAGACCCTTCCAGTGGGGTCTATGTTCACAGAAAATATGATCCAATGTTCCCAAAAAATATTTTGCTTTGTTCTCCAAAAATATTTTTCCATTTATTTTTATTATTATGTTCCCTTGTTCCCTAAAAATATTACCAATAACAGAAAATGTTCCATTGTTCCCGAAAAATATTACCAATAACAGAAAATGTTCCATTGTTCCCCAAAAATAAATGGCCTTGTCCCCAAACCCCCTCTATGACCGCAGATCAGAAATGCACCGTTGCCACCTCCCCTTCACCACCCCCCCCCCCCCACCCCACACACACACACACACACCCCCCCCCCCCCCCCCCACACTGCCCAAAGTTTGCATATAGCTGCAGCAGTACTGTAAAGGATTAACACATCTACTGTAGGTATGTATGTATAAAAACAACAATTGATTTTCTTTCAGGGATCTTTGCGGATGTTGCCACCTTCTGTCAAGTGGCATCTCCAAGTTCCAGCTCTGAGACTTAGCCTAGCCCTGGGTAAGCTAAAGCTATAAACTTTAATATGTTTGACCCCAGTGATATAGGTTAATTAAGCTAATAATATGGCAATATTTCGAGCCACCCCAGAGAGTGGAATTCAAAAAAAATGTACCTAAGCTACTCTATCTATCTTACTAGCAAATGTTAATATTTCGAGCCGCCCCAAATTCGGGAATACATTTCTGCGGTTCTTTAACATGGTTTTTATAAATGAAGATTTTAATAAGCTTGATAAGCTTGAGAAACAGTAGATTTATTTGAGTGGGAGAACCCGATTTGTACAGATTTTTTTATTATTCTCATTAAAGTAGCCATCCCGCCAACAACAGTCAAATTTTATAAACATTATGTACACTGTTTCTAAACCTACTGATGACAAAGTATATATATAACTTACATATTTTGAGAAATCAAACTCATACATACACAGTATAAACGGCTTTAACCAGCCGGACCAAACCCAGAACTGGAGTGTCGAATTACGAGTTACCATCATTTTACAGTTATTCAATCACGGGTATTCTAAGAACCTATTAATAAACCTATACTTTTAATCAGCGCATATACATTGTTATATGGATAGAGTTTCGATAAACGGTTTTCTAGTGCAATTTTGTAGTTATTTGGCGGGATAGCTACTTTAAAAAAAAAAGAGGAGTGCCTAACTATAAGTATAATTGTCCCAGCTCATTGGAATACTTTACTTTTTTGTTTGTTTTGTTGAGATATTGTGAAATTCCATCACATAAAACAATGGATACACATGATACAACATGAAAGTTTCTCTGTGCTGTTGTCACTTTACAGCGATATCATTAAAGACCGCCCCAGTTAAATTACAAATAATAGGACACTTTAAAGGGACATATGGCAATCTTGAAGATTTTGTCGAACATAAGTATCACAGTTTATTAGTCCCGTATCAATTTCACTTCAAAACTGCTTGCATATAATTAACTAAAATTTAGATGTATTATTTGTCTTCGTTATTCTACCATAGGTTTAAATATATGATTGGTGCAATAATATCAGCAATTAGTAATAATATATAAATTACACAGTTATACTATAATTATAGAGAATAATATACAGGCATTTCATATCTCATCCTTTCCGTCGATGTGTTCTTGGGAAACACACTTTCCCTTAACCTCGTCCTTCGGATGGGGACGTAAACCGGGCGGTCCCGTGTATCAGTCTATCCTCCAAGCACGTTAAGGAACAACAGGAATCTATTCGAT
This sequence comes from Cyrtodaria siliqua, assembly GCA_037043455.1. Taxonomy (NCBI): domain Eukaryota; kingdom Metazoa; phylum Mollusca; class Bivalvia; order Adapedonta; family Hiatellidae; genus Cyrtodaria; species Cyrtodaria siliqua. The sequence goes on along the minus strand of JAWPHD010000235.1, from coordinate 159,048 downwards.
AATAAGAGTAGGGCACGGTTCCCAGATTTCTATGTATCCTTTTCCTCTCTCTGGGGCGGCTCTAAATAACCTATACTGTGCGAAGGCCGGGCACAATATAAAAATGTAATATTTCATCTATGTGTGACCTAAAAAAATTATATACTTCAGAATATTTTGTTGATTTTAGCAGTGATGGGAGAATAATGATTAAATATTTATTTCTCGGCGGATATAATAGCTGATCTTCCATGATCGAGTGCGGATTTATTAAACGAGTTGGCAAAAATATACAATGCGCGGCTTGTCGAGCATCAAATAATGTTTAATGTTTACTGAAGAGTTTAAAAAATAATAGATGATTTTGTGAGATTCTATTTATCACACAAAAACTCATACAAGTTGATGTTAAACGTTCACATTTCTCTGTGATGTCAATTTACCTATATATTAATACCGTATTTCCTCTATTAGAAGAGCCCCCACCTGTTTTAAGAAACCTTACCGTCTTCAAAAATTAAAAGTTCCTAAAAAACGCAATGTTTTTACCGCTAATGGATTTGATTAAATTAAAAGTTTCTAAAAAACACACTGTTTTTACCGCTTATGGATTTGATTACGAGAGTTTTTTACCTTCGACACCAGTATGATAAACCTTAAAGCGCTATCATCATCAATACAATTACCGCTTTTATTTATCTCGTTCCTTTCAATTTACTATTTAGTTTATCTTTTATTATTGGTTAATTCATATGCAACCAACCCGTTTTGTAATCGTCAAGTTTGACAGAAATGTGTATCATATAGATGCAGAGTGACGACAGTAATATACTCGGTACAGTCATGTTTTGGTTAAGTCAATACCGGTGTAACAGTAAAAGATCGCCGTACAGTAATTCTATAAGGAAACAGTCCGGGGAAAGGAGGTGAAATATATTGAAAATTTGTATCATAATATTAGCCCCCCCCCCCCCCCCCCCCCTTTCGCACTTTCCATAGTGCCCGGGAGCTACTGTTAGAGGAAATACGGTATATACGACAGCCCGAGTTAAAATCCTTTTAAAAATAACAGGACACTCTGTTGATTCATGTGAAATTCCATGCATATATCATATGGCTTATATATTTTGTACCACCAATCCATCCACCAATCCATCCTTTTTAACAACTTGTTTTGTTCATTTCAGAGACGCATCATCTGGTTTCCAGATGCCCTTCGTTCTTCAAATACCAATGCAACCCTGGAAGACGTGGATTTAACCAAAAAAGTTGACAATACTGTGATCGCAAGATTCTAAACTCAAGGAAATATATTCATTTTATTAGGCCAAATCAGAAACGCGGTTAATTTTTCTTCGGCCTTATGCGTTACAGTATATACTTGTTACTGCATATCCCGCTTGAGATGTGTTCGCCTGATCATGATGGTGACTTCAGTTTGGCAATCCCAAGGACTAAGCAGACATTATTTTTTTAAAGAACCAAAATGAACATAATTATACCTCACAGAGACTATATAATATGTAAAGCTGTTAAAAAACACCAAATGTATACAATGTCATACATTGACAGTAGATGCTCACATTCAAAAAAACTTTTGGTGTTTTACATCATTTTAACACATTTTAGGCCATATATGACATTGGTTTTTTTGTTGTAAGTATGTTGTAAGTATGAAGTAAATTTCATTATTGTAGTATTTAATAGATGTTTAGTTTATAAATATAATATATATAAAATATTGTATTATTTATTCTTTGGTTCAGTTGGATCTACATTGTATGTAAAAAAAGTTTCCATTTGCGTTCAGTCATGCATGTATCTGAAACTGAAAAACTGCCTTTTGGGAACACAAGGTCATTTTAATTTATTTATTGTTTATTCAAGCTTTTGAAATAGATCTTTTGTAATTAAAGTGACACATGGGCCGATGATAGCAATCTTGAAGTGTATATCGAGCACTGAATTTGAAATTAGCATCTCGAAACATGTTTTGCTGTACTTATCTGATAAAGCAAATGTCACTGGTCTAGCCTGGTCAAGTAAAATTCATTGGGTTAAAGAGTGCATAAAAAATATCCGCATGACGGATATATTCATATGAGAACTGAACACTTATTTTTGTGTCTACTGCTTAGGATGGCAGACACTTATCGATCACTTTGTCATGCTTTAACCTGCAACCTAACCTTGGCCATCAATTGAAAAGTATTTTAATTGTGTTCATGAAACTTCACCAACGTCTTCATGTCAATGGATGTTGTTACACATGTGCAATACCTCTGACTTTCATTTTGGCAGGTTATGCCCTATTATCAGCCTAACCTGCAACCTAACCTTGGAAATAAGCAAACAGCACTGTCAGCAGGCGAAGCAAGTGTTCATGGGTGATGGAACACACTTCTAGTTCAAGGTCGACTTAGTGACCGCTTCCCACTAATAACAATCTGGAAACTGATATTTCCATGTCTATACTAGTTTGACATATTAAGCCGTTATATTTGTTTTGTCAAGTGTCGGTGTAGCGGACAATGCGGTGCACTTAAAAGCACAGGATCCGGGTTCAAGACAACGGCGCCACTGAGTTTCTTCAGTGTGTTTAGCCTCGTCCATCGTAAGCGGACATAAATCCTCCTAACTGAAGTTTATATATTCAAGTCTATTCTCCGAGCATGTTTAATAAGCAAAAGTAGGAGTAGGGCGGTTTCCGCGATTCTAATGAGACAACTACCCTGACCAGATCCGCATTTTTTATTTTTTTTATGGTTGGGGTGAGTGATGGTGGTGGTGACGGGCCGGTGAGGGATAACCAAATAAATTGGACTGCAGCTTTGTTTTAGTATATTTTGATGTTAAATATGGCTGCATATGGTGATACTCGCCAATAAAAAATAAATAAAAAAACATTAGCGGGTGGCCAGTTGAGTTCCATAATTCCAGATTGGCCATCAAAATGCACAACGAGAAGCTGAACAGCGGTCAGCCTTTTTAAATATAGGCTACAGACTACTTTTCAGACTTAGTGTGAGCCCCTTCACCGAATACCGAATACGCACCTGTAGACGTTCAATGACTTTACACTCGTTATATTTTTTGACCGACAGTGCCGAGTCGAACATTTTATCGTTTTAGCGTGTAATTTTTATAAAGAAATACCATGATGTTCGTAACATGTAGTACACGCCATGTACTATTTAAGCGTAAACAACATATTTTTTAGTATCTCCTTGTATTTCATTAGAAAAGAACACAAGTGTTACCATTTTTAAACGCATTTTAACAATGACATCTCTTACGAGTTACTTCCCCTCGCTTCGGAATTTTAAATGGGTGAATCTCGAAATTTCTCGCGCAGTAAAGCATCTAAAAGTCAATACAGCTGAAGATGACGAAACTTAAAAGGGAACTAAAATTTTAATCATGTAAACTTGTTACAATCTTCCAGATTACGCGTTTAAAAAAAAGAAAATGGCGGCTGTTTCACTTTTTTTTGACGTTGACGGAAAATGACGTACTACTTTCCGTTGTCATGTGTTGCTATGATAAGTGGACGGCGGAGCTAAAAACCACTCTGCTTCCCACCTAAATAAGACAATTTTAGAATTTAGTTTGGAACACACTTTGACAAAATTCCAAGACAAAGTTCTGTCAATACAAACTCCCAGGACCTTTTGAACTGCGATATTTTCTATATATAAACTATCAACAGTTAATTGCAAGATATCCACATGTTTAAGCTTGTGATTTGTTCCTATGACCATGCATTTAGTTTTCGCTGGATGTAATGACATATTATTCAAAATACACCACATATTTATAATATTCAAACGATCTTGAAGTCTATTTTGTACATCCAAAATGTTATAATCAAATTCGTATACTGCAGTATCATCTGTATAAATATCTGTATTTCCAGAGGTAGGTGCGAATGCAATGGTATTAATGTACAATGGAAATAGCAATGGACCTAGTATTGATTCCTGAGGAACACTTGAAGTAACTGTAAGAATCTCGGATTTTAAAGTTTTTACCTTTATTAACTGTTTTCTATTCGAAAGATATGAATCAAATAATTTAAAAATATTGTCTGAAAAATGGTAAAGTTTCAATTTGTGTATCAATATTATATGGTCTACAAGAAAGAATGCCTTTCTTAGATCAAGAAATACAGCTCCTATTAATTTACCTGAGTCTATATCCTTTAACCATGCTTCTATTAACCGTGTCAGAGCAGTATGACATGAATGATAGTGTCTGAAACCTAACTGGGTCTCGTGAATAACAGTATACGTCTTGAAATAGAACAGTATTTGAGTGGCTATATGACGCTCAAATATTTTTGAAATTGTTGGTAAGATTGGAATTGGACGATAATTACATGGGTCCTCTTTATTTCCATTTCTGTGTATAGGAATCACACATGCCTCCTTAAAAATATAAGGAAACACTCCAATGTGTATGCTGTTATTTATGATTGAATCTATGGAGGATGTTATATAATCATATAGATCTAGAAACATTTCTAGATCAACATAATTTGATTCCTAAAATATTGTGAATATCTTTTCATAAAGACAAATATAATTTCCTTTTCATTCAACTGGTAAAATCCATAACAATATCTCAAAAAAATTATTTATAATTTAGCCCAAATCCACAGAACACATACCCAGTTAGACTACCCAGTTTTACTCACCCAGCCGTCTTCTTTTGAACTGACAAATACGAAGCTTAGATAGTGCTAAAGTTCCCAAATCCAACGGAATTCAGTCAAAATTCTGGGGAGTCGCAGGATCCCAAAATGATTCTGGCAGAAACCAAATCATGCGTGGCAGTCGTATCGATACAAATACTTTTGGACGCGCACTTGTAGGTCAAGCCAGTGAAGGGCAATACAATCAGTACACCGTGCCTAAGCAAACTATAAATGACAACAACGAGTCGGATTCCACGAATAATGGCATGAGTACAATAAGGCGTGATCGCTCACCTGAGCCCCAAATAATCACAAGCAGTCTTGACAACGAAGATGCACACACCAAGATGCAGTCCGACCAAACCGCGGGTGCACCTAACGAAGCGAGCAATGCAGACCAACGGTCATCGGCAAGCCGCTCACCTCGTTCGACCACAAGACAAGGGACTCATGACCGCGATAGAACACCCAGCCGACATGAACGTTCAATCAGTCCATCGCAACATAGTGACAGTTTCAGACCATGGTCACAGGATCACACCAACTCATCAATTCCTGGCACCGACTCATCAATTTCTGGTTAGAACCGAAAACCACCAGACTTAGCTTTGACCTTAGTGGGTAAGTGACACCACTATTAAATTTGCAACTTTAAATGTTAGAGGCTTAAAACGCAGACTTAACTATCCAGAATTTGTTGAAATGATACGTGAATATGATATAATATGTGTTATGGAAACCAACCTTGACAGTAAAGATATAATTGATATATCAGGTTATCATTGTATAGGTAAACACAGACAGCAAGAATACATCGCTAACCAAACCTTAGTGGGAAAGTCCCTCAAGCGAATGACACCACTATTAAATTTGCAACTTTAAATGTTACAGGTCTAAAACGCAGACTTAACTATCCAGAATTTGTTGAAATGATACGTGAATATGATATAATGTGTGTTATGGAAACCAACCTTGACAGTACAGATATAGTTGATATATCAGGTTATCATTTTATACGTAAACACAGACAGCAAGAATACATCAGGAAATCTGGTGGCGTTGGTATTTATATAAAGGATGACATCGTTGAAATACTGAACCTATTAACTCTGACTGTGAATATATTTCTTGGTTAAAATATGTAAACAACTGACAAACACTGACGAAGACGTTGTATATGTGCACCCTGAGCGATCTAGATTTTTAAATGAAGATGAAATTACTAAGTAGTATCCATACATTTGTTATATTATCCGGCGATCTCAATGCCCGCACGTCACATTTATCAGATTTTATTCCTGCTGACAATGTGGCTGATATGTTTGATTTTGATGACGAATCTAATGGGTTTTTTAACAATTCGTCGATTTTAAACATCCCACTTAAAAGAGTGTCTCAAGATACAAAAGCAAACCCCAATGGATATTTGTTAATATATATATGCAAAAACAACAATATGTTCATTGTTAATGGTAGAGCTGGTTATGATAAAAAATATAGGTCAATATACATTTCGTGGTAAATCTGTTATTGACCATACTATTGCTTCTGCCGACTGTTTTAAGTTTATAAATAATTTTGAAATTGTTGACAGAGACCCTCTTTTCACTGATGGCCATTCGAGGGCTGGCGTGGAGCAGTCGGTAGCGCGGCGGATTTGTAACCGGAGGCCCCGGGTTCAATCCTCCATGGTGCCACTGAGTTCCGTCGGTGTGTTCTTGGGCAAGACACTTACCCTTAGCCTCGTCCGTCAGATGGGAACGTAAACCGGACGGTCCCGTGTATCGGTCTATCCTCCGAGCACGTTAAAGAACCGTAGGAATTTATTCGATAATAAGCGTAGGGCAGGTTCCCGGATTCCTATGTATCCGTCCCCTCAATTGTAAAATACAATCGGAACATAATGCTCGTGAAATGCAAATCCAACTAAGTGGAAACAAGGATCAGAAAATATTTTTCTTAATAATATTGACTCAACCATTTTACAAGAAATATTGCACAAATTACAAAACCACCTACAAACAGCAGATTCCATAAACCACATCACTGATGAAATAACGAATTTGTTATCTAAATCGTCTAACAAAACACATCCATCGCTGCACACGCTGCACACACTCAAATAACAGACCGTGGTATGGCCCTAAATGTCATTTAGCGAGACAACATTACAATGACGCACGTGAAAGTTACACTGAAAAACGAGACGAACAAAACTAGATTAAATAACGATAATAAACAGTACAAACATGAATTTATAATATTTAAACCAGTTTAAACACAATAAAACGGCTAAATTAAGACAGATACAATCCGCTAACCCAAAGCAATACTGGAAGTTCCTGAATAGTATTAAATATAAATCCAAAACAACAACACCATCCCTGAACAAACTATATGAATACTTCAAAAATGTAAACTCAACCCCGGAAACAGACCCAGACATAAACATACCTGATATACTATTAGAAAATGCAGAAGAGATGCTAAATTGTCCAATAGCTGAACACGAAATTGCTAAAAATATATCCCAGTTGTTTTAACTCCAAAGCACCAAGTCCTTCGGACAACATATTTTAATTTACGAATTCATCAAATCTACGAAAGACATATTATTACCAATTTATACATTATTATTCAATCGATTACTGGATGCCGGTTTCATACCAAATAGCTGGCTGGAAGGAACAATTTTTGCAGAGGTGAAAAAAAATGAACCAAGCAACTATAGACCAATAACACTACTAAGCTGTTTACCTCCAATCTAAATTCAAGACTTAATAACTTTCTTTATGAATATGGATTACTTAATCAAAATCAAGCGGGCTTTAGAAAGGATACTCATGTGCTGATTATATGTTTGTCCTTAATTCCTTCATTGAAATTCTTAAAAAAAAAATAAAAAGAGAAGATATGTACAAATGGATTGCTCATATACAACGCATCCTAAACGCTACAGGGAGAAATGACCTGTGACAGCATCAATCCACAACACAGCATAAATATATCAGCAAAAACATTAAACAGATACTTATAGATCAATACAAACAAGACTGGAATCGACAGTTAACGCTATCTAACAAAGGGTTATCTTATAGCATTTTTTAAACAAATCCATGAACTCGAAAACTACCTAAACTTTTACCAATTTCTCTTTGCAAAATCCTTTTCAAATTTAGAACCGCATATCATCGAGACTGGCAGTTGGGATGGTACCCTGGTTCAAAATCACAAATGTCATTAATGCATTAGCACCGAAATCGCCGACGAGTACCATTACTTGCTCAAATGTAGTCATTTTAATACAACCAGGGAGACATTTATTGAGTCTCAATATTTAAATCCAAGCTTGCATTCTTTTAAATGCCTACTAGCATCGAAGTCAAAAGTCAGAACCAACACTTTTTAAACTAAGTAACTTGCATTCTTTTTAAATGCCTACTAACATCGAAATCAGAAACAACACTTTTTAAACTATTAAAGTAAATGTATATCCATGATTTTAAAAACTGTACATTAGAGGAAACATATATTGCTAACTGCCTGTATGTGTACATGTAAATGATTGCGTGTGTGCGTGCGTGTATAAGTGCGTGCGCGCTAGTGTGTGCCTGTGTAAGTATAATTATTAGACTACCTGTCAGTTCATATGTTTAAATAATTTTAAGGAATTGAATTGAATTGAATTGGATTTTATAGTCGCACCAACAGCTAAGGTCATATGGCGACTTTCCAGCTTCCATTGGTGGAGGAAGACCCCAGGTGCCCCTCCGGGCAATTTTCGTGCACGGGCGGGCACCTGGGTAGAACCACCGACGTTCCGCAAGCCAGCTGGATAGCTTCCTCACATAAAGATTCCTAGGCCCCTGAGGGATCGAACCTACAGCGGTGAGGGGCAAGTGATTTCAAGTCAGAGACGTTAACCACTCGGCCACGGACGCCCCTAATTTTAAGGAGTAATTAGCTCCTTTTTATATCTTACCTAATTTCGTTTTCGCAGGAAAGACAGATTTCCACTTTTGAATGTATTAGAATTATTTGACTGGCATTTTTATCATAACCAGATCCTATCGTTTTCGTTTTCGTACTATCAGTTTCTGTGTTACGGAAACCATTCTGGTAATACATTTGTGCTAATTTTTATATATATCATTTTATTGCTTAATTATTATTAATGTTTTTTTATGGGGGAAAATTGTGGGGGAATCTTGTTTTCTTCTTTTATTTTTGTTTTTTTTGTTTTTTGTTTTTTTGTTTTGTTTTCATGTTAACATTCAAGAAACTACCAATTGAAAGCAATAGTACTCACAAATACGTAGCTTCACGTAATCCAAGTTATATCCCTAACGAAGTATCTTGATCACAAGTAGGTAGACATATTTATTACATAAAGCACGTGTATAAAGCACGTGAATAATTTCCGAATTGCTCCGTTCTTGTTTAATCACAACAATTTTGTCCACAAGTCTAACACCCGTTCAAACAACATATTCCGAAAGACAAGAGTACTACTAAATAAGTTCCCTCATTCATAAATTGAAAACAATTTCCGTGCAAATCGTGTGTTAAGTCAAAGCCTCCGTGAATGTAATCTAATTTACATATGAAAGACTACATTTACTTATTTATTCTTTCGCACAAAGAAATGTAAATATTGGACAAAGAATTACTATATACCATTTCATTACTGTATTCGTTTTTGTTTATTTTATTTTTTCTTCTGTTTATGATTGTTTCACCCCCTGTTTCATTATTTCCCCTCTTTGTTCACTCTACGTCGCCACTATGATACAAGGGAGATAACAAGATGGAGTAAAGTAAATGTCATAAGGATGACACAATTGTCGCCGCTAGAAGTAGTTTTGATAATCACTAAAAGAAGATACTATTAATAGTATAAACAGACGCGTAACGAATATATAACATTTTTACGAAATATTGGTATGTGTCTCTATTTGGACATGTAATTGCTTTTAATATCATTGTGACTGTCTCCCTACCCTCACCCCCACTACCCCCTCCCCACTCCCGACCATAATTACAAATTGAAATATATGATTTAATTATGTCGGTTATTTGTACCGTACATGTTTGCACCATGTTGATGCATGAGGGTAATAAAGTTGTTGTAGTTGCTGTTTTAATATATTCTCTTGTCATAACTAACAATTGAGTACTTAACACACACACAGTCACTTAAAAACAAAAATAAGACCGTGAAACGTGTAAATGATAATTCGAACAACGCATTATTATGTTTTGTTAAAGAGGCTGATTTACAATCGTTTAATTAGCTAAGCTTGTTGACAGACTCGAAATGCAATTAGTCAAAATTAAAATTCTCTTTTAAAATCATCTGAATGATTGTAAAGTGCTCTCATTTAAAAGTTGCTCTTTCGCATTAAAAGGAATGTCGAAAGGGCTATTTTGTTAATGTTGATGATTTAGATCTTGATCTGTTGTTATAGGCGAGGTAGCCGGAAGTGAAAAGAAGCGTACGTCATAAAAGTATGTTATATTACATAATATCCTGTCGCCCCATTAGTGTTAACAGGTGACAAGTGACATACTTGGTTATTTTTAGATTTTGTCATATATATGTTGCTTTTCAAGTTCTCTATCATGTCAAAACAAATCTAAGTCATCATCCCTTTCATTAATTAGTAATTCAGTAGTGATGTTTTCACCCTTTGATAAATAACCAAATTAAATTGTGCTAAAATGTGCTAAGTGCAGCCATGTTTGTGGTAAAAGGTGCCATTGCCACATACAAATACAAATATTGTATTCACTCAGTTCATACATATACATGAAAACATGAGGTAATGCATATATAATATATCGTACAAGGCTCTATTACATGAGTTATTTAGTGTTAACAATAGATTATTAGACAGATTTAAATCAAGTGAACTTTACTATATTTATTGGAGGAGCTATATTATATTCATAATTTAAAACTGTCTGTATCAGTTATATATAGTTCATTTTCACAACACTATCGAAGAAGTAATTTACAACCACACTCTCGTATGACTCAGTCTTTACACACATGTTCCAATTCTCATAATAACATATACGCATACATTTCTACGTGAATCTATTCAATATGCACACGCTTTTCTAAATTCTTTCTTGTTTGTTGAATTCATAATGTTGTAAAATGTATGTATATTCGGCTTTTTATAGTATGTCTTTTTTCAAAAAAGTATTTCGTAACATACTAAGTGTTTTACATGTTGGAAGGTAATGGTATTCATCTCCTATATCTTCATTACATAAAGTACTGGTTAGTATGCACAATTTTATTCCAGCGTCCAGTTTCAATTGGTAACTTATCGTTTCTTGTTCTAAACTTGAGTAGTTTGCCGGGTGTATCTGTCAAGTATCTCTCAAAGCCAAATTTAGTTTTAAATAATATATATATATATAATAACTGCTAGAGTTTTTAACTGTTTCATACCATTCGTTTAAAAATAGATCTACGAGATTTTGATGCGCAGATGCAATCGACCACTTACTATTTGGAAAGTCGTGCGTTTCCCAGAGGCCACTAAACCCACATTTACTTTACTTCGTGTAAATATTAATTGAGATTGGCATAATACCGGTTTCGCCATACACCATACAATATGGTGTAGATGTTTTTTATATTTAAGACGTGTTTTAAAAACGTTAATTGTACTCTTTCTATTATTTCTAAATAACCAAACCCCCAGGTTTCACACCCATATAACAAAATAGGTTTAACAGTTTTATTAAAGCTGTCAGTTTGTAAATCGATTGGCAGACAAAGATGTTTTGGCTTTTTTCGGTAGGCTGTAGAGAGCTCTAGTGGCTTGACTGGCAATATGTTTTTTAGCATTATAAAATGATCCACTTCTGCTAAATAATATTCCCAAATATTTGTACTCCGATACGATGTCTAAAGTGTCGTTATTTAATCTAAATGAATAATTCCCTGGTCTACCATTCGAAAATACTAGGATGTTAGATGTTGATATGTTGACTATGAGTTTCCATGTATCGCAATAAGCCTTGATAAGAAGTAAGGGCTTCTTGTAGGTCATCTGCTGTTTCGCATATAATAACAGTGTCATCTGCGTATAACAAAATAAATAATTTTAAATATATAAGAACGTCGTTGTCTAATTCGTGTTCTCCACATCTTACTCCGTTTACATTTTGATTTTGTGAAAAAAAAATGCATGTAAATCATTTAGATAAAAAGAGAACAATAACGGCGAGAGATTTTTCCCCTTGTACGCCTATATTACATAAAAATAGTTGGACCTTACACCATTTAATGTTACACACGACTTGATATTGTTGTACATATTCCTTATAACGTTAAATATTTTGCCATTTATGTCATGTGATAATATTTTATACCATAATCCTGATCTCCAGACTGTATCAAAAGCATTTTTTAAATCTATAAAAGCGCAATAAAGTTTATTTCCTTTATTGCGTAAAATATCAATAAGAGAGTTAAGTATAAACATATTATCAACAGTAGAGAAGTTTTTTTTCTAAATCCAGCTTGGTATCTATTAATACGAATTAACGCATGGCACTTTCTTATATGAACTGCATTTTTAAAAATTAAAAATAAACACTGCAAGAAGGTGCCAAGTGGCATATGTCTCCTTTTAGCACCCTTGGAATATCATATAGACAGCTATGTAACAGAAGCAAAAACGTGTCATATGACAAATGACACTTGACGGATTGCCAGCGGTATGTTAATTTAGACGATTGTCTATGATTAGCTGTTGCTGATATGTATAACAGCATGGTACATTTTTATTCTAGTGCAATAAACACTCCTGTTTTCAACGTAAGTTCAGTATCATAACAGAACCATATAATATATAGAGGATCTTACATGAGTACTCATTCATTATTGAATTTATTAAACGAGTTGGCAAAATGATATAATGCGAGGCTCTTGCCTAGCATTATATCATTTTTGCTAACGAGTTTAATAAATTCAATAATGAATGAGAACGAATGTTAGATTCTATTTATCACATAACTCACATATCGACTTTTATTGCATTTCGCCTGTCGCTTTAACACGCGAAACCGACATAAACCGTGGGAATTGGATCATAGTCATTATCGATTTTTTTTGACAGAGCGTACTAGGCTCATTTGCATACTTATATAACTAGTGGTATATCGAAAATATAGAATGGTGTTATTCCACTCCCACACCGTAAGTTATGTGATAAATATTATATCTAGTATACATAACAAATCGAGGTGAGGAAAACTATGAACCTATCACATTAGTTGACGTAAATTATTCTGAAGTTCCTGAATACCAGTAGCAACTCTAAATAAATCCTTCACTTCAAATTAAGAACGTATTCTACTGCTGATGAAAATGAAAATATTAACAACTAAAGCATGAATACTACATGAATTGATACAATTCCCCGATGTACAACATACAAAGCTAGACGGGCGTTCCGCGGAACACGTGTGTCGCCTGTCAGCGCTTTGTCGGTATAACAAGTTTGTTTTTTTACCTGATAAATGACCTTGACAAGCAAGCCTGACTAAGTTTTCATCAGGAAAAAACTTAGTATTTAACCCATATAATGACCTTCAGTGTGACCTTGACCTGTATATTTTAGTATGGTCATGTCGATGTTGTCATGATGAGTATATATTGAAAGTTTGATAAGAAATATCAAGAAATGAGAAAGTTATAGCCAACTTTAGGTTTTTGTGAAGAAAAAATGAGTATTTAACCCATATAATGACATTCGGAGTGACCTTGACCTTTCTATTTTAGTATGGACATGACGATGTTGTCATGATGACTATATATGTTGAAAGTTTGATGAAGAAATATCAAGAATTGAGCAATTTATAGCAAACTTTAAGTTTTCGTGAAGAAAAAATGAGTATTTAACCCATATAATGACCTTCAGTAAGACCCTGACCTCTATATTTTAGTATGGTCATGTCGATGTTGTCATGATGAGTATATGTTGAAAGGTTGATGAAGAAATATCAAGAAATGAGAAAGTTATAGCCAACTTTAAGTTTTTGTGAAGAAAAAATGAGTATTTAACCCATATAATGACCTTCAGTGTGACCTTGACCTCTATATTTTAGTATGGTCATGAAATATATGTTGAAAGGTTGATGGAGAAATATCAAGAAATGAGAAAGTTATAGCTAACGTTAAGTTTTCGTGAAGAAAAGATGAGTATTTAACCCATATAATGACCTTCAGTGTGACCTTGGCCTCTATATGTGTGTATGGACATGACGATGTTGTCCTGATGAGTATATGTTGAAAGGTTGATGAAGAAATATCAAGAAATGAGAAATTTATAGCCAACTTTAAGTTTTCGTGAAGAAAAAAATGAGTATTTAACCCATATAATGACCTTCAGTGTGACCTTGACTTTATTTTTAGTATGGTCATGTCGATGTTGTCATGATGGGTATATATTGAAAGTTTGATGAAGAAATATCAAGAAATGAGAAGGATTTAGCCAACGTTAAGTTTTCGTGACGGACTGACTGACCGACGGACGACAAAGTGAAGTTTTTGAGTTGAAAGGGGAAATAGGAACATGAATCTTTGAAGAAAAATGTAAGAAAGCAGCGCAGCAGCGATGTTCCAGAAAAGCATACGATGTGGTCTTCTTGGGGAAATATTTTAAACGAAAGGATTGTACTAAATGTAGATTTTAATGTAATACCAATGTAAATAACGCACCTACGCAATAACTGTTCAACTTTAACTATAATTTCATATGAAAGACTGAGGGGTTATGTGTTATTATTGATAAATGTATGTGTAGGGATCCCGTAGGGGAAACAATCATATAGAAATCTTTTTTCACTTCAGTATCATTTGGTCGCGAATAATAAAAGAGAACATAGTTGTAGAGATTGTTTTTTTTATAAAACCTTTATTTATAATGAAAAAACAGCATGGTGCTTTTTCGTGGTACAGCTTTGAGAGGGGAAAATAATCCACTGAACAAACAAAAACAAATTAAATCTACGAAAATTACCGAAATGTGTTCTTAGACAATATTCCTTATATGTTCCTTACGAAAAAAATCACAAAAAACATAACACAGATTGTGTAGATGACAGCTTATGATTAGCAACAATCATGAAATTATCCCTTTTTAACATTTCCTTACCATCCATAAAAGAGTATTGCTTGGCAAATTTGAAACTGTTTAATGGGATATTTAGTACTCACTTAAGTTTGCTTACAAACATCAAACATTGTTTTATTAAAACGCTGTTTAAGCTATTATACGTTCTCAAAAACTGGCCTATGAAAATACCAGCAAAAAAATCGGACTTTTTTTGCTCAGTATAGTTATATAATATTATTCTAGTATATTCCAAAGGAAATATATTATTCTATATATTATACATAGTTTGCTCATTCCAATTTGTTGTTATAACTTAACGACATACATTAAGTGGCAAACAAGCAGTATGTCATTTATGGGACAAGACTAATGGGTGTTAGAAGATCTACATGCCTATTTATAAATACAATGGCTGTACTTGTTCATCTTAAGATATGATGAAATAAATAGCATATCATTCAGATAACTGTGGTTAGCAGAACTGGACTCACTCTCCATTGTTTTATACCACAATTATCCAAACAACGCAACTTAGAACATGTAGAAACGATCAATCACAAATTATTATTGGGGAACGCTAACTAGATAGTGGAATTCTCTCGTTTGTCCGGCAATAACATGCATGCAGTGCCATTAAGATATGACCATGTGCTAGATTGTCGTACAAGTTTGTATTTATCCTCGCCGTTGGCAACTTTGCCTTTTGGCGAGCGTTTCAAAAGAAGATTATGCAGATGAGTCCAATCCAGTAGTAGATGCCACATCCTTCGTCAAAAGAAGTTTCCTGTAGAACTGCAGAAGTAGATTTGATAGTGAAGAGAACCAATGTTGACAGTCTCTAGAAGATTAAATTCTCGAAGAAGATTACTTGTAGAAGTTGAAGATTTCGACCAATGGTCTGAAGGTCAATCCCATTTCCGGCTCGAAAGATGTTTAGAAGCTCTCCGACCAATCAGGGTACAGTAGATTTGAAGCGTTCCAAGCAGGTCAATCCGGGTGCACGTGGATTCTCAACAGAGTGACCGTTTGTATGTTATCGGAGCCACTGTCTAGGCCTTCTTATTTTCCTATACAGTAGCCCCGAAGCTGCCGAAGCAACGTCCAATCTGTGTAGGCTCCACATCCCACTTCCATCGTCAGTGCCCGTGATGTTGCCGTAGGTTCCCCTTGCCACGCGGGAGCTTGCAGTGTCAAGTAGGATCTCGGCGACGGTAGTTTTCAGTAGACATTTATCACTCGCCCCTCTTTAGGACCACGTTAAAAATATAGCTGATTAAAAACGTATGTACAACATGTTTCCGCAGTGTGGCTTCAAATTCCCACCTTGCACCACGTTGGGGGAGATTCCAGACAGCGGCACGTGTTGCGGGGTCACCTTGCTCCAGACAGCCGCAACACGTCCTGCCTGTTCGGTGGATGTTAAGCAAGTGAGATTGTGTAGGAGTGCTAGATTGGACGCAGTTGGTCAAAATATACTGCCCAAACACGAAGGCGTCAACTTCAGGAGCAAGTGTAAATTGGCTGCATATTCGAAGTAACAAACAAAGTTAAACAGCATTCAAGAAAATCTCTAAATTATGACAGCTTTTCAGAATCCACTTTTCTAGCCACTAACGTACAGCCATGCAGTCATCCGAAGGAAAACTCTGATACCGGAATAGCCGGTTGATCTTGACAGTTGTTACAAAATAAACTGCCATTATCAGTACCAAAAAAAAAGAATGATCTTGTTAAACTGTGCGCAAAAGGAATATTTCCAGAAGAATACTGGAAACTATGAAACACAAAATTCCAATTCCTGACTCGGTCAACGAGTACGAAACAGAATAAATGTAAAATAACTGTAAGCTGGTGTACTATAACAAGCGTAATCAGCATTGAATGTTTGAAACCTGTATAGTGGGTGCTGAATTTGTTTAATGTCAAATGGACAAAACAAGTAAACAATTTACAAAATGAAAGTGTAAATTTCTTTTATTCTTAGCAAAACTTTTTTCTGAAGACTGCAGCAGGCAATCTATTGACAGTAGCAGATATATATTTTGTAAGGAGTACATAAGACACAATATGTGTTGACAGTCTTAATACTGATTCCTGCCAGAAAGAGCCCAGTGGCATTTGAATCGTTTTTCTTTTTAAATTTTTATCATTTGTTTCTAGCGTGTGTGTGAAGAAAGATGCTATTTGCCAATTGACACCTTCTTGCGCAATTATTTTACAAACAAGAGATCAATGACCTTGAAGCTCTGCTGACAGGTTTTGATAGCTAGATCAGCATTCCTGTGAAGTTTCATGAAAATCTGTCCAGTAGGTTTAGAGAAGTAGTCGGTACAAACTTTTAGTCTACTGATCAAAGATCAACAGAACATGCTGTGGTGCGGTGCACGTCGTCCGTCCGTCTGTAACCGTTTATTGCAGCGACTACTCCTCTGAAACTACCGGATGGATTTTCATGAAACTTTACAGGAATGATGCCCATGATGCCTAGTTGATAGCAAAAATTCACGTTGATATGAAATCCAAGATGGCGGCCAAAGCTAAAAATAGATTTTAAAAAAAAACAAGTTTGTAGCGACTACTTCTTGAAAACTATAAGTGATATTGATATTGGACTTTTTCTAAAATGATCAGCATGACATGATTTGGTCCTTGTCGAAAATCGTTTCGATTTGACGTTAAACATGGTTGCCAGCGGCAATCTTTGTTTACATAGAGTTATATAGTAAAAACTTGTAGCGACTACTCCTCTGAAACTATTTGACGCAGTTTCATGAATCTTCACAGGAATGTTGCTCTTGATGTCTAATTGATCCTAGCAAAATTCAAGATGGCCGCCACGGCTAAAAATAGATTTTTAAAAAAAACAAGTTCGTAGCGACTAATTCTTGAAAACTATAAGTGATTTTGATATGGAACTATTTCTAAAATGATCAGCATGAAATGATGTTGGTCCATGTTGAAAATTACACATTCAAAATTATTTTGATTCGGTTGCCATAGCCAACAGCTGTCTTTGTTTACATAGAGTTATATAGTAAAAACTTGTAGCGACTACTCCTCTGAAACTACTTGACAGATGTTCATAAAACTTCATAGGAATGCTAATCCAGCTATCAAAACCTATCAGTAGAGCTTCCTATCAGTAGAGCTTCAAGACCATTGACCAACATCGTTGAAAGCTCGAACAAGTTCGAAAACCAGTCATATCGGACTAGTAACAACGGAGTTATGGCCCTTGATTTCGTTAAAAATGCTATATTTCGCCTCGTTAAGACGACAGGGCCTTCATTGTTCATCCGATCTTTACCAATCTTTACCAATCTCTACCACATTGTTAATATCAATGAAAGCTCGGAAAAGCTCGAAAACAAGCCATATCAGACTGGTAACAGCGGAGTTATGGCCCTTGATTTAGTTAAAAATGCTATAGTTTGCATCGTTAAGACGATAGGGCCTTCATTTTTCATCCGATCTTTACCAAACTTTATCAGATTGTTAATGTTGTTGAAAAAAGCCATATCGGACCAGTAACAGCAGAGTTATAGCACTTGATTTCGTTAAAAATGCTATATTTTGCCTCGTTAAGAAGAAAGGGGCTTCATTGTTCTTCCGATCTTTACCAAACTTTATCAGATTGTTATATCAATGAAAGCTCGGACAAGTTCGAAAACCATTCATATCGGACCAGTAACAGCGGAGTTATGGCCCTTGATTTAGTTTAAAATGCTATATTTTGCCTCGTTAAGACGATAGGGCCTTCATTTTTCATCCGATCTTTACCAGACTTTATCAGATTGTTAATGTCATTGAAAGCTCGAACAAGTTCGAACACCAGCCATATCGGACTAGTAACAGCGGAGTTATGACCCTTGATTTCGTTAAAAATGCTATATTTTGCCTCGTTAAGACGAAAGGGGCTTCATTGTTCATCCGATCTTTACCAAACTTTATCAGATTGTTAATGTCAATGCAAGCTCGGTCAAGTTCGAAAACCAGCCAGATCGGACCACTAACAGCGGAGTTATGGCCCTTGATTTTGTTAAAAATGCTATGATTTTCCTCGTCCTACGATAGGGCCTTAGTTTTACATCTGATCTTTGCCAGACTTTACCAGATTCTTTAGTTATGGCCCTTGATTTAGTTAAAAAGCTGTTTTTTGCCCGAAACTTTCAAGAAAACATAAGTGGCAACTCGCTTCATTGATGTTATAAGAGCCATGTTAGCCAGTAGAGCGTCCACAGGTCTTTTTGGGCCTCTTGTTTTATATTTCCAGAATCCATTAGTTCCGAATACCAGTGACAGAATATATTGAACCCCCCTCGTATATGCATTAATACAATGTGGTTTAATATGATGGAGGACGGAGACTTCTATCCGCAACTGAGGGTAGACAGAGATATACGTTGTGAATGCGGTTAGTCAGTTGAATGACGCGATGCCTTTAAGTATGTGTTTTTACTAAAATGCTTTACTGAAAAGACTGATTTACTAGTAAAAACGTATATTTAGGTTCTAATCTGTTATTCTACGTTTTTACGCCAACAAAATTATTATTAACGCACTCGATCGATCGATATTAGTATCGTAGATAGACAATCTCATTAAAATCAGATCCAAAATATTCGCTCCACTACTTTCCGCTATTTAGATCTGACCATATTACATACCGGGTCACCTCAGATTGACCTTTCATCTAATCAATATTCATGAGAAGAACCAATGAAATCGCGCGTTTCATTTATAATTCACATGAAATTAAAACTTATTCTATTCGAGTGAACTGACCAAACGCAAAACTATACATATCCGAATAAAGATAAAAGTCTTTGTGTGTTATTGCTGTATTATTGCACGATACATTCAAAGAAATGTACTGAATGGTATGTTTTACATCAAGATACAAAGAACATCATGGGCACTGTCGTGTATTTTTCCACCGAAATTATTACGACATTATATAGCCTAAATAGTATGCCATAATACATGTGGCCCAATTATCTCAGTTGATAGCGTACTCGACCGCGGAATTACCAGTATAATTTTAGTGTGTGGGTTCAATCCCACGAATCGGTAAAAATATTTGTGCCGGGCTGCCTGTGCATGTGTGTTGTTGTTCGTTGAAAACATGATACAAAAATACTCCCCTGCTGCCCGTCTCGTATTAAATTCAGTCAAGTTTACAATCTTTTTTTCCCAGTTAATATTCAATAATGGTTGGTGTATTATGTTTGTCAAAGGAATTCGTTTGTGTTTTATAAGCTAAAAGTTACGGACATTCTTTCAATACCAAGCGTAGACTTTTACTGTTCAATGCGACATGCGCAGTGAAGCTGTCAATACCGAACAATTTTGTAGGCTGAAATCTGATTGGCTAATCGTAAGGTCAATCTGAGGTGACCCGGTATGTAATATGGTCAGATCTAAATAGCGGAAAGTGGTGGAGCGAATATTTTGGATCTGATTTTAATGAGATTGCAGTGTTGATGCATATCGTGATAACACTAAAGTCTTACTACAATTGAGTATCGCGTACTTGGAGTTCTTTGGTGGAACACAGGTGGCTGTATCGGTGTTGGGAACTAAAAAAACAACAAGAGGGCCATGATGGCCCTATATCGCTCACCTGAGTTAATTTGAACCAATAAAAGAGGGCCAGGGCCAAGATGGCCCTAAAGCGATCACCTGAGTACTGGCACATTATCTAACTTCTTCAAAATCTTATGGTCATATACAATCTGTGCAAGTTTGGTTAAGGTTGTTCAAGAAATGTGGGCTCTGTTGTGTATAACAACAATGATATAGACAGTTTTAAGACATTGACAAAGTTTGGTAAAGATCAAATATAAAATGAAGGTGCTGGAGAATAACACCTTGGGCAGAGCCAAATGTGACCCCAGGGCTACATGTAATATATGAGAGCTGTGTGCTTTGTGGTTTTAGAGAAGAAGATTTTTTAAGTTTTTCCCTATACAAGTCTATGTAAAACGTGACCACTGGGGCGGGGCCAAATGTGAACACAGGGGCACCATTTGAACAAACTTGGTAAAGGACCAGAAGAGTATAGTAAAATGCAAAATATTAAACCTCTGGCTCTTGTAGTTCCAGAGAAGAAGACTTTAATGTGTTTCCTATATAAGTCTATGTAAAACTGTGAACTACGGAGTGGGGTCAAATTTTACCCCTGGGTCATCATTTGAACAAACTTGGTAGAGGACCATAATCTAATAGTTAATGCAAAATATTAAACCTCTGGCTCTTGCAGTTTCAGAGAAGAATTTTTTTTCCTATATATATAAGTTTATATAAAACTGTGACCCCCGGGCGCAGCCAAGTTTGACACCAGGGTCACCATTTGAACAAAATTGGTAGAGGACCATAAGCTTATAGCAAATGCAAAATATTAAACCTCTGGCTCTTGCAGCTCCAGAGAAGAAGATTTTTTTCAGTTTTTCCCTACACAAGCCTATGTAAAACTGTGACCCCCGGGGCGAGGCCAAATGTGACCCCTGGGTCACCATTTGAACAAAATTGGTAGAGGACCATGAGCTTATAGCAAAAGCAAAATATTAAACCTCTGGTTCTTGCAGTTTGAGAGAAGAAGATTTTTTAAGTTTTCCCCTATACATATCTATGTAAAACTATGACCCCCGGGGCGTGGACAAATTTGACCCCAGGGTCACCATTTGAACAAATGAAGTAGAGAACCATAAGCTGATGCTACATGTAATACATGAGAGCTCAGTGCCATGTGGTTCCAGAGAAGAAGATTTTTTTCAGTTTTTCCCTATACAAGCCTATGTAAAAATGTGACCCCCGGGGCGGGGTTTAGGCCAAATGTGACCCCTGGGTCACCATTTGAACAAACTTGGTAGAGGACCATAAGCTTATAGCAAATGCAAAATATTAAACCTCTGGCTCTTGCAGTTTCAGAGAAGAAGATTTTTTAAGTTTTTCCCTATACATGTCTATGCAAAACATGTGACCCTTGGGGCGGGGCCAAATGTGACCCAAGGGTCACCATTTGAACAAACTTTGTAAAGGACCATAAGCTTATAGTAAATGCAAAATATCAAACCTCTGGCTCTTGCAGTTTCCGAGAAGAAGATTTTTAAAAATTAAAAAAAAGTCCTATACAAGTCTATGTAAAACTGTGACCGCCGGGGCGGGAACAAATTTGACCCCAGGGTCACCATTTGAACAAACTTAGTAGAGGACCATAAGCTGATGCTACATGTAATACATGAGACCTCTGTGCCTTGAGGTTTCAGAGAAGAAGATTTTTTAAAGTTTTTTCCTATACAAGCCTATGTAAAACTGTGACCCCCGGGGCGGGGCTAAATGTGACCCCTGGGTCACCATTTGAACAAACTTAGTAGAGGACCATAAGCTGATGCTACTTGTAATACATGAGACCTCTGTGCCTTGTGGTTTCAGAGAAGAAGATTTTTTAAAGTTTTTTCCTATATGCCTATATGAAAAACATGCAAAATCTCAATATACAGACTTTGGACCCCCGGGGTATGGCCATTTTTGACCCCGGGGACTTCATTTGAACAAACTTGATAGTCTAGATGTTGGCGATCATTTTAATAGAAAAACTGTCGAAATCTGTCCAGCGGTTCTTGAGAAGAAGATTTTTTAAGGTTTCAAACATATATGGTAATGGCGGCCATTTTGGATGTCGCGCTGACCTAATTTTAACAAATCTTTAAAGCATTCACCTAGGGATCATCCACGTGAAGTTTGGTCAAAATTGGCCAAGCGGTTTCTGAGGAGAAGTTATTTGAAGCAAAAGTTAACGACGGACGACGGACGACGACGACGGACGAAGAGTGATCCCTATAGCTCACCTTTGAGCCTTCGGCTCAGGTGAGCCAAAAAGCAAACATATTTTAAGTTTTCCTGATTTTTTAAAAAAAATGTCCCGGAGTAACTATATTATTTTTTTTTTTTTTTTTTTTTTTTTTTTTTTTTATTAGTTCCCACCAACACCGATACAGTCACATGTGGTTTTAAATGAATACACTTAAAAATAAACACAAAAAGGGACCTAAGCGTTATTTTTTTGTAAATTTAGATTTTTGCACATTTGTGTTGGAAATCATGTTATAAGTAACTGGTGAAAATTTTAACTAAATATTCCAAATAAAACCGGAACCACGCGTTATTGAAAGAAACACACTGTCATCGGTGTCTTATGAAAATGACGTCGCTTGATACCGATAAACGTCGCGTTGCTAAAATAAAGTAATAATAAAGTATACATCACACCCGGTATCCGTATAATATCTTTTATTCAGCAAAATTCCAAAAGGTCATAAGACCCATGAGGATACAAAACATACAGTCGAACCTCGATAATTCGAAGTCAGCGGGACCATAGGGATATGTTCGAATTATCGGTGGCTTCGAGGCATCGAGGTTACGATAAAAAACAAAATATCTATCCGAATTTGTGTACCACCCGAAATAGTGTTACTTGTGTACGTGATGTATTGTTCTCCGTATGTTTTTTATGTTCATGCATGTCTGTTTAAACCTCATAACGGATATATAACATGTAATTGTTACACTGAAAACATAAGAAAAACTGCAATAATGTGTTTGTTTTATCATTTATTTAAAGAAATATCACAATAATAGATTTTAACATACATTCCGGAAGTCCGAATAATGAGAACAAGGTAAGACTGGTTTCGGTACATACAATTGAATAGAATAGACAATAGCGTAGCACATAATTCACTGTTGAAATATCTTACTAAACATACATTTTTGTTTATATAGTTCTTTTATTTAAAAAAGTTTGTAATGAGTGATTGCTTTGCACAAAAGTGTTTATCGTAATTAACAGTAAACGAAGTTCAATAAACATACTCGGGAATTGCTCTTATCTAATTAAAAAGTGAACACACTTTATTTTAATTAAAACCAATCATCATACATTATTTAATTAGAAAATCAACCGTGTTTTAACAGTAAACGAAGTTCACTAAATATAAATTGTATCTGTCTATTATCACTTTTCAATCATAAATGTTCGCACCTTTAACAACCAACTTTATCTGTTTTCGCACTATGATCGAACTTGCTACAAACAAATGCAAACGCGTCGATTACAATTAATATGGCCGACGTCGCATGGCGACAGATCATCACCTTCGATTAAGCGAGGTTTAAATTCGCACAAAAGTGGATCTTCGGACCGTAAAAAGTATTCGAATGAGCCGGGGTATTCGAGAAATAATATTCGAATAATCGAGGTTAAATTACATTGAATTATATAGGAGTTGTGTCGGGACCGGAGAATGTGTTCGAATTATCGAGGTTCGACTGTATATACAAGGTTGACAGCAGGTACATGCAATAGTTATGTGTACTTATGCAAAAGAACTAGTGTTTCTACATCAGCACGATATATATTTATCTCATGATTATACAGCTTTTGAAAGTAACAATTCAAGAAATATTTTCAGTCATGCATGTTATTGTTATTAATATGAACTAAGGTAAAACCTTGAGGCGAGCACAGAAAATGTGAAAGTAAATTTTAAACAGATAAAACTCAATGAAAGAACAATACAAATAACGTGTCAAATTAAAAGCAACTCAATAATGTCTTATTTCTGGTCACTGATTGGTCAGTTTTTTTTGATGATGATCTATCAAAATTATGAATTGAAAGCAACTCAATAAGAGGTCCTCTCAGGGGTTTTGGGGGAAATGGCCATTTATATTTAGTGAACAAGGGAACAAAGGCTGTTATTTTCAGGGGAAAAGAGAACATTGACACATATTTTTAGGGAACAATGGAACATGACTTTACAGGAAATGAAATTCTAACATTTAGTTTTAATATTAAAAAAAAAATCACAAAAAGTTAACATTTCAAACAATATCTTTGTGATGAGTGTTGCAGCTATAATTACTGTAGGACAGAATGAATTTTGGGGAACATTAGCAAATCTTAAACATTAAAAATACTTTTAGAAAATAAAAGTTAGGAACAAGGGAACACTGACTCATATTTTCATGGAACAAAGGAAGATGTACCCCTTCCATCCTCCTGTGGGCCTCAATAATAATAAGAAGAATGAATAAATCATTAAATGCAATGTACAGTTTGAAAGGGGCAAATTGCATTTATCATATTGTTCTTACTGAGGGGACACTGATTAAAACAGGCAAAACATATGTTCAAAACGTTTTTTGATTATGATAATAATGAATTCAAGTATATATACTCAGTCGCAAAAGATAATTTACACTTTGAAAATTTTACTTTACCCTTTTTATCAAGCAATTCAACCTATTGAAAAAAAATTACAACATGATATTGGCAATAGAATGACAACAACTTTGGTACCAAACATGACATATATTAATTTTGGAATTTATACAGTTTATTCTAAAAAAAAAATCACAACTGAGCTGTATACACTTTCTTTTGCAACTCAGTATAATTAGATTAAAACGTTTTAGACTAGCTTGAAAGAAACTCAACTGCCAAATTTAGCATTTACCTCACTGCTTCAAGTATACATTACCTCTGTGCTTCAAGTATACACTGTTGTGATATAACTAAACTGAAAGATTGTTAACTTTATACATATACATACATTGTTCCAATTCAATTGCTTTTTTACATTTTTTTTATTTTGCCAGAAATGTTGATATTTTCTATGTTATTATTTATTACTAAATATATGCAAACTGTGACCTGTGTATTTAGCCGATAACACTAAATATGATTCACAAATAGATGAGAGATGGGGATAATTGTGTTAATTCTAACACCACAGTCCATCTGTCCTGATCTTACCTTGAATAAGAACCGTCTGTACAATATGGCAAGTTGCATTCACTTCAGTGTATGGGTTTGAAGAAATCCAATCTGTGTGTGACCCAATGGGCTACTCCTAAAAGATGCTAGTGTCACCATCCAATGCTGCTTGTAAATGCCTGACAGAATAATGCAACTATCAGTCACAGACAACCATTTAAATATAAACAAAGGATAGATGACTCTTTTCTTGAAGATGTTCAGTGTGATGCAGCCCTTCTGTAGTGTAAATCTCATTTTTGCTTTTCCCTGAAAAAGCAGTTTCAGTACATCCTGGTGTTTTATCTCTGTTCTGGTCTGTTGTGTTCCGGTGAATCGTACCACTGGTCCATAATTATGTCATAAAACAAATACAAACAAATCCGGTTTTAAAATTCTATAATGAGGTCATTTTTACCATGTCAGAAGTACAAATCACTATCTGAGTCAAATAAATGAGAACCAGACCATCCGCCATATTTTAAACGATAGGACACCCACCTGTATGGGCACAATAGAATCTGGACTTATGAAATTTGTGTTTAGTGTAATGTATCTATGATATCTACAGTCTATAGTGCTGCCCCACTGGAATACCACACCGTAGTACACACAGGTGTGTGTGTGTGCTGTGTGGGTCAGTCGGTGTGTGTGGGGGGAGGTATTTTTAAATGAACAAATCTAGGGGGTGCAGGGTTCTCAATAAATTTTGGTTGAACAGGCCTTTTTGAAAAAGTAACAGGCCTAGGCAGTGGGGTAGGACCCCCGACCCCCGGCATTTTTTGAAATTGAGCGCGTCATTTCCTGCATTTTGGGCTAATTTGAATGCCTTTTAAATCACACTTTAAAGTGCAAGTTTTATAAGCAATATTCCTCTGTATGCAGATACAAGTTCTGCAGTGCCTCTGTATTTAGAGGTAGTGCAGTATGTTGACAATTATATTTATTTACCAAACTTCAACAACACATATCCATTTGAAAATTGTATTATGAACACCACATATCCACATAACTACACAATTCAACAACAAATACTTTCCATTATCTCTACAAAGTTCAATAACACATACTATCCATGTGACTGTCCCCATCTTTTTATTTTTATTTTTTGAATGATTTTGAACCGGCCCAAATGCCAGTTGAAGCGGTCATTTCGGCCGGTTCTTATTGAGAACCCTTGGGTGAGGATCAAGCCAGCAATCCTATATCTAGCCTTCATCGGCCCGATATTTTTTTTATATCGGACCAGTATCGCAAACGAAATCGGCGTGCCCATCGGCTTGAAGTCGGACCGATATCTTGTCGGCTACACATCGGTCCAATATCGGTTAGGTATCGTTTTAGTTTACTATCCATCACCGGTTATACATCGTTTTAGTTTACTATCCATCATCGGTACAATATCGGTTAGTTATCTATCCAATATGTATCCGATATAGTTTCGACCCGAAGTGGGCCCATTATGACAGATAGACATCAAATTTGTTCTATTGTCACCATCCAGCTAGCACAGTTAGTAGCTAGAGCATCGGATTACCAATCCAAAATACATGTATATGTTTCGCAACATACAAGGTTATCGGGCGTTTAACTCCGTCCGATTTTTTTTATCAAATCAATTTAATGAATATTGACTACCTTATATACATCTTTTTGTTGGTGCTTATCTGAATTAGCTTGATTGGAAAAAATATTCATTAGCAATAAATAAAACTCTTGTGAATGAAGGTAGCATCATTTTGCAATGTAAAAATAGACATTTGAAAGAAATATCTGTTCACATTAACAATAAATATACGATATTCAAAATGACATGTCATTACCTCCCTTTATGGATTTATGGCGTGCTATATCGGACTGACAGCAGCCCAATATATGGTATCAACTGATACAAACTATGTCGGCCTGACATTGGCCTGAGATATAATAATAGACAGATTAATGCATTGAACAATCAATTTCGCATGCCATGCAAACAAAAAATTCAAAAATTGGAAATTATTGAATTAATCGGCTCTACATCGGCCTGACGTCGTTATATCCAACATTTAGCCGACATCTGACCGATATCTTTTTAGCAAATCACAAAAAGATCACACAAATTAACCCAGTCAGCAAGCCTATATCGGACCGATGTTGGACCGATCATGTCTCCTATATGTAGATAACGGATAGACATCGGGCCTTGCTACTCTGTTACTGTTACCGATATCGGATAGATATCAGTAAATCTGATATCGGTAACAGAGCGTCAGTCTGCATAACGGCTCGATGTCTATGACAGATAACGGATAGACATCGGGCCAATCTGCCGACATTCCGACCAATTAACGATTTATCATGTCGATCTCCATAATTCTGCCGAGAAACAGGGTGCCTGAGATAAAACCTTATCTCGGCAGTTAAATTCCTATCCCGTCAGGTGCACTTCTTTTGATGACGTTGGCACCCCTTTTCATGACGTCATGGTATATTTGATGACGTCTGGGTGTTGTTGAAATGGAAAAAATGGCAAAAAGGTAAATCAAACAATTTTAAACGAAAAACACGATAAATAGACTTTCATGATAGTGCCTGATCTCATCTAGTTTATCTAGGTTCGGCACAAATGAAACCCTCGGCACAGCCTCTGGCTTCCTTTGTTTCTCAGCCTCACCTGATAAACTGGATGAGATCTGGCACTAACATGATATTCTCTATATCTATCTGATATGGCCATGCTGGCTGGGGAGTGGTGGGTTGGCTTGTAGTCTAGACTTTTCAGGAGGGGGGGTCTTCCTGAGGAAACGTTTCCTCTTCTTTTTTTCAGGGTTGGGGTGGTTGAGGTGTGGGGGGGATATTTTGTAGATTTTTCTAGGGTAATCTATCTATCTTCGAATAAGTCAAACCCCTGCTGGGGACCTTGACTTGACATGCGTCAACTGACAAGACGCGAGTTGAAATAAAGCTAAGGATACAATTAGAAATAGTATACAGTGTTAAAAGAAGATAGGGCATGCTTTCTAGGGAGACATGTGATTGACATGGCTAACAGCCAGCCAGCCCAAATGCACGGTGGGGGGTATCGGTAACAGAGCGGCAGTCTGCCGACATTCCGACCAATTACCAAAATCTATCCGATATGGCCATGCTGGCTGGGGAGTGGTGGGGTGGCTTGTAGGCTAAGACTTTCCAGGAGAGGGAGGTCTGTCTGAGGAAACTTCTCCTCTTTTTCTTCAGGGTGGTGAAGGGTGTGGGGTGGGGCCCGGGGGGGATATTTTGTAGATTATTCTAGGGGGTAGACTGAAGAAACGCTTTCTGTTCGCGGAGAGGGTGGTTTGTCCATAAATAAATTAATTAATCATTTAAACTTCTTATTCTTCCAGTACTGTGCTGGGTTCCTCTGGAACATCTTCGCACAACGCTGAATATTTACATGAGTGATGGAAAGTTCAAGGTGCAGTTAAAACTTGCTCAACATAAACTCATAAAAAAGTGTTCGTACGAAGTGAAAGAAATTATAATCGATTTGTCCACAATTAATAATTTAAACTTACTCAACATCAACTCACAAAAGTGTTAGTACAAAGTAAAAGCAATCCGAATCTTCCAGAAATTACATGAGATGTCACTAGTCGTCTGCAAATAATGTCAATATTTACTACTGTTACGTCACTGATTTTAACACGCGCTAATTTGCATAATGTGGAAAGTTTCCGGCCAAGACAATTTAACCTTCATACCGAGTGTTTACAAATAAAAAAACATACTAAATGAATAACTCACATATGCTGCTAGTGTTGTTTAATCATTGTGCGCTCTCCAATTGTTGACATGTTCAGCATATTCCTGCATTTGTTGTCATTTTGAAATTTCCCACGGAAACCACATATTTTCTAAAAAGCCTTAGTTTCGCATTTGAACTCTTTAAATATTCTGCTGCACATATTCTATAGGACTTTGTGAAGGAGTCGGAGAGACTTTCAAATTATTTCTGAAACTCTACTCTAACCAGTCATAACGGAAACGTTGCACAGAAAACTGTTTTAAAGAAAACAAATCAGAATTTCGAAACTAAAACTCCTATAGTGGGAGCCGGTGTCTGCGTTAGAAATGCTTAAAGCGTGACAACGACGATTTACCATCAAAATCGAGACACATAGATTAGCAATTATCTCTTTTTCTTTTTTTTCTTTTTTTTCTTCTTTTTTTTCTCCCGTTACCGTAAAGTTCGCTAGCGCTCGAAGTGCCTTCGGCACTTCTCGCTAGCTGTGCTCGCTATGAATACATTCTAAACAGTTTTAAATCGCATACTATATGCGGAGAAGATGACAGTCATTTAAATCCTAAATAACTTTATATCACCTTTTATGGAAAACATCAAATAAACTTTAATAACATTTGTAATCTGTTAAAATCAACGCAGGTCGAATAAGGCCATACGCGGGTACGGGAAAGACGCGCCATATTACATGCACGCTCAATATTTGTCATTTATTTAAATAGTTTATATCAGTAATATAGTTAGTTTTAGCTTTGTTAGATTCCTTGAATATTTTTCTTCACATCCATGTCTTACGTTTTTCATTTTAACAGTGTTTTAAGCAGTTTTATCCGCTTTGAACTGGAAAAATCCGTGTCAACAACTGACATTTCGTCGATCCGCCCGGTTCAAAACGGATACAATTGCTTAAAACACTACTAAAATGAAAAACATAAGATATGGATGTGAAGACAAATATTCAGGGAATCTAACAATGCAAAAACTAACTATATACTAGTATAAACTCATATAATATTTAAATAAAGACAAATATTGAGCGTGCCTGTAATATGGCGCGTCTTTCCCCTAACCGCGTGCGGCCTTATTCGACCCGCGTTGATATTATATGGATACCGGGGGTGTATGGTAGAGATAGATCTACTCAGGATACCGGGGGTATATGGTATAGATGGATCTACTCAGTCTCTGTTGTCATGCAGTATCTAAACTCATTCAAATTCTAACTTATAGTATAGCTTTGGATACACAATGTTATATGTATGCCTACCACCATGACCCGTTTTTACGTCTATGTACAGTCCTTGCTACCATATAACAATTGTAAATGAACTGAAAAATGGAAACACTCCTGATCTTTTTTATGTAGTAAAATCCATAAGCATCATGACGCCAAAATATCTATTTTTGTAGTTTGTAAATAAACACATGCGAACAACAACCCACCCTGGATCCGCAACTGATGTTTTCAAACGTTATACGCACACGTCATTCCGACGTTGGTAGGTATAATTGCATACACATGGCAGACAAAACCGACGAGCCCCGTGGTGTAGTGGTAAATGTGCCTTCTTACCAAACTTGCGCCCGAGTTCAAGTCTCCAATGCAGCACGCTTTTTTTTTTTTTTTATTGAAACATTGAAATTGATTTAATGAAAGGCTAACTTTTCGCATAACTTTAAAGTTTCAAGAATTGCTCTTATAGATCATCTTTTCATTGCTGGTAAAGCTTCGGAATGGTCACGACCTTTTTTTATGTATCCCAAAATTAACCATGAATGCACCATCTTAGCTTTAAAAAAATCAAGATCTACCCTATTTTTACACCGCTGACTAATTGAATGAATTGAATGTTGTTTAACGGCTCATCAACACAGTATAGGTTATTTAGAGCCGCCCCCAGAGAGAGGGCAAGGATACATAGGAATCCGGGAACCTGCCCTACTCTTATTATCGAATAGATTCCTATGGTTCTTTAACGTGCTCGGAGGATAGACCGATACACGGGACCGCCCGGTTTACGTCCCCATCCGACGGACGAGGCTAAGGTAAAGTGTCTTGCCCAAGAACACAGCGACGGAACTCAGTGGCACCACGGAGGGGCCTCCGGTTACAAATCCGCCGCGCTACCGACTGCGCCACGCCAGCCCCTCAGCTACATACGTCTAAATGTGTTTAATTGCTCGTCATGAATTCGGCGTATCACCAGAGTCTTTATTGTAAAATGTTTGTTTTGTTACGTCATAAAGGAAGCATTTGACTATAATTATATTATATAGTACTGGTTCCGTATTCATAAAGCTTCATGAGTAATATTTTAACTTGAGTCAACATTTATCAAATTTTTAAACACCTTTTTCTATCGTTTGAAGACATTTTCTTTAATTGTGCTGTGGATTAATCAACCCCACAGCTAAAACTGTATCTCAAAATAGGTGCTCCGTAGTGTCGGTGAGAGGTTAAACAGGTTATTTGAAAATATATAAAAGCTTAAAATGTTACTTAAGTATTAAATATGTCCTACTTAAGTTGCTTTATGAATACGTGCCCTAGAGGTCAATTTGTAATTATATATACACCGGTTGATATATTTAGTAATCAATTATTTGAAATGAAATTGCTGACATAAAATAACATTTATAGTATATTTTGTTATCTCCTTCGACTACTCATACTTCTGAACGAATGCATCGGCATTGCTGCAATCATAATTTCATATAATAACGGGAAAAAAATATTAAGGTAAGAATACTATAATTGTCAGGTGTTATCAATTTCGTGTATACACACAGTCTTAATGAGCAAATTATATTGTTTGAGATACGTAAATTTATTTTCAGGAAATGCCATTATCGTTACAAAACAGCGTGTCCTCTACTATACTGAACAAAAAAAGAAACTGATGTTGACTGCTGATTAAAATACAAGAAAAACGCTGTTCAAGCTTGTATACGCCCTCTAAAACTGGCCTATGGAAATACGAGCAAAAAATCGGTGGTTTCTGTTTTTGTTCAGTATATATGTAAGTTCAATTACTCATACGGTGGACATTCGCTGTCCTGGTACTGTGGACTAAAAAAACTTCCGGACATTTCTGTACACATATTGTTTTCTT
Source organism: Cyrtodaria siliqua (assembly GCA_037043455.1). Taxonomy (NCBI): domain Eukaryota; kingdom Metazoa; phylum Mollusca; class Bivalvia; order Adapedonta; family Hiatellidae; genus Cyrtodaria; species Cyrtodaria siliqua. The sequence goes on along the minus strand of JAWPHD010000235.1, from coordinate 126,533 downwards.
TCATGTGATAGACCGCCAGGGTTGATAATAGGTGGCATATTGTTCAAAACTTCCACAAAATTGACGTCTTTTCTCTTCAGGTCGATCCTCGTTTCTGTTGATTCAAGTGTTGCCCTTGCAAAGACGATACCGAGTTCATCACTTAGTCCGAAATGATGATACTTGGAAATACCTTTTAGACCCGTAAAATATCTATTAAAAAATGTATCCCAGTCATACCATTGATATGGCGAGTTAAAAACTTCATTACATACTGCTGACTGGTCAACAATGTCTTTTAGATGTTGCACGCACTGGCAATCACTTCTAATATATTTAATTCGTATTAATCCGAAGCAGCCATCACACAATGATTTCGTATTCCCAACAATCATGTAATGTATATTTATTGAGGTATTTAAACCACGAGCACATCGCCAGGATAAGTAGTGAAGCATTGATTTGTTCTTATTCTGAACAGCACAATTGTCGCAATGAAAGTGTACACATTTTTCACCATAGGACTTCATTGTTAAATAGGCATGCAACATGGATAACACGGTATTCGGTCCGTGACACTTAGTTCCGTCAATGCCAATAGTCTCATGCTCTCCAACTAAAAAGTTAGTTTGAACAGGAATTGCTGTATTACATATACCGAAACACTGTACTCTTTTTGGGCTGATAAAATAAAGCGGTCCTGCCTGCTGTGAAAAATGGGACAGGGAAAATAATTGGGAAAAATCAAAGGTATAATGTACGTTATTTAAATTATTGCTGTTGGCTTCGTGTTGCCCTTGTTTTACTTGAGTGGTTGATATTTCTTCTTTTGCATTATTTATCAGATCTTTGTAAAAGTTCCGTTCGATTTGGGCGCTAGTAATATGATCGGTATAGGCAGTTGTTGATCTGAGTTTTTCTTCTTCTGTAGCTGCATTTGAGACCTTGTCTCTATGTTTTTGACAAGCTAAACACAAATCACTTCTTGGTCTTATTATCTTTATGTGCGGTAGCGTGTAACTCCAAATGTTTTTAAATAAGCTGAGTCCTACCGACTTGTTCCCGGTGTCGTCACATGATTTTTTGTAAACAGCGTGAATTTTTACTTTTGTCTTATATGCTGGTAAGAAGAGAGGGGGTACATCTTTCCTGCCTCTGGGGGCCGCTGGCATAGGCATACCGTTGTCATCACCATACTTATTTATGAATTTTACAACATTTTCAATGTCATTGTACTTAAAAGCATTTGAAGCTTTGCGCCCTTTATTTCCATGAACCCGCTGTTCAACTCCGTGCAATTTGTAGTGCTTCTTTAGATTTTTAAACGCTTTATTTCCTATATCATGTATAAAGATAAAGCAGTCTTCACAAATGGCGATTTCGTTAAATGAATACCTAAACTTCTGTCTAACTCTGTCTTTATCACATCTTTTATTTGATCGGATAAGAGATTGATCGAGTTTAGCAATCAAATAAGCATCTTTTTCATTCTTATCATAGTCCCTCATATTTAATATGTGTTCATACAATACTGAAAAGTCAAAATTTGAATAGCAGTTCCGATTTGCACATTTACATCTCGCCCTCAGCTTCTCGTCAATCAAAAGCGCGTCTGGATCGGTTGCAATAAAGACGTGAGATATGACATTCGAGGTGTCGTCTGCTGGCGGAGTAATCTATGATTCGAAGAATTCGGCTGCTAACTCTCCGGTATTTAATGGCGGGTTTTCAATTTGGAAGGAAATCTCATCCTCACTGTTACTATCCTGTGAGTGGCGAATAACATGATCACCATCCTCGTCATCACTATATGACGAAGGGTACAGGACAGGAAAGAAGTTCTGCTCAAGTGCAAGCGATGACTCTTCGTCAAAACCAATAAAAGCTGCCATACCATCTGTACACGAATCTGAAAAGAGGAGTATTTTGTTAATGTTACGCGTTTTCAGGACTTCTCTAGGATTTCTCTTAAGAGTTGCATTCACATTTGAAAAGATGCACAAGCCTTTATCGCAGCATTAAAATTATCCATGAGATGGTAGTTAAAAGCTGTGTTGATTTTTCAAATCTATTAATGTATTATTATCTCGGTAGGCCCTATATACATCAATATATGGGCCTACCGAGATTTAGACCCCTGAAACATACTCATGCGCTATTGTGTGGACTCGTTAGGTCTACATGTTTGTGTGTGCAATACGTAGATAACATATGCATACTTCTCTTTTTCTAGCCTGCAATTATCTTGTATTTAATGTGTCGGTACCGCCTCTAAACCCTCACAGTATACTTTGAACAGTGGTCACACTACAGCAAAGTTATGTCGGTACCGCCTCTAGACCCTCACAGTATACTTTGAACAGAGTTTGCTCCCTTATTTCAAGATTTGTTTTTACCGCAGTGAATCAAATACAAAATATCATCATTTAAAATAAGTATATATGCCTGCAAAGAAATGTTTCTAATATTAATTGATAATAAAAAATTCAAAAGATCTACAAGAGTGCCAAGAAATAAATGTGAAAAATCATTATCAACACGACATCTTGCTTCTGGTGAAGCGGTGTTACAGTGACAGAGGTCTCGAAAAAAATACTGAAATTCCACAGAAATACCCAGTTATACGTGCTTTTGTTTCTAAATTAAAATAGTGTACGTATAGCTTAAGTTCTACTTACACAAATGCTGAAGTAAATCGTGACGCTGGTAACTGACTGGAGTAATCTCTGTAGAGTTTATCGATACACCGGTCTGTTTGTGCACAACGCTCTAACGCTCTGTTTGTGTACTAACTGCCTTGGTGATTGATAACGTAATACATCTACAGGATGAGGCTATAACGGAGATACCCACTTCCCGATAACAATAATGATCTGCCGTAAATCCTCAACAAACAATTAAAAACGTTTTTCGCGATTTTGTTTTAATTGACACGTGTTTTTCACGTTACTCAACTTTGACGTCATTTATTTCTATAACGTCAGTATTTACGCTAAGGACCCTTTTTGCGTGGCGCGGCTCATATAGTGAACAATATAAATAACAATAACGATGAATTGAATATATTGACACAGGAAATAATTTAATAAGAACGAGTTATGTTTTAGTATTGCATACATGTGCACACCGAATTACCCCACCACGGATGAACTCCTAAGAAATCTTTTCGCACACCTTGTGAAATCGAACACACCCGTATATGACGTATTACGGTAGTATTTACGCACATTACGTCATCATTCTCTGTTGATCGTCTGCTCAACACCGTGACACGTTTGTTTACTTTTGAAAATGTGGAGAATTCAGCTAAAAAACGAAAGTATTTGCTTCCAAAACGTTATTTAATAAAAATCCAATTAAATCAATGCATTATTTTAATATTTGTTTATAATAACTTCCATTTTCCTTCAGCGTTTACCATAAAAAATATTTGTTGACATGGGACTATGTCATGTGACTGTAAGCTACACCCATGAACAAACTAGCTGCGAATTACTATTGAAAAAATCGTTTTCTGTTTCTTTTAGCAACGTTCCAATAGGACAACCAGTATAGGTTGTACTCTTTCAGACATTGGCGTAGCTCTGCATAGGCCCTGTAGGCCCGGGCCTACGACTAATTTTCAGAAATGTATATTTATTTTTTTAAATTTCTAAAAATGCAATAAAAATCGGGGTGGTGGGGGAGGTTGGAGGGGGCCCCTGTATAGGCGACGTCGTAACTAGAAAATATAATTTTCATATATATTTGTTTAGTTATCTTTGCCCTTCTTAAAGTCTAAAATATACGTCAGCACGCACCTAATGCATTTTAACATAAAAAAATTCGGGGGCCATGTTCCCGGACCCTCCTAGCATAATAACTTTAACTGCGGGCCTATGCCGTCAAAAAGCCCAAGCTACGCCCCTGTCAGAGGCCTACAGAAAGGTTGTGATGAAACAACTCTCCACTGGAGCTGCAGCTCGACAGTATGGCGTACCGACATCTACTGTGTATGACCGAGTTAGAGGTGCAGTTGGTTTAGAGACCACTAGATCAGGACCTCCACCCTTGCTAAGTGCAGAACACGAGAAGTTGGTTGACCATATTGAATCAAATGCAAGGTCTGCATACATATATAAAGCATTTACACATTTTATATAGTTATATAAAAAATAAAATAAAAAGTGGACTATATTTTTTATTGTCAAAAGTTATATAAAAGGCATTTAACAAAAACGAACAATATAATGCAGTGTTTAAACAAATATATCAGTATATCTCTAGTCTTACCTCTGTTGCTCAAGTAACGAGGCTCTAAATAATTTTATTAATTTTTCAGATATGGATATGGTTACACCCGACAGGAAGTTATTGACCTTGGGACAGACCTGGCAGTTGCCGCTGGCCAGAGGGAGAAGGGACAGATTTTGTCGGGGCAATGGTATAACAACTTCATGACAAGGTGGCCAGAGCTCAAACTTCAGAAACCCCGATCTCTGTCTAAAGTGCGAGCAGCAGCATCATCAGTAGAATGTGTTAACATGTATTTTAGAGAGTTGTACGAAACGCTTGAGAAACATTGCATATTAAACTTACAACATTGATGAGAACGTTATCAATTTAAGTCACACTCTCCCAAATGTTGTCGCTAAAAAAATTCAAAGCCAAATGCAATCAACAATGAAAGGTCTGAAGCAATCACGATAATTGGTGCTGATAATGCGCATGGGAACGCAATACCGCCATACATTGTGGGTTTTTTTCAGGTTCGAGGATGAAATCTGAGCTTTTGGATGGCACTACCCCTGGAACCGATGGTACTGTTAGCAAGTCGGGGTGGTCTAACTCTGAAATCTTTGACAAATACATGAAAACACATTTTGTTAAATATGTCCAAGGTCTAAGTCCTTCTCAAAAGGTAATTGTACTATATGACGGCCATACATCTTACATTACCATCTCTCTAATCGAGTGGGCCAAAGAAAGGGGGATAGCACTCTTTGTTCTACCTGCGCATGCAAGCCACATACTTCAGCCCCTAGATGTTGGTTGTTATGGTCCATTATACAAACTTTTGAACAAAGAGTACCATTCCTTTGTCAGGAAAACCCATGTAAGTCTTAACAAAGAAAACATTGCAAGTCTTGCTCGTAAATCATATTCCAAAGGTCTTTCCCCCGAAAACCTACGGTCCGCCTTTAAATAGACTGGCATATGTCCTTTGACAAGTCTGTAGTTGGCCCAACTACTCTCCTCCAATCTATCCCTTTTCAGCGTCCATCAGATCCACCAGTAGAGATGTCCTATGATCCAGCACCTGAAAAAATGTCTCCGCGTCCACTACAGTAGTTGACACTGATATTCCGATAAACATGCACCAAAACACTCCCCGAGGTTACCAATTCACCTGACCCTATCCTAGGTGTCAACGAGCCCGTTTACTACATTGCCACCCTTTGAGCATTGATCACTTCTTTGCTGATAAGGATAAAGCCATAGTTGAAAACAATTTGCCCCCTAAGAAAAGATGGAAGGTTTTGTCAATAGTTGTTTCAGGGAGAGAAATTACAAGTGAAAACACTGTTGACAAAACAAGCATCATCAATCACAGCAAAAGAAACCAACACAAACAAAGGTAAGTGGTAAAGGTAGAGCAACCAAACCTCTGTTGTTAAAAAAAGAAAACGTTTGTGTCCCCAGCGCTATACATATGAGTCCTGTAGCGGGTCCGCCAGCTTACTATATAAGCAGTGTAGAGAGTGTAGACAGTGATGAAAGTGATACCGATTTATGTTGTGTGTGTGTGGGCAATTTTCACCAGATGCATTTAAACAGTCCACACCTTTTATGTTTTTAAAGTGGGGAGAGTGTATGGAAGAAGGTTGTGGCTACTGGACCCACTTGAGATTTTGTTGTGATGTGTCAACGTACTTAGACGCCACAGTGTATTTAAATGTCTGTGTCACGGTCGACCTTGTGTTGAGGAGTGAACTGCTGAATTTGCTGTTGTCTAGGATAACTACATTTTATTTGATGAATTTCTGTGTGATGCAAATAAATCACTTAAATATTAGCAATTATATGTTTTAATCAACTTACCCCCATTTACTGTCTTTTATAAGTATTTAATCAGGTAAAAACATAAAAATATTGCATAAAACTGGAGATACAAACGTGTGGTTACTCGAGTAATGCGTCTCATTCACCCGAAGTAGCAACAATGGTGGACGTTGGGTTAAAATCAATCGCGGAGCATTGGTGTTGATATTTTTCATACCTAAGAGGGAAGTTTGGATTGTTTGTTTTAGTTAATAAAATAGTTTCAGCATTGACTGATACTGCGCCGATTTATAACGTTTTAGGTCATAGACCACTATTGCATTTTCCATAGACTTACTGATTAATGTTTTCCCATCTGACATGCAAACAAAACCCCCAGGCTTACTGTTGCTTACCCTGGTACACAGATGCAGCTTAGATACATGTAAACAGGAACTTCGTGTTAGGGGTTGACCTATTTTAGTGCCACTTCTAGATGTCCGAAGGTCATGACCATACAATTTGAGGGAATCCTCAAATAAATTTATTTAAATCACCCTCTTTCCTTTTTATTCTGCTAAATCATACAAATGAAAGCTATGTTCAATAATAATCAGAAATAAATAAAAAATTCTATTTAACCTAATTGAATTTCCCACCTAGTCTATCATCCAATCAAAATAAGGCTTACGTATGCATTAGGCATTGGTTTTTTTACAATTTTTCCGTCAATCAGACCGGTTTTTGCAATAGGGCTGTAACCTTGCGAAAATTTTGAGACCGAGGATACTGTACGGCTTTTACCCCCAACATGAATACTCTCTTAAAAGAAGGTTTACAATTTATCCCACTCGTGAACGCTCGGCCAATCCCGTCATTCCTCGGGATCATGCTGCGAAGCAGTGTACGAGATGTTGCGAATGTGTTTATCCTTGATCCTTGACCTTGACGTCTCACACCACAATTAATTTTCCATAGGGTCCCATTGTAATGTTTTTGTTCATGGCATAGAGATAAAAAATATTTTGCAACATGTATTTATGTTTAAATTCTTCATTTATCCAATATCTGCATGCTATTAACTTTTAACGAATATTTACCAGATTGAACTTTTTTTTAATTTCATGTTTGCGTGACACCTATCAAAATTTAGACAAAAATACAACCCCGTGGAGATTAGACCCATGATGTGTAAAATGAGGCAGAATTAGCTAGAAATCTTATATCAACATGCCTTTTTCTGGGATCTCTTCCTAAAATGCTGTAGATTTAGAACCTGGTAAAGATAAATCAATGTATCCTGTAAAATGTAGAAAAGCGAACTTGTTTTTTTATCTACCTCCTTCATCTGTAGGGCAAGAGTATTCAAGGGAGATAATAGTGGTGTGAGTCCTTGATGCTTGATCTGGTTTCTACGTGTTACTGCAGACATCATATATATAAAGAGCCTAACATTATTTTGAAAGTAAGTTACCTTTATTTAATTTTGTTAAGACTAACTACAGGGCTTTTTTTCGATAAAACTGGGAAAGGCCTGCTGATTTTCGGAAAATCACAGACCTGTCTGCACTCGGCTACCATACTGACATTACTGTAGTATCCTCGACCTCTTAGTTTACGACCACTTAACGGCAGTTAGTTATATATCTCAGTTATACATTATATATTTGACATAATATGATGTTAGCTAAAATAAAATAATCAAACTGCAACAAAAACTACCGCGACTTTGATCACATTTTGTTTATTTTCCATCCGTCGATCCGATAACATTTGTAAATGGATGACCTCAACTTGTTTGTTTCCAGGGAATGACATGTGTTTCCGATCAACTTATTTATTATAGCTTTTATCTCGAGATTCTGTATTTTCATACTGGCAATTTTATGCAAATGTTTTGACCTAAATTCACACAAGCTGGCAGCGTAGAAAAAAATGAAAAAATATCAACCATTTTTAGCTCTACTGTTCAGAGATCAGCAGAGCTTATGCCGTGGTGCGGCGTCCGTCGTCTGTCCGTCTGTCTGTCTGTCCGTCCGTCTGTCCGTTAACTTTTTTTTTTGTAGCGACTACTCCTCTGAAACTACTGAATAGATTTTCATGAAACTTTACAGAAATGTTGCCCATGAAGTCTAGTTGATCCTAGCAAAAATTCATGTAGATGTGAAATCCAAGATGGCCGCCAAATCTATAAATAGGTTTTTAAAAAACAAGTTTGTAGCGACTACTTCTTGAAAACTCTAAGGGATATTGCTATGGGACTTTTTCTAAAATGATCAGCATGACATGATGTTGGTCCTTGTCGAAAATCGTTTTGATTCGACGTTAAACATGGCTGCCAGCGGCCATCTTTGTTTAGATAGAGTTATATAATGAAAACTTGTAGCGACTACTCCTCTGAAACTACTTGACGGATTTTCATGAAACTTCACAGGAATGTTGCTCTTGATGTCTTATTAATCCTAGCAAAATTTCAGTTCGGCCGGAAATTCAAGATGGCCGCCACGGCTAAAAATAGATTTTTAAAAAATAAGTTTGTAGCGACTACTTCTTGAAAACTATAAGAGATATTGATATGGGACTTTTTCTAAAATGATCAGCATGACATGATGTTGGTCCTTGTCGAAAATCGTTTTGATTCGACGTTAAACATGGCTGCCAGCGGCCATCTTTGTTTACATAAAGTTATATAATGAAAACTTGTAGCGACTACTCCTCTGAAACTACTTGACGGATTTTTATGAAACTTCACAGGAATGTTGCTCTTGATGTCTAATTGATCCTAGCAAAATTTCAGGTTGGCCGGAAATTCAAGATGGCCACCACAGCTTAAAATAGATTTTTAAAAAATAAGTTTGTAGCGACTACTTCTTGAAAACTATAAGAGATATTGATATGGGACTTTTTCTAAAATGATCAGCATGACATGATGGTTATCCGAGTCGAACATTATTTTGATTCAATGTTAAACATGGCTGTCAGTGGCCATCTTTGTTTACATAGAGTTATATAATAAAAACTTGTAGCGACTACTCCTCTGAAACTACTTGACCGATTTTCATGAAACTTCACAGGAATGTTGCTCTTGATGTCTAATTGATCCTAGCAAAATTTCAGGTCGGCCGGAAATTCAAGATGGCCACCACGGCTTAAAATAGATTTTTAAAAAATAAGTTTGTAGCGACTACTTCTTGAAAACTATAAGAGATATTGATATGGGACTTTTTCTAAAATGATCAGCATGACATGATGGTTATCCGAGTCGAACATTATTTTGATTCAATGTTAAACATGGCTGTCAGTGGCCATCTTTGTTTACATAGAGTTATATAATAAAAACTTGTAGCGACTACTCCTCTGAAACTACTTGACCGATTTTCATGAAACTTCACAGGAATGTTGCTCTTGATGTCTAATTGATCCTAGCAAAATTTCAGGTCGGCCGGAAATTCAAGATGGCCACCACGGCTAAAAATAGATTTTCAAAAAAGCAGTTTGTAGCGACTACTTCCTGAAATCAAAATCAATCAGTAGAGCTTCAAGGTCATTGACCTCTTGTTTAATTTAACAAGAAGAAACAAACCCGTACTTATTTTCTATGAAATAAAATATGACTAAATATCTGTAGCCGTTTTGAATGTGTGAGTGAGTGCGTGATTAGACGACAAGCGAATTAGCATTACCAGTCTAAGACAAGTTATGCTCAACATAAACAGGACCTTGTCTAGTCGCTTATGAGCAACCGGGCAAAGCAATGTTATTGGTAGTATTTGTATGTATGTGTATGTCTGTGCGACGAACAATCTGATATTACGGGTCTGCGACCAGTTATATCAGGCATAAACAGTACCACGCCCGATCACTTAAGATGTAACCTAACCTGTTAGTGCTATATCCCACGAGAGAGGCTACTTCTCCCCAGATTCGTACACGGGGTGTGGATTGTTTAGGCGGTCAGGAATAAACAAAATCGCAGATGTGTTCAACATAATTTTTATTATCCAAGTTGATCTCAAAATCTACTCTATAAAGATATTAATATTTATTTATAAGCCATTTTAAACACATTAACAGGAACATCTAACGATGTTATCTCCTGTATCTAATTAGGACGTTTTCCCAGGAACATCTAACGATGTTATCTCCTGCTAAATGTAATTCAAGTAAGACAAGTCTAACCTTATATGACACCTAACGGCGTCCTGAGGGCACTTACTTATCAGTAATCCTTGCCAATCATGAATAGGAAAATTAAAGTATATACAGCTGGTACTAATATAAAGCAAACGGCACTAAGTATTATACTTCAAACAAATATCATAGCGAGTAAATCAGTAAATGATGTATACCCTTTAAATGAAGACAGAAACAATGCATGGAATCATCAATGATAACCTGTAGCATGCCATAGGCAAGTGAAATAATGTTAGATATTACCTCCCTTTATGGTAAGCTTAATTATACTGTAACTGACCTAGGCCAAATCTACTACATACCTTTCCCCTTAGCCAAAAAAAGTTTTATTCATAAAACTTTTTTTTTTTTCAGAATCAAAACACATTATATTCGAGACTTAACCAAACTTAAGTACATATATGAAATAACGAACACAAGTACTCACATGCTGCCATTAAACATTAAGTTGTGCACAGTGTTTAACTTGAAATCTATATTCACATTTATAACCATATCACCTCGAAAGTCCTAGATTCATTATCAAGTAAAGAGTCTCTAAAGTTCAACTATTAAACAGTCTCTTGCACTTGCTACGAAACGCCACTACTCTTCGTGTTGATCCTCTGGACGAAAACGTTTTATTTCATTCGGAATAAGTTTTGTAAACATGTTCAGTTTTCAAGTATGACGGATTGAGCAATATTGAGTTTGACTCGAGTAAATTGGGCCTTCGTTTTGACTGTCACCTATTCAGTGTATCGCCAGGCAGGATAATTAACAGCATGATGTTTCGTCGATAGAAGTGGACACAAAGTCTATTTTCACATATTCAGCAGCCTCAAGCCTATTAGTGGTAACTATTAAGTAAGCATTATTCAAACTATCTACGTGGTCTACTTCATTATAACTGCATTCATACGGTTTGATTTACGCATGTACGACAGTCCATTGCACTTTTGCACATCTCAGCTACAATGTCTATGTTCTATTTACAACCTCTAATTTCACACATTTAGAGTGTTTATTGTTAAAATCACTTCTATTACTGGATTTCCGTGGTAGTTTATTGCTTACGAATGTATCATCACAAAACGAGAACCATTTTGACAACTAGAAGTCTATCATCTCAAATATACATAGGCTTCATCAATATGTAATTGGCTTTCATCTCAAAGTCCATAGTTTCTAAATACATTCAGACAATCAAGATCCAACAGCAACACTTATATTTTCATCAGATATAGTCCATCAGATAGTTTGTTTTTCGCAGGCCACTAGCACAACTAAACCTATTGTGCAAACTCAAGGTCTCAGTATTTGCTCAAAATTCACTTGAAAAGTTCATGAACAAGTCACACTGCGCGTTGCTGGTACATCACATCAAATTCAGCTGTTCTCCTAGAGCAAGTCCTTTACACTGAATTCAATTTCAAAGTCTCTAAACAGTCTCTATTTAATATCTACTTAATAAATCTCTGAATTAAATCACTAAAACATCTCTATTAACTTTCACTTACACAACAGTCTCTATTTGCAATAACACGTGTAAAAGTCTATGATTTGCAATAACACTTGTAACAGTCTCCATTTGTATTAACACAACAGTCGCTAAATTAATACACTCTCTAAATTGTCCTTTCTCAGAAAATTACTTGAAAATGTGCACAAATTTATTAAACTAAAACATAAATTTATGAAGCAGCCTCTGAATATCTAATTCATAAATACTGTAACTCAAAACAAAAATTGCTGACCCTAAAATAAACGATTTTAAGCAAAAATGGCTTCTGTTTGACCTTTAAGATTGCAGTCCCACATCAGTATGCTATTTTGAAAATGTTCATCACTTTCGCAGCTTGCTGTTGCAATTTTGGCAGAGATAGGATACCTAACAAGATAAAAATGGCATGAAACCACATGATAAACTGGAGTAGTTTGTCTATCTCCATTTTCCCAAGACCTGCTATTAACTTGCAGGCTGACATGGACCCATTGTCCACCTGCATCTGAACTACATCACTAAGAAATGAACATGCATGTATGAAATCTGCTATGCATAACTCGGAAATATCCCTGTCGCTAAATGAAGTACCAAGAAATACGGTATCAGTGTACAAACATTCCTCAGTACTTCTGGTACTTTGAATTGTAATGCCAGATTCAGTCAACACTGACTCACTAAGGAGGGAGTCATTCTCTGGTAACCGGGAATTATGAATCTTGATCTGACATTGAGCTGGCTGAAGAAATTCATTTGTTATGGGAGAGCCACATATCTCATTGACATTCTCTTCTGAGCTGTGGTCATTCTCTGTTACATGTTCAAATATGGGCATATTTGCCACTGGAGCAGGACAAATGGTATTAAAATCAATGAGGTCAGCTTCCTCGAAATTGTACTCTGTCAAAGGACTAGAAGTGTTTCCTAAACTATCACTAACATGTAACTGATCTGTACAAACCGTTCTTTCAGTTTGGTCTCCCTGGGAGTTAACACTGACCAACATATTAGTCTGGTTTTCTTGAACATTCCCCATTGGCAACCCTGGTGTATCTACAAACAAACCCTTGCTTAAAGTTTCATTGCCTTGTGGGTTGTGCTTAGACTCCGTTTTAAAGGACACACTACCAGACGTGCTTTTAACCTCAGTTGTTATTTTAAGTGGACATCGCGACGCGATATGTCCCACCTGTTCACACGATTGACACAATATTTGTCTCGGCACTTGCCAAATTTCGTAGCTTTGTTTACCCTGCCCTTCTATATCTCTATGAACCACATGATGCCCAGGCCACATTTGTGAGCGATGGCCCCCACTATGCTGTGCGGCAGCCTGATCATATGTGGGCTTCCTATTGTATTCGTCTTCGGAGATCGCTTCGTAAATGTTTGCAAGACGAATCAAATAACATAACCTGTTACTACCACTTTCATGACATTTGGCCATTTCTAATTTCAAATACATCCTGAATTCCCTACTGCTTAAACCATCAATAAATTGGCCACAGACTAAACTATAATATGTTTTGCCTCTATCATCAGGATACGCTTTCTCTGACAGACTTTGCAAATTTTGCAAGTATTCGTCCAAAGTTTCATTTTCTTGGCGATGCCTTGATTTGAATTGATTCCTATATGAATACTCATTATATGTGGTTCCGAATCTTTGTGCTAGAGCTGTCTTAAGCAAGTCATAGTCTTTAATTTGCCTAACTTGGAGAGTTTCTGCAAACTCAAGCGGGATGCCCTCGAGACATATCAATAATCGTTTGCATTTTGTCTCATCACCCCACTGATTTAAATCAGAAACCAATTCAAATTTAAAAATAAAAGTATGCCACTTACCAGTACCATTATATACGGGAGGGGATACAGTCTCTATATGACATGGACTTGTCCCAGGAACATGGCATGGTAGTGCACTGTTGCACGCGGCTTGAAAGTCAAATGCATCCATATTGATCCTAATTCCTTATTAGCTAAACAGCTGAAATACCTTATTTGATCCTATTCAATACTAACTTTACTGAATTTATACTAAGCTGAATACATCTGCAAATTTATTGTTTTCCTTTAGCCTTAACAATTTCCACACCCTGCTCGCAGCGCCAAAATGTAGCCGTTTTGAATGTGTGAGTGAGTGCGTGATTAGACGACAAGCGAATTAGCATTACCAGTCTAAGACAAGTTATGCTCAACATAAACAGGACCTTGTCTAGTCGCTTATGAGCAACCGGGCAAAGCAATGTTATTGGTAGTATTTGTATGTATGTGTATGTCTGTGCGACGAACAATCTGATATTACGGGTCTGCGACCAGTTATATCAGGCATAAACAGTACCACGCCCGATCACTTAAGATGTAACCTAACCTGTTAGTGCTATATCCCACGAGAGAGGCTACTTCTCCCCAGATTCGTACACGGGGTGTGGATTGTTTAGGCGGTCAGGAATAAACAAAATCGCAGATGTGTTCAACATAATTTTTATTATCCAAGTTGATCTCAAAATCTACTCTATAAAGATATTAATATTTATTTATAAGCCATTTTAAACACATTAACAGGAACATCTAACGATGTTATCTCCTGTATCTAATTAGGACGTTTTCCCAGGAACATCTAACGATGTTATCTCCTGCTAAATGTAATTCAAGTAAGACAAGTCTAACCTTATATGACACCTAACGGCATCCTGAGGGCACTTACTTATCAGTAATCCTTGCCAATCATGAATAGGAAAATTAAAGTATATACAGCTGGTACTAATATAAAGCAAACGGCACTAAGTATTATACTTCAAACAAATATCATAGCGAGTAAATCAGTAAATGATGTATACCCTTTAAATGAAGACAGAAACAATGCATGGAATCATCAATGATAACCTGTAGCATGCCATAGGCAAGTGAAATAATGTTAGATATTACCTCCCTTTATGGTAAGCTTAATTATACTGTAACTGACCTAGGCCAAATCTACTACATATCTACCCTCGTCACCCTAAAATCGATTTTGTTCAATACTGTGGAGCATTAAAATTATTGTCTTCTGCTGTTTTCAAAACATGTCCATCTGCTTGTCAGGAATTTAGGTCATGTCACGTAGGAAATGTACTAACATAACAATTACCAGGTGTTTTTAACACAAACACCGATATTGCTTCATGGTATATTCAGGTACCCCACCCTTGATATTACCCATTTACTACTTCTCATTTTACGAGTAAATAAAACTTGTTGATGTCTAATGAAAGGCGAAGGATTCAATCATCATTGCATCATAAAATATTTTATTTTGTGTACGTTTGCTTTAAAATGGGATGCATTTAATGACGAAAACACTGGTAAAGAGATCAACTATCCATAGTAAAATTATCCATAGCCTTAAAAAAACTTATTATTTGCAATTGTTGTCTGTTGTTGTTTAGAACTATTCATTTAGCAGACGATCATAATTTATGCCGTCGGTCGAAATCACATGGTGGTCGAAAACAGATAGAAAGACGATACAATTTGTAAACAATATGGTAGGGGCCTAGCCACAGGGGGTCGGCACAGTGTTGGGATGGTGTTTATACTTTGTAATATGGGTTTTCGATATTTGGGGTTTTAGGACTCTATACCAAACCATTTAAACACCACCCCAACACTGTGCCGACCCCCTGTGGGCATAGCTAAGTGCATCTATTGCGTTTGCTGGCATTTACAAATTGCTTTTGCGTGTTAATATCATTTGTTTGCTTATTAAAGGTAGAGAGGTGGGAGTTTTTTCTCTATGAGCTATGCCTCCCAGAGAGCTGAAAAAATAGTCAAGGTTATAATGTCAAATGTTAATCAAATAAAAAGGAGTCGGGGTGTTTTCAGAGGGTCGGTCGTGTTACAGTAAACTCTGGTATAATTTTATTTGGCCTTTTTTTTTTTTTTTTAAGTGTGCCAATCCAATGATTGGGGTTCAAAAGTTTAAATAAATGCTTCTGTTTATCTTGGTGTACAAAAACAGTATTAAAAGATATAATTATGAAATGAATGCTTTACTTTATATTTTTCAGAATTTTATCAAAAATCACGCTAAAATTCCCAATTTTATGAAAAATCGCGCTAAAATTCCCAATTCCAGGGGTACGGGTCATGTTCCCAAAATTATGAAAAAAAGCCCTGCGAGTGTAATTACCGCGAGTGTAATTTTAGTTTGGGCTGCCAGCTCAAACGTCCGAAACGGTTTCTCTCTTTTTAGCTCTACTGATCAGAGATCAGCAGAGCTTATACCGTGGTCTGGCGTCTGTCTGTCTGTCCGTCCGTAAACTTTTTTTGTAGCGACTACTCCTCTGAAACTACTGAATGGATTTTCATGAAACATTACAGAAATGTTGCCCATGAAGTCTAGTTGATCCTAGCAAAAATTCATGTTGATATAAAATCCAAGATGGCCTCCAAATCTAAAAATAGATTTTTAAAAAACAAGTTTGTAGCGACTATTTCTTGAAAACTCTAAGTGATATTGATATGGGACTTTTTCTAAAATGGTCAGCATGACATCATTTGATGTTGGTCCTTGTCAAAAATCATTTTGATTCGACGTCAAACATGGCTGCAGCGGCCATCTTTATTTACAAAGAGTTATTTGGTAAAAACTTGTAGCGACTACTCCTCTGAAACTACTCGACGGATTTCCATGAAACTTCACAGGAATGTTGCTCTTGATGTCTAAATGATTCTAGCAAAATTTCAGGTCGGCCGGAAATTCAAGATGGCCGCCTCAGTTAAAAATAAATTTTCAAAATACAAGATTGTAGCGACTACTTCTTGAAAACTATAAGTGATATTGATATGCGTCTTTTCCTAAAATGATCAGTATGACATGATGTTGATACTTGTCAAAAATTATTTTGATTCGACGTTAAACATGGCTGCAAGTGGCCATCTTTGTTTACATAAAGTTATATAATGAAAACTTGTAGCGACTACTCCTCTGAAACTACTTGACGGATTTTCATGAAACTTTACACGAATGTTGCTCTTGATGTCTAATTGATCCTAGCAAAATTTCAGGTCGGCCGGAATTTCGAGATGGCCGCCAAGGCTAAAAATAATTTTTCAAAAAACGAGTCTGT
Source organism: Cyrtodaria siliqua (assembly GCA_037043455.1). NCBI lineage: Eukaryota > Metazoa > Mollusca > Bivalvia > Adapedonta > Hiatellidae > Cyrtodaria > Cyrtodaria siliqua. Next base: position 109,745 of record JAWPHD010000235.1, on the reverse strand, counting down.
AGCGACTTCTTCCTGAAATCAAAATCAATCAGTAGAGCTTCAAGGTCATTGACCTCTTGTTTTGTTGTTGTTTTTTTGGGAAAAGATGATAACACTCAACTTTATACATTGTTTCCTTTGCTGTTCTAGATTTTTTTTTATTTTGTAAACACTTCATTATAGATGTGGTGAAGTTAAGCAGGAGTAATTATATTATTTTTAAGTGAATAACATTTAAAAAAACACACTTGGAAACACAGTGTGTCGTGTGTTTTTTAAGCATCCGAAATAAGGACTAGGTATCCGGATTTACATCAACTTTTTATGCTGACATTGTCTTACAATAACTTAACGTCTAAGACATGTTAACTGCATCAAGTCATTAGCGTTTTCGAATAAAAAGAGGTAGGAAACGGTTATAAGTTTCTTTAAATGTTATAAAATTGCTGTCTTTATTCATAATTAATCATAATTAATCATTTTAGTTGAAACACGGAAGCAAATTCAAAACCAGAAGTAACCTAAATTTATAATCTGCAACACCGAGATTCTTATAATTTTATGTGATTATCGAATAATTTGCGTTTGTGAGATTATTTTCTCATCATTATCTATTTAAAACGCGATAAAATGGATGGAGGCACGTTAATTCAACGCTACTATAAAATATAACATAAGTAAATTGTTTTCAAATTTGATGACGTAATACGTTTACAGGTCATGCACGCATGGTTGAATTCTTGAATTAGACCATTATCGCGGAGGTAATTAACACCTCAGCTCCTCTAATCCTTAGATAACACTCCAATCAGGAGCTAAGGACATATGCTTGTCAGCAGTTTATGCCTCAAGGCGTTATTTGATCAGATATGTCATTAATTAACACTGGGAAATGAATGTTTTGACTCTCTTTTAAGGGATCGCGGCACGGTTTTTAAGGGTCGCGGTCAGATTAAGGATCGCGGCATGTCTGTTTCAGAAGTTAAGGGATCGCGGCGCCGCTACGCCATAAATGGCTGTGGAAGGCCCTGCGTAATCCGTAATTCAATGAAATCTGGGGGACATTCTCAAAGATGATTGTCAAAATTATGAATACGATACTAACCACAAGGGTTCATGCATTGTTATTATATTAATTGTGATTGTTTTCTTCTTTTTACCGAAGAAACAGACATTTTAACAACATTTGGTAACAAATGCCATAAGTGGCGCCAAATAGAACTAATAATATATTATTATTTGATCTCCGCTATAGCATGTTCGACAAACTCTATAACATGGAAACAGACAGGTTAAGTTCCAACACTTTCTTTCCTGTCTGTTTTCAAGGAGTTATTTGTTGCGTGGAATAACATGAATAAGGGATCGTAAGAGGTTGCCTGTTGGGATAAATATAGACCCCAAGCAAAAAATGTCCCCAAGCAAAAAACATTCAACAGGCCAAGGCCACGGGTGATCTTGTCTACTGGTTTCTTGTTCATTCTCAAGGTGTGATGTGGTGGGTAGTGTTCACGTTATTGAGAACACGAATACCTGAATACCACCAGAGAGTATTCATTTCAAAAAGGAAAACAATAATGCGAACATCTTTCTGTGTGTTGAAAGTCAAGGTCAGATATGTATGAAGGTAATCCAAATGAATGTTTATATTAAATGTCAAGGTAATAACTTTGGCATTTCATTCAAAAGGTAAATTACATATGGTGAACAACAGATTTTTTGTCTTTAAAGTCAAGGTCAGTATCACTGGTGGTGTAGGGTTTAGTAAGAGGGCTATGTCTTACATGTACCCACCTGAAGGTGAATGTACTTACCAAGTTCAATAGCAATACCTTTGCCGGTAGTTGAGGTATATACCATTACATACAATCAACCAAAACTGTAAGATTGCCTTATGTCCTTATGTCTTTCAAATCAAGGTCACTGGTAGGGTGGGACTTAGTCACGGGGTAAGGTCTCAACACATACCTGCTGGTATTGGAGATATCTATTTTCCCTAGTTGCATATTAATATATCTGATGGTATTGGAGATAACTATTTTCAAAAAACTTTTTAAAAAATCCTGAAAAATTGCCATTATGTCTATAAAGTCAGTCAGTAGGGATTGAGTCAGAGGGTTATAAATACCCCAGTCAATAGACTTGCAAAGTTTCATTGCAATACCCTTAATGGCTCCATGGCCGAATCGTTGACATTGCGTTGTAAACCTTCGCCTCTCACTGCTGTGGGTTTGAATCCCACTGGGAGCTCGACTTGTAAGTGAGGAAGTGTCGATTCTTACGGTTGGCGGGAGGTGTATAGTACTGGTTCTACCCAGGAAAAGTGGATGGTCTGCCTCCACCACAAAAAAATCCACCGACATTATATAACCTTTCATGTGTTGAAAATGACATAAAACGTGCCTGTGGAGAAGAAGAGATAGTGTTATAGTATAGGTTATATATTTAGAAGCTTCTAAATACAGTACTGTCTTCTTCTGAAAATGTATTGCTCAGTTAATTCTTTCATTAAATTATTGTTAACTAGCTCCATGTTGAATTATCTTTTACATAAACCTGCACTTGTAAGGTAATTTTTTAGTTCCCGTCACTATCAGATCAGTTATCTTATAGATCTACTTCCTCTGTATCTTCCTCCACCCCTTCCCAAACACGGGCCACCCACCCCTTCATCCTGCTCACATGTACACAAAGCAGATATATTTCTGTAAATAAAAAAATGAACCCCTCTAAAGTTGAGACTGTTATAACAACAAACTTATGTCAATTTGATCACACTCCCTCCATAAAATGCAATTTAATTTATTTCCTCTTCTTTGTTGTTATTTCCCTTCTTTCTATCTTCTTATTGTAGCATGGTCAGTGTCATTTCCTTTGATGAATGCAGAGCATTAAATCGATTAATTTAGGGTAACTTAAAAGGGGCGTGGCTATACCATACTACAACTACCAGATATTGGAATTTAGAGTATGGTCACTATGACATCACAGTGTTACAAAGTACACCATGCTACAAAAATAGTGTTTTTTTAAGAGAAAAGTTTTATTTTCAAAATGTATAAATTGAACAATCAGGTATTCAATTTAGCAATGATTTTAGGTTACAAACAATGATTTTAGGACAAACAATGATTTTAGGATACAAACAATGATTTTAATGATTTTAGGATACAAACAATGATTTTAGGTTACAAACAATGATTGTAGGTTACATTTTAGGTTACAAACAATGATTTTAGGTTACACACAATGATTTTAGGATACAAACAATGATTTTAGGTTACATTTTAGGTTACAAACAATGATTTTAGGTTACAAACAATGATTTTAGGATACAAACAATGATTTTAGGGGATACAAACAATGATTTTAGGTTACAAACAATGATTTTAGGATACAAACAATGATTTTAGGTTACAAACAATGATTTTAGGATACAAACAATGATTTTAGGTTACATTTTAGGTTACAAACAATGATTTTAGGTTACAAACAATGATTTTAGGATACAAACAATGATTTTAGGGGATACAAACAATGATTTTAGGTTACAAACAATGAGTTTAGGTTACAAACAATGATTTTAGGATACAAACAATGATTTTAGGGGATACAAACAATGATTTTAGGTTACAAACAATGATTTTAGGTTACAAACAATGATTTTAGGATACAAACAATGATTTTAGGTTACATTTTAGGTTACAAACAATGATTTTAGGTTACAAACAATGATTTTAGGATACAAACAATGATTTTAGGTTACATTTTAGGTTACAAACAATGATTTTAGGTTACAAACAATGATTTTAGGATACAAACAATGATTTTAGGTTACATTTTAGGTTACAAACAATGATTTTAGGTTACAAACAATGATTTTAGGATACAAACAATGATTTTAGGTTACAAACAATGATTTTTAGGTTACAAACAATGATTTTAGGATACAAACAATGATTTTAGGTTACATTTTAGGTTACAAACAATGATTTTAGGTGTCAACAATGATTTTAGGTTACAAACAATGATTTTAGGATACAAAAAATGATTTTAGGATACAAACAATGATTTTACATTTTAGGTTACAAACAATGATTTTAGGTTACATTTTAGGTTACAAACAATGATTTTAGGTTACATTTTAGGTTACAAACAATGATTTTAGGATACAAACAATGATTTTAGGTTACATTTTAGGATACAAACAATGATTTTAGGTTACATTTTAGGTTACAAACAATGATTTTAGGTTACAAACAATGATTTTAGGTTACATTTTAGGTTACAAACAATGATTTTAGGTTACATTTTAGGTTACAAACAATGATTTTAGGATACAAACAATGATTTTAGGTTACATTTTAGGATACAAACAATGATTTTAGGTTACATTTTAGGTTACAAACAATGATTTTAGGTTACATTTTAGGTTACAAACAATGATTTTAGGTTACATTTTAGGTTACAAACAATGATTTTAGGATACAAACAATGATTTTAGGATACAAACAATGATTTTAGGTTACAACCAATGATTTTAGGTTACAAACAATGATTTTAGGGAATACAAACAATGATTTTAGGATACAAACAATGATTTTTAGGTTACATTTTAGGTTACAAACAATGATTTTAGGATACAAACAATGATTTTAGGTTACAAACAATGATTTTAGGTTACATTTTAGGTTACAAACAATGATTTTAGGGGATACAAACAATGATTTTAGGTTACATTTTAGGTTACAATGATTTTAGGTTACAAACAATGATTTTAGGATACAAACAATGATTTTAGGTTACATTTTAGGTTACAAACAATGATTTTAGGATACAAACAATAATTTTAGGATACAAACAATGATTTTAGGATACAAACAATGATTTTAGGTTACATTTTAGGATACAAACAATGATTTTAGGTTACATTTTAGGTTACAAACAATGATTTTAGGTTACAAACAATGATTTTAGGTTACATTTTAGGTTACAAACAATGATTTTAGGTTACATTTTAGGTTACAAACAATGATTTTAGGATACAAACAATGATTTTAGGTTACATTTTAGGATACAAACAATGATTTTAGGTTACATTTTAGGTTACAAACAATGATTTTAGGTTACATTTTAGGTTACAAACAATGATTTTAGGTTACATTTTAGGTTACAAACAATGATTTTAGGATACAAACAATGATTTTAGGTTACAAACAATGATTTTAGGTTACATTTTAGGTTACAAACAATGATTTTAGGGGATACAAACAATGATTTTAGGATACAAACAATGATTTTAGGTTACATTTTAGGTTACAAACAATGATTTTAGGATACAAACAATGATTTTAGGTTACAAACAATGATTTTAGGTTACATTTTAGGTTACAAACAATGATTTTAGGGGATACAAACAATGATTTTAGGTTACAAACAATGATTTTAGGTTACATATTAGGTTACAAACAATGATTTTAGGATACAAACAATGATTTTAGGTTACAAACAATGATTTTAGGTTACATTTTAGGTTACAAACAATGATTTTAGGGGATACAAACAATGATTTTAGGTTACAAACAATGATTTTAGGTTACATTTTAGGATACAAACAATGATTTTAGGTTACAAACAATGATTTTAGGTTACATTTTAGGTTACAAACAATGATTTTAGGGGATACAAACAATGATTTTAGGTTACAAACAATGATTTTAGGTTACATTTTAGGTTACAAACAATGATTTTAGGTTACAAACAATGATTTTAGGATACAAACAATGATTTTAGGTTACATTTTAGTTTACAAACAATGATTTTAGGATACAAACAATGATTTTAGGATACAAACAATGATTTGAGGTTACAAACAATGATTTTAGGGGATACAATTTAGGTTACAAACAATGATTTTAGGGGATACAAACAATGATTTTAGGATACAAACAATGATTTTAGGTTACATTTTAGGTTACAAACAATGATTTTAGGTTACATTTTAGGTTACAAACAATGATTTTAGGATACAAACAATGATTTTAGGGGATACAAACAATGATTTTAGGTTACATTTTAGGTTACAAACAATGATTTTACGATACAAACAATGATTTTAGGATACAAACAATGGAAAGCCTGTAACGTTTTAAGAACAATACCGGTAATATTATTTATTTTATTTTTTTTCAGATTGGGAATAATTGTTTACCCAAAATTGGGAAAATATAGAGGAATCGAATTTCAGCCCCACTTTAACAGGTTAAAAAAGCTCTGGACTACGATAAAATGTATAATTTATGTTAGCTAGGGGAAGCATTAGTGGGGCAGATTGGTGACATATATTGGTAAAAAAATTGTGCATTTTGTTAAATACTCTACTAAACATTTTGGCTATGGACCCACATCAGATTTTGAAAAATGGCCACCAAATATTCCATAAAGAATTAATGAAGCCCATAATTAATTGGTTTCATCAACACTTAATATTGTAAATACACTAAATTCAGGACATTGATAGACAATAAAATATGCAATACAATTTTGGTATTTTTTCTTCAAAATGGTCGCCAATAAATGCTAATTCATTTTTTTTTTTTTTTTTTTTTCAGAAAGCAATCAAAATGTTGATGTGTTTTACAAAGGTGGTTGTCTTGATGAGCTGTGTTGCATAAACATCATGAATATTATATAGTGTTCATATATTCAAAAACCACTTCAGGGGGCATTTGTCACTTACAGTGACATTTCTTGTTTGCACTTGTTATCGTTTTAAATATCACCAAGTGTTGTCTTTTTCATAGTTTTACATACTTCTGAATTATATTTCAATATTGTCAGTACATTATTTTTCCCCAGTGGTTGAAATTAGCACTAGCCCGAAAGCAAAACACTAGTAAAATTCACTGTGGGCTTGTAAAAAACCCAATACCACAAGCACAAATTGCTTGTAAAAAAAATAGAATAAAACATAACTTTATTTAAAAATATTTTCGTATTACTTTGGTTTTTAGCTCGACTGATCAGAGATCAGCAGAGCTTATGCCGTGGTGCGGCGTCCGTCGTCTGTCTGTCCGTAAACTTTTATTTGTAGCGACTACTCCTCTGAAACTACTGGATGGATATTCATGAAACTTTACAGAACTGTTGCCCATAAAGTCTAGTTGATCCTAGCAAAAATTCATGTTGATGTGAAATCCAAGATGGCCACCAAAGCTAAAAATAGAGTTTTAAAATACAAGTTTGTAGCGACTACTTCTTGAAAACTGTAAGTGATATTGATATGGGACTTTTTCTAAAATGATCAGCATGGCATGATGTTGGTCATTGTCAAAAATCGTTTTGATTCGACGTTAAACTTTGTTTACATAGAGTTATATAGTAAAAACTTGTAGCGACTACTCCTCTAAAACTACTTGACGGATGTTCATGAAACTTCACAGGAATGTTGCTCTTGATGTCTAGTTGATCCTAGAAAAATTTCAGGCTCGCAGGAAATTCAAGATGGCCGCCACAGCTAAAAATAGATTTAAAATAAATAAGTTGTAGCGACTACTTCTTGAAAACTATAAGAGATATTGATATAGGACTTTTTCTAAAATGATCAGCATGACATGATGTTGGTCCTTGTCGAAAATCGTTTTGATTCGACGTTAAACATGGCTGCCAGTGGCCATCTTTGTTTACATAGAGTTATATAATGAAAACTTGTAGCGACTACTCCTCTGAAACTACTTGACAGATGTTCATGAAACTTCACAGGAATGTTGCTCTTGATGTCTAGTTGATCCTAGAAAAATTTCAGGTCGGCCGGAAATTCAAGATGGCCACCACAGCTAAAAATAGATTTAAAATAAATAAGTTTGTAGCGACTACTTCTTCAAAACTATAAGAGATATTGATATGGGACTTTTTCTAAAATGATCAGTATGACATGATGTTGGTCCTTGTTGAAAATCATTTTGATTGACGTTAAACATGGCTGCCAGCGGCCATCTTTGTTTACATAGAGTTATATAATAAAAACTTGTAGCGACTACTCCTCTGAAACTACTTGACGGATTTTCATGAAACTTCACAGGAATGTTGCTCTTAATGTCTAATTGATCCTAGCAAAATTTCAGGTCGGCAGGCAATTCAAGATGGCCGCCACAGTTAAAAATAGATTTTCAAAAAACAAGTCTGTAGCGACTACTTCCTGAAATCAAAATCAATCAGTAGAGCTTCAAGGTCATTGACCTCTTGTTTATGAAGAGGCGGTGTCGGAGAGTTAGAGGTGGATTCGGAGAGTAAGAGGCGGTTTCGGAGACATATACTCTATATAATAGATAAATACTGCTTTTAATTGATAAGTAATTAAATGTATCAATACCATTGTTTATGATGAATTATTTGTGCAAATACTTGTTACTGGTCCTACCCATCATTGAACAATAAGTCTTAGTCGTTACTAAATTTACCGAATCTTCCGTAAAATGCACGATGCAATCTACAGTTGATCTGATCCGAAATAGCTTAATAGATGCAAATGAATTCTAAATAAATGATAATCACATTCATTTAGTACAATCATCTATCAATAATAGCACATGGTGCGTTCTTATAAAGTTTAAAAAACTTAATTCATTTTGCATCAATTTCAAAGCCTATCTTATACCTTTTATTATCATCCTAACAATTATTTACTGAGGACCAGATTCCCAGAAATATATTTTTAGCTAAAAGGTCAGCAACAATGTGCATCTATCGTCAAGTATAGACTGTTAGACATGAAATGGAACAACTTTTTTTGATTTGCCAAATTACACCATAACTACAATTTACGTAATGTATACCAAACTGCATTGTATGCATAACATAAATGTGTAATTCAAACTAAAGTAGAAATCTATTAACTTTAAACCAAAAACATTTTATAAAATAACTACATTTTCTGTCAATTGTAAAAAAGATGTTTTCATTCCATGCCCACCTGACTATAGTTCATACAGGTATTGCCATTCGATACATACACCGGCTACGTCACAACTGACGACAGGCCTCTATATTAAGACGCATTACCGAGCAAAATATGGCTTTTGTCTACATACGCATAAATAAATTGTTTATAAATCATTTTGTGTAACAAATTATAAAACCTAATGCTTTTATTTACCATCATTTTACAGTCTAAACATAACGCTAAATCTCTTTCATGACTTTTGAAGTACTTTCATTTTCGATTTATAAATACCGGTAGGCATTATGCTAATTTGCCACGTGCTACTCACGAGGTAGCGACAAACTATTTAATAAATTATATCGGTCAACTTGTGACAGATATTGGTCTAATTACGGATCTGACACGGGTACGTATATATAGAAACCTGTCAAAATTAGAAGAGAGTGGCCAGTCCTTCCCAAAATATAACTCGCAGCAGACGGTATTATTGTTTACATCGGTAAATTTAGTAGCGACTAAGACTTATTGTTCAATGATGGGTAGGACCAGTAACAAGTATTTACAAAAATAATCCATCATAAACAATTGTGATACATAACTTATCAATTAAAATCAGTATAGATTTATTATATAGAGTAACTATGTCTCTGAAACCGCCTCTTACTCTCTGAATCTGCCTCTTGCTCTCCGACATCGCTTCTTCATAAAAAATGACCATAATTCTTTTCAATTTATATTCAGTTGATTTGTTTTCATTAAACGATGAAAGATAGGTGATTTCAAAGTCATAGACCTCATTCGTGGGCAGATTTCTCATTAAAACAGCAGTAAAAACCATCTCCAGTCGAGAAAATTACTTGTCGATTGACTTATGACAATTCTACAGACCACATTTTCCAATATATTTCGAAACCAACACATGAAACAGGAAGGGAAAACATTCCTACATCGTACCACATTCCCCGATTTTTGAAAAAGATCGAGTTAAATTCACACTTACCGTTGCTGCTTCAATTTACTCTCCGCAACCGCATCGGAAGTGTCTCCGAAACGTCGTATTATCACCTCTTTTTGGAGGCGGTTGCGGAGTCTAGTAGGCGTGTGAATATTGGTTTACATACTTTAAATCAAATGGCTGCATGGATAATAGTTTTCTTCCCTGCACTGATCAAATAAATGGTTGATGAATGGTTGATGAATAAACCCAACAGACAAACAACTATACTCCCTATCTGTGGTTATTGTTAGTTGACTTCCTCTCATTTAAGACGAACATTTTTGAGCATTTTGGTTACTTTTATATAACGTGTACATCATGTTACCATGGTTTATACTTTTAAACACAATTTAAAAAGTGCAATAAATATAAATCTTAAAACTTAGTGTCATAAACAGTATAATTCTTTTACATAAAGTATTCAGTGAAAGTATTTTTCCTTTTTGTTTTAGTTAAGGTCACTTCCATTTGCTGGTTCTGGTCAACTCGCAACACATCTGCCAGATATAGGGATTGGTTCCCATCCGTCAGACCAATGCCAACATGTCTGCCATGAGAGAAATGACAGAGAGACCAGGATATAGAGACCTGCTTAAAGAACTCATCAAATCGCAGATTCAACATCTTGTAAGTAATCTTTAAATATACAGAGATGCAAGTATGATTTTGGAGCACTACTGCAGTATGATTGTAGCAATGCTTCCTTCATGCTGCAAACTACTTCCATAAAGATTAACATGCAGGAAGCATGAACTCAGCATGTTCCAATGCAGTCAGTGTTTTTTTTCTCTATTTTGGGAACATAGCCCATGGCGTTGGAATTGGGAATTTTAGCGCGATTTTTCATAAAATTGGGAATTGTAGCGCGATTTTTAATAAAATTCGGAAAAATGTAAAGTAAAGCTTTCCTTTCATAATTATATCTTTAATACTGTTTTTTGTACACCAAGATAAACAGAAGAATTTATAAGCTTTTGAACCCCAATCCAATGAACCCCAATCATTGGATTGGGACACTAAAAAATTATTATTTTTTTTTTAAAATTGGGAATTTTTTCCTCTTAATTGGGAAAAAAGGTATGTTTTGGCATTGGGAATATGACCGAATTTCGGCTATAAAAACAGCCAAAAAAAAACACTGGCAGTATATGCTTAAATGCAGTATATGTTGGAATGCATCATTGTAGCAGCATGCAAGCAGCATGTTTCAAATATGTAAATTATGCTGGAAACATAAATTATACTGCATATATGCTCAGGAGATGTTGTTTAAAGCAATTGTTGATGGATGTACAAAAGGAAGATGGGTGAATGATAGAAATAGCTCAGTTGAGCCTTTGGTTACTATGCAAAAATTAAATATGATGTCAGTTATTAAAGTGAAGAACGATAAAAACGCAATGACAAAAAGTAGCTGCAAAAGCACATGGCAATCCTGAATGTTGAAGTCATTCATAGTCATATAATGTAGAATATAATAGCAAATCACAACAATTTATGTTACTGCATGTCTTTCCTCACTGTACAGGGGGGAGGGGGCGTCCTTGGCCGAGTGGTTAGCGTCTCTGACTTAAAGTCACTTGCTCCTCACCGCTGTGTGTTCAATCCCTCAGGGGCCTAGGAATCTTTGTGAGGAAGCTATCCAGCTGGCTTACGGAATATTGGTATTCTACCCAGGTGCCCGTCCGTTCCCGAAAATTGCCGTGAGGGGCACCTGGGGTCTTCCTCCACCAATGGAAGCTGGAAAGTCGCCATATTATGACCTTGGTGCGACTATAAAATCCTTCACTGTACAACTATTTTATGCATTCATTTATAACCAATAACTTTGAAATTCACCTAGCTTGAATAGCAGACGACATTTTAACATGCACTCACTGTCATCAAAAATTCAAATATGCAAGGGAGGTAACTCCAATGGTTTAAAAATGTTCAGAGTGCTTACATTTGGTGTACTGGACAAAATCCGATGTCTTGTAGCATGCTTGCAGTATATGCTTCTTTGCAGTACATATGCTTCTTTGCAGTATGATTTGAATAATTTTAAAGTAAATGCAGTATTGTTGCAGTAGTTATTTGCAGTAGATGCTGCAATGAAGCATACTTACTAATTTGTATACTGTTACAGCAGCATGATTGCAGCATTAATGCAATATATATTGCATTGCAGCATTTTTATTTATCATGCTTGGACAATTTGCAATATTTTTAAAGTATGAATGCAGCATCTGCTACTCTGTGGTGTATACTGCTTCTGTAAGGGTACCCAGGTGCCCACCCTTGCACGAAAATTACCCGGAGGGGCAAATGGGGTCTTCTCCATCAGTGGAAGCTGGGAAGTTGCCATATGACCTAAGCTGTTGGTGCGATTATAAAATCCAATGCAGTTTTTTTTTTGTTTTTAATTTAGGACATTGTCAGGTCAGCTTGTAACAATTTTATTATGACACTGTTGTGTTGCCGGGAGTTACTCCTGTGTGTTGTATGTGTTATCATGACTATTGTTCGGGCGCTTGTTTCAGCCAAAGGGTTTTCAGCATGAACATGTGCAATTTTAGTAATACATGTACATGTACATAAATGATATATTATTGGAACTGGAATTTTTAGTGGTAAACAAAAAATACCATAGTTTTGAAAATTGGTTGGGAAATAACTATTTTACAGCCAAAATGCTTTCCCATGTAAATGCGTTATTGCTTGGACAGCATTAAATTAAGAAATTTCAAATAACTTCAGCCTTAATTTAACATATTTCCAGCAGGTTTGTGTTGTCCCAGATCAATACCTGGTGGGTGGGACTTGCAGTTCATCGATTCCAAGGCCCACGGTTTTGATGGGTTTCAAGTCCCAAACACAAGGTTTTGATCTTGAACAATATAAACCTGCTGGAAATTATTATTACCTTTATAAAGTTTTAAAGGTTTTTTTGCATTTTTTTTAAAAAGGTTTTTTAATATTATTTTTTTCATAAAAAACCTTAATCTCTTTTTTTTAGGAGCTTAGGTGCAGTTTGTTTAAATAATGATCCCTTAGGTGCCCTTGTTCGATCAGTTTTAGATATTATGGGAAGAACTTCTTCTCTGAAACTGACAGAGATAAAGGTTTAATATTTTTTATTTATTATCATCTTATGGATTCTCTACCAAGTTTTTTCAAATGTAGACTCTTGGGTCAAATTTGGCTCCGCCTCAGGGGTCACAGTTTTACATAGACTTATATAGGGAAAAACTTAAAAATCTTCTTCTCTGAAACTACAAGAGCTAATGGTTTAATGTTTTGTATTTTATTATCAGCTTATGTTCCTCTAAAAAGTTTGTTCAAGGATGATCTGTATCAAGCTTAGTTGTGCATATCTTCACCGTGTTCCTGTTGAATGATTTTTGGTGGAGTTGTGGCCCTTTAAAGGTTTTAATACAAAGCTTTGTCCCGACTACTTCTCCTGATCCCCCGATAAGGTCTGTTTTAGCCAGTAGAGGGCCCACAATCTAATTTTTGATGCAGCAGAATTTTTGTCAAAAACAAATTGCGCGTTTTATTTTTCAACCGTTTTAAAAAATTAAGATATTGTGGTTTTACCACTAAAAATGTCTGTTTCACACTGATATACAGCTTATTTACAAACTGGTTGAATTTTGTCTGAAAAGTCAAAAAAATACTTTGGCTGAAACAAGCGCACCGAACAATAGATAATAAGGTTGCTGGGATTTACTCATGATTCATTCGTGTTCATATAAAAGCAGGGATCATTCTTATTGCAAACAACCAAACCATATTGATCAATTATTATTTGTTAATATCCTTTAGTATTTCTGATTATAGACTGGTTCAGAATGTTAAGAGTTAGCCACTTTATTTAATCCATTTCTTAGGGCAGATCATGTATAACATCCCTCCACCCCACCCCCACTCTGCTCATCTATAATTTATGGCACTACTTGTTTATGTCTCAGGTATCGCAGTTGTCGGAGAGTACTGGGGATGAAGCTTTCATCATTACAGCCTCGCTGTCCGACTCTATGTCAGGATCGTCTGGTAGTGTTGTCGGGTCACAGAAAGGACTCGCCTTTGTTGAGAGCCAGAAGGACATAAGGACAAGGTTCATAGAGTTTGTCCTGACAGGTATGAGTACATAAATATATATTTTATTTGAAAGATCATAAACAAGTTTATAGTTGTTACTGATTATATGAAAGTTTGGTAATGTTAACATTGATTGCTTCTAGCAAGGTTTAAGTAATTTTATTAGCTCGATTTTTTTCAGGGAAGCTTTGGTCATCACCTGATCATTGTCTGCATCATCTGCGTTGTCTGCGTCCAGGTTAAAGTTTGTATGTAAGATTGTACAGTACAGCTCGCGCGAACCCCACACTTTACTCTTTCACGCCTAGTGAGGAATTTACAAATCGTGTACTTACACGGAGTTTTGATGATAAAACTAATCAGAGTGGCAATCAGCTATGCAAAAAGCTCTCTGCATACTTACGCCACCATAATTCACCATACAAACTCGGGAGTTCGTCGAGTCGAAACTGCACAGGTAAAGGGTGCAACTTTTTCTGATTGCAGTCATTTTCATGCATAATTAGAAAAAAATGGAAGCAGAAGACTAGACTAAAATCGGATGTGGGAAAATTTGGATTATGGATACTGGGTCACGATAGTTATATGGCGGTTCCTATTACCAGTTTTGCAGTGACTGAACCGTTAGTAATACTGGAAATTATAATTATATTTTTAATTGATCGTTATTTGTAACAAGTTTTTACTAGTCTGCTATTTATTATTAATACATTGATCAGTTCTTTGGTCAGAAACAATCGAAAAAAATGTAAAGAATTCTGGGTCATAAACCCGTTGTTAGTGCGGCCTTGTTTAAAGGTATATATATGGCCAAGGATTATGGGTATTTATGTCGTTGAAAAACTGTGACTTTTGGACAACAAAAATGAACAAAACTTGTGATTAAATGCATTTAACGGTTGAAATACATATTTGTTTCAAAATTTATTCATTTTTGTGTCGCCTATTCAAAATTTATTCATTATTCATTTTTGTGTCGCCTGTTCGAAGGGATCACTTTGTCGTCAGTCCATCAGTCCATCAGTCCATCACGAAAACTTAACGTTGGTTATAACTTTCTCATTTCTTCATCAGACTTTCAATATATACTCATCATGACAACATCAAGATGACCATACTAAAATGCAGGGTTCAAACTAGGCCTGGATTTTAGGGAGAAGTCACTTCTCCCTCAAAGAAAACAGAGAGAAGTGACCAAAAAATAGGGAGAAGTGAGGGAGACACGATCTTTTTAATTAAGTGCGCAATCGGTTTTTGTTAATTATTAATTGATATACTTGTATACACCCTATTGGTTATAACCTTTTGATTATTTAAAGTTATAGCTAAATGCACTTAAAGCATGCTAGCTGTTTCAAATTAAATGTGTTTATTAATTGTATTCACACTCGCAGGCACTCTTTACACATATATACTGCAACTATAGAAGAAAGGATTGAGAGAAGAATTAATATAAATATATTGCATGTATCTTTATGTATTCATCTTTCTATCAATTTGTATGGAGTTCTATGGAGGGTGTGAATAGGATTCTCAAACTTCTTCCTAAAAGGAAAAAAAGTTTTTCCTCCATCCGAAATTATGTACCTGTCTGAACTTCTATGACCCCGCACTTTTCCGAAAGTAAAATATTGCCGAAAATTTAATAGAAATGTCATTTATTATTAACTTTTTTTCATGCATTAATTTGTTTGGAATGCAAAAAGGTCCGTTTTATCAAACAATTAAGAAAACGCAACTCTAATCATTATTCGGTGGTATCATTTAATCACCTCAGGTCAATTAACTTCAGATTGTTGTTTCAATCACGTTTTCAACACGCACTTTGTCTAACTGTAACGGAACCTACGATTGGTCAATTGTTTAGCTAGCTATACGCAATCTCATTGGATAAGGTGTGTGTATTCCCTGTACAGTCTATGGCGAGGTACGAAAATTGCCTCGGGGTATATCATAGCTGTAGGAAAGTATGCTCCACGTGAGGTTTCTGCTGTGATCCATCAAAGCAATTAGCATAATCACTTCCCGGCGATGTCTACGCCTGTCCTGAGACATAAACAAAAGGTCAATTAAACTGTTTACACTTCGCTTGAGGGCGGGAATAAAGCGAAGTGGTCAATCAACTAAAAACGAAGTCACGGAGGAAAAAGCGACTTTGTTGCCTATGTCGCCCTCCAGTTTAAACACTGAAAATGTAATGGTGCAGGTCACACTGAAGGTCATTATACACATGTATGGGTTAAATTACTTTTTTTCTTCACGAAAACTTAACGTTGGCTATAACTTACTTATTTCTTGATATTTCTTCAACAAACTTTTGAATATACTTGTCATCGACATGGCCATACTAAAATATAAATGTCAAGGTCACATGAAGGTCATTATATGGGTTAAATACTCTTCACGAAAACTTACTCAGGCCAGTTTGTCAAGGTCATTTATCTGGTCCAAAAAACCTTGTTTTACTGATAAAGCGCTGACAAGCGACACATGTGTTCCACGGAACACCCATCTAGCGACACACGTGTTCCACGGAACACCGATCTAGTATTTATAAGTCTTGTCAACTTTGTACAGAAAAGATGCACTCGGCGTCTCATTGATTGTAATTTTTCTGGCGACTGATTTCCTTTTCAAGCGCGCTGCCGGACCAGTTTTTATTCCCAATAATAAATCACCGCAGGTGTGCACTCATGGTTAATTGGATTCTGGAGTAACTCGGAATGTTTGATCGCTCCGAGTGACTCGACAATGGCTTACTTTCGCGAGGCTCAAGGTGATCTATTGGCAGTGTTTACGCGAGAGCACGTTTCTTGCATTTTTGACGCACTAAAATGATCGGCGACAGGACATAAATCAGCTTGTGCGTTTTTCGTGACGCAATGAAATTGACTAGGCTAACAATGCAATACCCGTCAAATTAGCGTCTAAATATTTTCTTGAAAAGCTTCAAATGTAAGGAATCACGACTGAACTTGTTTCTATTTACATCTTGGTCTTTATTTAGAACAGGAATAACTAATACCTGTACTTCCGTGTTATTGTCATCGTCATTATTGTTTCATTATGTTGTTCATTTTACAGTGATTATAATGCCATCTTTGTGGCCCATGATTGGAAAATAAAGTTATTCATTCTTGGTCTATTTTTAGAACAGGTTAAACTAATGTCTGTTCTTTCCGCGTTATTGTCCTCATCGTATCGATTGCGTTTATAATGTGGGTCTTAGTAGACCCTAACAAATAAAAACGCATAGATCATCATGATACGGCCGCTAAAATGGCAGACAAACCCAAAATGAAACATTACGCCGGTTAACTTCCTTTTTTTGCTGACCAATCCACCGAAGATGTCTAATCAACTAATAATACATGTCTATCTGACATCACATGGTCTATTCATCAAAATGCATGTCCAAAGAAAATGACCCCTATATTTATAAAATGACCCCAGTTTATTCTGTAGGGGGTCAAGGATGACCTCTAAAAACTTGAGACCTGCAGAAACACTGTATTGGGATTACTTTTCGTCTGTCGTCCGTCATCGTTAACCTTTGCTTCGAACGACTTCTCCTCAGAAACCGCTTGGCAAATTGGATGATCCTTAGATGAATGGTTTTTAGATTTGTTAAAATTAGGTCAGCGCGATATCCAAGATGGCCGCCATTAATATATGTGGTCCAAACATTAAAAAAAAACTGCTGGACAGATTTCGGTAGTTTTTCTTTTAAAATGATCGCCAATGCCAATAAAGTTTGTTCAAATGAAGTCCCCGGGATCGAAAATGGCCGTGCCTCGCGGTGTCCAAAGTTTGTAAATTGAAATTTTGCATGTTTTTCATAGACTTATATAGGAAAAAACTTTAAAAAATCTTCTTTTCTGAAACCACAAGGCACAGAGCTCTCATATATGACTAGTAGCATCAGATAATGGTCCTCTACTAAGTTTGTTCAAATGGTGACCCTGTGGTCAAATTTGGCCCCGTCCCAGGCGTCACAGTTTTACATAGGATTTTTTATTTTTTTTTAATCTTCTCTAAAACTACAAGAGCCAGATGTTTAATATTTTGCATTTACTATAAGATTATGGTCCTTTACCAAGTTTGTTTAAATGGTGACCCTGGGGTCACATTTGGCCCTGCCCCAGGGGTCACATGTTTTGGGAAACACTTAAAAAATCTTCTCTGAAACCACACAGCTCTCATTATTACATGTAGCCCTGGTGTCACATTTGGCACCTTCATTTTGTATTTGATCTTTATCAAACTTTGTCAGTGTCTTTATATCAATGTTGTTAGCACAACAGAGGCCACATTTCTTAAACCATCTTAACCAAACTTGCACAGATTGTATATGACCATAAGATTTCGAAAAAGTTTGATAGAGGGCCAGCACTCAGGTGATCGATTTAGGGCCATCTTGGCCGTCTTGTTTATTAAGTCAATTACTCACATACCAAAAGCCTTACAGTATTCTAACTTCATAAACACGTACATCTATATGGCACCATTATGTTCCTACCCAAATCAGGTCCATATAACTTGCCTTTTAATATTACACTTTACCTTTTGTTACTCCATTTTTTAAACAACCGTTAGAGGGGAATTCGGGTCCCTTGGACACATTTTCTAGTTTTAACAAATGATGGTCCCTTTTATACTTAAGAAAATTTGGTTAAAGTTTGTATGTAAGCTTGTATCTCTTAAAACACTTCACATAATGGATTGAAACTTCACACATGTATTTGGCATCATAGACAACATCAAACAACCAGGTTCTATAACTCAAGCTTTTATTTTAAAAAACAATTATGGACCCTTATATACATACACAATTTGATTAAACATGTGCAGTAATTATGTTCTGCAATTAAGCAAAATTATGCCCTTCAGCATAGTTTCCCAATAAATAAACAATGCCTTGAACGTCGAGCATCTGCACTGACAGATCACCAGGTTTTTCTTGTGTGATAGAAATTCTAATTTAAAAAATTACCTGAATTTTGATTGAACAGAATTTTTGATTGAAAATTCCTATCAAAAGCAACTTTCACATTTGAAATGTTTATTTCTCAACCATTTTTGAAAAGTAAGGTTTTTGTATATACCATTGAAGATGTCTGCTTCACTGATATAATACAACTTGTTTAGCATGGCAGACACTTAGGCATAACTTTGGCCGTCGTCTGTAGTCTGTCATCATCTGCCGTCTGTCGTCGTCCATCCGTCACACTTTAATCTCGACCTAACGTTGGCCACAACCTGAAAATATTCGACCTATGTTCATGAAACTTCACACACATCTTCATCTTAACCCAAGGAGTGTTGTTGTTACACATGTCCAATAACTCTGACTTTCATTTTGGCAGAGTTATGCCCCCTTTTCATAAAACTTTAACCTGCAACCTAACCAAGCTCATGACTGGCCATTACTTAGGAAGTATTTGATCTGTGTTGAAACAAAGACATGGCAGGTGACACAAAGTTCCGTGGAACTAGTGTACTATTCAAATTTTGACTGAAAAGTAAAAAAAAAAATGGGCAGAAACAAATGCCCCAAACAGTACCTCCTTAGTCATTTTAGTTATACTTGACTACTCTATATGTCCTAATTCAGTTATACTTGTCTACTTCCATTGGTCCTTCTAATTCGGTTATACTTGTCTACATGTACTTTCATAGGTCCTTCTAATTCCGTTATACTTGTCTAATTCCATAGGTCCTTCTAATTCAGTTATACTTGTCTACTTCCATAGATCCCGACTTCTAATTCGGTTATACTTGTCTACTTCCATATGTCCTTCTAATTTGGTTATACTTGTCTGCTTCCATAGGTCCTTCTAATTCAGTGTTACTTGTCTACTTCCATAGGTCCTTCTAATTTGGTTATACTTGTCTACTTACATAGGTCCTTCTAATTCGGTGTTACTTGTCTACTTCCATAGGTCCTTCTAATTTGGTTATACATGTAATTATCTACTTCCATAGGTTCTAATTTGGTTATACTTGTCTACTTCCATAGGTCCTTCTAATTTGGTTATACTAGTCTAATTCCATATGTCCTTCTAATTTAGTTATACTTGTCTACTTCAATACATCCTTCTCATTCAGTTTTCTTGTCTACTTTTATAGATCTCTCTAATTCAGTTATACTTACCCACATCCATGGGCCCTCGTAATCAGTTATACTTATCTACTTCAATAGGTCCTTCTAATTTGGTTATACTTGTATATACTTCCATAAATCCTTCTCATTCTGTTTTCTTGCCTGCTTCCACAGGTCCTTCTAATTTGGTTATACTTGTCTACTTCCATAGGTCCTTCTAATTCAGTTATACTTATCTACTTTCATGGGTCCTTCTAATTGAGTTATACTTGTCTGCTTCCATAGGTCCTTCTAATTCAGTTATACTTGTCTACTTCCATCATTTCTTTTTATTCAGTTATGCTTGTCTACTTCTGTTCGTCCTTTTAATTCAGTTATACTTGTCTTTATCCATATGTCCTTCTAATTCAGTTATACTTGTCTACTTCCATGGGTCCTTCTAATTCAGTTATACTTGTCTACTTCCATGGGTCCTTCTAATTGAGTTATACTTGTCTACTTCCATAGGTCCTTCTAATTCAGTTATACTTATCTACTTCCATCATTTCTTTTTATTCATTTATGCTTGTCAACTTTCGTGGGTCCTTCTAGTACAGTTATAATTGTCTTCTATGTCCTTCTTATTCAGTTATACTTGTCTACTTCCATGGGTCCTTCTTATTCAGTTATACTTGTCTACTTCCATTGGTCCTTCTAATTCAGTTATACTTGTCTACTTCCATGGGTCCTTCTTATTCAGTTATACTTGTCTACTTCCATGGGTCCTTCTTATTCAGTTATACTTGTCTACTTCCATGGGTCCTTCTAATTCAGTTATACTGGTCTACTTCCATGGGTCCTTCTAATTCAGTTATACTTGTCTACTTCCATAGGTCCTTCTAATTTAGTTATACTTGTCTAATTCCATGGGTCCTTCTAATTCAGTTATACTTGTCTACTTCCACGGGTCCCTCTTATTCAGCTATACTTGTCTACTTCCATGTGTCATTCTTATTCAGTTATACTTGTCTACTTCCATGGGTCCTTCTAATTCAGTTATACTTGTCTACTTCCATGGGTCCTTCTAATTCAGTTATACTTGTCCTCCATCATTTCTTTTTATTCAGTTATGCTTGTCTACTTCCATGGGTCCTTCTTATTCAGTTGTACTTGTCTACTTCCATGGGTCCTTCTAATTCAGTTATACTTGTCTACTTCCATGGGTCCTTCTAATTCAGTTATACTTGTCTACTTCCATGGGTCCTTCTTATTCAGTTATATTTGTCTACTTCCATAGGTCCTTCTAATTCAGTTCCATGGGTCCTTCTAATTCAGTTGTACTTGTCTACTTCCATGGGTCCTTCTTATTCAGTTGTACTTGTCTACTTCCATGGGTCCTTCTAATTCAGTTATACTTGTCTACTTCCATGGGTCCTTCTAATTCAGTTATACTTGTCTACTTCCATGGGTCCTTCTTATTCAGTTATATTTGTCTACTTCCATAGGTCCTTCTAATTCAGTTCCATGGGTCCTTCTAATTCAGTTATGCTTGTCTACTTCCATGGGTCCTTCTTATTCAGTTGTACTTGTCTACTTCCATGGGTCCTTCTAATTCAGTTATACTTGTCTACTTCCATGGGTCCTTCTAATTCAGCTATACTTGTCTACTTCCATGGGTCCTTCTTATTCAGTTATACTTGTCTACTTCCATGGGTCCTTCTTATTCAGTTATACTTGTCTACTTCCATGGGTCCTTCTTATTCAGTTATATTTGTCTACTTCCATGGGTCCTTCTAATTCAGTTATACTTGTCTACTTCCAGGGGTCCATCTAATTTAGTTATACTTGTCTACTTCTATAGGTCCTTCTAATTCTATTATGCTTGTCTACTTCCATCATTTCTTTTTATTCTGGGTCCTTCTAGTACATTTTTAGTTGTCTACTTTTATAGGTCCTTATTCAGTTATACTTGTCTACTTCCATGGGTCCTTCTAATTCAGTTATACTTTTCAATATCCATGAGTCCTTCTTATTCAGTTGTACTTGTCTACTTCTATAGGTCCTTTTAATTCAGTTATATTTGTCTACATCCTTATGTCCTTCTTATTCAGTTATACTTGTTATGGGTCCATCTCATTCAGTTGTACTTGTCTACTTCTGTACATCCTTTTAATTCGGTTATACTGGTCTTCATCCATATGTCCTTCTCATTCAGTTATACTTGTCTACTTCTATAGGTCCTTCTAATTCAGTTATACATGTCTACATCCATGGGTCCTTCTCGTTAAGTTGTACTTGTCTACTTCTATAGGTCCTTCTAATTGGGTTATACTTCGTCTACTTCCATGGGTCCTTCTAGTACATTGCACTTGTCTACTTTTATAGGTCCTTCTTATTCATTTATACTCGACTACTTCCATGGGTCCTTCTAATTCAGTTATACTTGTCTACATCCTTGGGTTCTTCTCATTCAGTTATACTTGTCTACATCCATATGTCCTTCTAATTCTCCCCCGTGTGGTTGCCGGGGTAGAATACAACCACTGCAAACACACTGTCACATGCAGAGGGGTAGGACCCCCCCATTCATATTCATTTTGTAATTTTTTGTTCATGCTCATTAAAGGTCTTCATCATGACCCCTGTATTGTTTCAGGTGCCATCTCGCTCACATCACTAAGAGCAGTGGCAGAAAAACAATAAACGTGGCTCCAGCGTAAATGGAGTTTTTACGATAGAATTTGCAGCAACTCTGCAGTTCAGGGTGAGAAGGTTCTAGGCCCATTTTCTATATTTTATCTCGATGTACATGGAAGATGAGCCTGGCATGTTCATGCCTGTTAGGCGCCATATAACCTGTAATGTGTTGGTGCGCCTTAAAACCCCAATTCAATCAAACCTTCTAATTCTGTTATACTTGTCTACTTCTGTACGTCCTTTTAATTCGGTTATACTTGTCTTCATCCATATGTCCTTCTAATTCAGTTATACTTGTCTACTTCCATGGGTCCTTTTAATTCAGTTATACTTGTCTACTTCCATGGGTCCTTCTAATTCAGTTATACTTGTCTACTTCCATGAGTCCTTCTCATTCAGTTATACTTGTCTTCTTCTTACTATAGGTCCTTCTAATTCAGTTATACTTGTCTACTTCCATGGGTCCTTCTTGTTAAATTGTACTTGTCTACTTCTGTACGTCCTTCTAATTCAGTTATACTTGTCTACTTCCATGAGTCCTTCTCATTCAGTTATACTTGTCTACTTCTATATGTCCTTCCAATTCAGTTATACTTGTCTACTTCCATGGGTCCTTCTCGTTTAATTGTACTTGTCTACTTCTATAGATACTTCTAATTGGGTTATACATCATGTACTTCCATGGGTCCTTCTAATTCAGTTATACTTGTCTATTTCCATGATTCCTTCTCATTCAGTTATACTTGTCTACTTCTATGGGTCCTTCAATTCATTTATACTTGTCTACTTCTATGGGTCCTTCTCATTCAAGTTATACTTTTCTGCTTCCACGAGTCCTTCTTATTTAGTTATACTTGTCTACATCCATATGTCCTTCTAATTCAGTTATACTTGTCTACTTCTCTTGTCCTTCTAATTCAGTTATACTCGTCTACATTGATGGATCCTCGTAAGTCAGTTATACTTGTCTACTTCAATATGTCCTTCTTATTAGGTTATACTTGTCTACTTCCATAGGTCCTTCTAATTTGGTCAAACTTGTCTACTTCCATAGGTCCTTCTAATTTGGTCAAACTTGTCTACTTCCATAGGTCCTTCTAATTTGGTTATACTTGTCTACTTCCATATGTCCTTCTAGTTCGATTATAATCGTCTGTTTCCATAGGTTCTTCTAATTCAGTTATACTTGTCTACTTCCATAGGTCCTTCTGATTCAAGAGATAAGACCGCATCAGTCAGCCAGAGTGACAAGAGCCCTCCTCCAGAACAGAGTGACAAGAGTGCTCCTCCAGAACAGAGTGACAAGAGCACTCCTCAAGAACAGAGTGATGAGAGCCCTCCTCCAGAACAGAGTGACAAGAGTGCTCCTCCAGAACAGAGTGACAAGAGCACTCCTCAAGAACAGAGTGACAAGAGTCCTCCTCCAGGAGAGAGTGATAAGAGCCCTCCGCCAGGACAGCATTCTGAAACTTCGCAAGACAAAGACCCTGATCTAGAAAGAATAAAAATTGAAATGACTGAGCGCAATCCTGACACACAAACTGATACAGTATCATCTATAGTCAAAGAAATTGAGGGTGAATCTACCAAAACATGTAATACAATTGACAAGGTGGAGGAGTCTGTTATTGAGGAGGTAGAGTCTGTCATTGACATTAAACATGTAATTGACTCAGAGGAATTCTTAGGTAATGATGAGGGAGTGAAGGTACCAGTTGAAAGCATTGATGATGAAAGTGATATTTCCACTCTAGGTGATGCAGATTACCAAGAGCTGGATGAGATGGAGATAGAGTCACTGATGACTTACTACAGAGTTAATAAAGAGAACAACCATGAGGCAGACATACAAAGAGAGGATGTTGAATTTAGAGAACATAGTACTGACGTCGGTCAAAATGGCTCCATGAATGAACCTGCTTGTGTGGTAAATACAACACCTGACAAAGGGGCCTGTATAACAGAGGAAAGTGGATCTATGTTTCAATATGGAAATTCTGTAGATGAACACCCTGTTTATGTAAAGTCTAAGGATCAAGTGGACACAATGGTAAGAAAGGCTGTTGAAATAGAAGAGAATCCTGCTAATGAAAGGCATCAAAGTGATGCAGTGCTACCTACAGACAAAAGCACTATCTCACCAATTAAAAGCAGTGATGTAGTTGATAGTTTTGAGAAAATTCAGTCTGAAATAGAACCTGGTAATGTGAAAAATAATGCAAACAAAAAAGGTAAAGCTAAAAAAAGTGCAAACAAAAATGTGTATACCTGTGCTGTTTGTGGCAAAGTATGGAAAAACTCGGGTCACCTTGCAGAACACATGGTGGTACATACTGGACTGAAGCCATTTAAATGTAAAGTATGTCGTCAAGATTTCAAATGGAGATCAATGTATGCAAAACATATGAAGTTAGAACATCCAGATGTTGAATACAAATCAAGAAAAAGAAAGTTCTCAGACATCAAAGACAAAACGGTTCTGAAATCTTCAACAAATGGAGGTATTTCTGATACTATTACAGTGAAAAAGAAATTAAGTTATAAAAGTAAGCAAGCTAGAACAGAAATCAATGCCGGTTTAGAAAAGGCAGACAATGAAATTAGCAAAAATATCAATTCCGACAATACAATAGAGACAGATGCAGAATCAGAAAATTCAGACAATGAAAATAATGTATGTACTGGGTCTTCCAGGCAGTCAACAGTTTCTAGTAAAAAGCAAGACTTGATAAAACCTGTAATGGATTCTAGACCAGAAAGAGCCATACTCTCTCCTGAGAACAAACCAGTGATCAGGCACACACATGTACACAGTAAGACTCACAATAAGATCATAGCCACCAAGGTACAGAAGGATAATAGTATTGAAAATAATAAACCAATAAAGATCGATGAAAATGCTGTCAGAAAACTACTGAGAACGACTTTAACTGAAAAGCAAAAGACATGTAAATGGTGTAGCAAGGTTTGCCGTAACTTGCATGAACTTAAGGAGCATGAACATTGCCATACCGGGTTTTTCCAGTGTTTTAGATGCGATATTTTCTTAAAAGATAGGGTTGAAGCTAGAACGCACAACAGAGGCTGCAAGGTTTTACCAGAATTCCTCAAAAAGATGCTCTATCCATGTAGCGACGATGGCAGCCACAGTAAGAAATCGAATGAAGATAGGACAAATGCTTTGGAAAAGGAAAAGACTTTTGTTGAAATTCCTAAACTTAGCTTGTTTAAATGTGGACGCTGTCTTCAGAGTTTCAAGTTTAGAATCTCATTGAAAAAGCACAAATGTAAAGTAAAAATTAATCACCAGGAGACACCTAGACATCAGACTGAGGAAACAGTTGAGAAAAAAGCAGATACAGAACAAAAGTTGCCTGATCACAGAGAGAGGAGTTTTTTTAAATGTGAAAGGTGTCTTAGGTACTTTCAGTTTAGAATTTCACTGAAGAAACATACTTGTAAAGCACTGTTAGACAATGATGTTATGTCTTCCAAATCACAAGATGAAAAGGGAGAACATACAGGTTTAAATTCAGAGGTACCTGTAAAACATCTTAATCAGAAAAACACAGAAATGAAAGGAAAAGAAAAGCATTCACGAAAGAAATTTACCAATATAGCGGACAAAACCTGCTCATACTGCAATAGAATCTTCAAGTCAGCGCATGAAGTGTATAGACACGTAGTTGTTCATACCAAGGAAAAACGATTTAAATGCCTGTATTGTCCAGAGAAGTTTTTATGGGTTGAAAGACGCACTAAACATGTTCGGTTGCATCACCAGTATGGGAAGACGAAAACAGCAGTCAAGGAAAGAACTGCAATGAAATTAAAACCCTCCAGAACAACAGAAAACAAGAAAAGTGTTTCGATAATAAAGGAAAATAAGAAGAACATGAAGAAAGGACCCTTAAAGTTAGAAAACAAAATTACAAAACCTACACAAAATAAACAAGACACTGAGTTGAAATGCGCATATTGTAAAAAAGAGTTTAAAGAATTTCGCTATTTAAAGGACCACATATGGATTCACACAAAGATAAAACGGTACAGATGTACGGCTTGCAATGAAAGATTCTCCTATAGAAGAGTTCCAAATCACCAAAAAAGGTGCCTCGGTCTTGCCAAAGGTATACAATGTAAGGTGGTTCAAATGGACAAGTATCGGAACATGACCATAGCACAGCTATATCAACACATAGAACCAAATATGAAAAGTAAAGTAGGACTGGGTGATACTAAACACTTGAAGTCAAACATAAATAAACATGGACTTCCAAATACGAAAAATAAACTTGGACTGGATAAAATCCAACACTGGAAGTCAAAACAGTGTCCGGCATGTGAAAAAACTTATCCTTGCCCACAAAAAGTAAAAGATCATTATATAGCGATACATTTGGGTTTGCTTAGGTTTCCTTGTAGTAAATGCGGAAAAAAGTTCTCTCTTTCATCAAGTCAGTGGTCTCATATGAAGATTTGTAAAGTATCGCCAGTTTTAAAACGGGCAGATAAAGCAGAAAACAAACGTTTGGCTGCAGTAAAAAATGTGTCTATTCGACTGTCGATATTGGCTAATGAGCATGTAGAAAAAATGAAATTGGGAGTGGAGGCTGACAATCCCGAGAAAACACTGGAGAAGAAAACAGAATTGCTACAGACTAAGAAAAGTGAATGTGACATCAAGAAAGTACAAGCTGTGAAATGCCAGGTGATGGTTGCTGTTGAGAAGTTACATGATAATGATTGTTCTGTGGGGGAGAAAAGAAATGATGGGGACAAGAAGGAAACTGGTGTTAATGAAGTAGATTTCGACGATGGAGCAGGTAATGCCCATAAAGGTGATGATGGTGAAGAGGATGAAATCAGTGATAATGGTGATAGTGAGGATTTTGACGAGGAAGAGAAACAAGAAAAAGAGAGTTCTGATGAGGACTATTGGACACATGTTGGACATAAACGTGCAGGTGATAGAACAGAAGATGGAAAACACTGCCAAACAAATGAAGCAACTGTGTCTGTGCCATATACGTGTGTTAATTGTAGAGGACAATTTAGTCTTTGTGATATCCAAAAGCATTTGACCACATGTCAAGCTAAACAGGATGACCAGTAATGATACTATGACCTTGTAGACTACCATAGGTACTAATATAGGTGACTGTTCATGTCTAAATGTAAATTATTGTTTGGGGCAAAATAAAATCCCTTCTCTCTTTTAAAAATGTTGAGAAGAAAAAATACTAAAAAGTTGTAAAAACAAATTTAAAAAATAGTTTTACTATGTAGAAAATGTTTTATGCACTAAATATAAAATGCTGACTCAACAATTTGAGGTTGAAAACTACCGGTATTTGGCTGCCTCGTCAACTAAAATATCTTTATAAGTTGTATTTGGGCTCTTAATTTTAAGGCTGATTTTCAAATCTAATATTATTTATTTACAACTTTATAATCCATGTTCCCTTGATATATAAATCATTTAAATTTAGTGTGTTTGATAATAGAGATTAATGTTCATCCCAAGCAAGCCCCATGTGGTTCCCGGGCAAAGAATAGAGCCACTGGAGATCCCATTAGAAGGGTAGGCAGAGGGGTAGCTTACAATAAGTATAAGTTAAAACATTTAGAGTTTAATTTTTTGTTTGTTATTCATAAACCATTGGTTTAATTATATTGTTGGTGCAATATGGTCAACAATATTATTAATAATATGCTAAAACAATTTGCTTTAAGCTATTCAAACAATTATTATAACCCCGATTTCACAAACTGAAGTGGGGGCTATATAAGAATCATGTTGTCCGTAGCGTTGCATTGCATTATGTCTTGTAACACATTTTTATTACTTGCATTTTTCAGTTTTCAATGGATTGTTCCCAAACTTCATATACACATAACAACTGATGACCTTATGTCCCTCTACATCACCATTGTTGATTGCCTAATTTACTACAGAATTATGGCCCTTTCTTTGACTTCATCCTTCAGTGATAGTTTTAGTTAATAATGATTTGCAAATATGCAAGTTACCTAGAAAACTTATGCGGGTTAACAGTTAACTCAATCTCTGCAATGCGGGTTAACAGTAAACTCAAGCTCTACAATGCGGGTTAACAGTAAACTCAAGCTCTGCAATGGGGGTTAACAATGCTGGTTAACCATAAACTCAAGCTGTGTAATGCGGGTTTAACAGTAAACTCAAGCTCTGCAATATGCAGCTTAACAGTAAACTCAAGCTCTGCAATACGGGTTAACAGTAAACTCAAGCTCTGCAATATGTGGGTTAACAGTAAACTCAAGCTCTGCAATTTGTGGGTTAACAGTTAACTCAAGCTCTGCAATATGCTTGTTAACAGTAAACTCAAGATTTGCAATGCAGGTTAACAGTAAACTCAAGCTCTGCAATGCGGGTTAACAGTAAACTCAAGCTCTGCAATGCGGGTTAGCTGTAAACTCAAGCTCTGCAATGCGGGTTGGCAGTAAACTTAAGCTCTGCAATGCGGGTTAACAGAAAACGCAAGCTCTGCACTGCGGGTTAGCAGTAAACTCAAGCTCTACAGTGTGGGTTAACAGTAAACTCAAGCCCTGCAATGCGGGTTAACAGTAAACTCAAGCTCTACAATATGCAGGTTAACAGTAAACTCAAGCTCTGCAATATGTGGGTTACCGGTAAACTCAAGCTCTACAATGCGGGTTAACAGTATACTCAAGCTCTGCAATGCAGGTTAACTGTAAACTCGAGCTCTGAAATATGCGGGTTAACTGTAAACTCAAGCTCTGCAATGCAGGTTAACTGTAAACTCGAGCTCTGCAGTATGCAGATTAACAGTGAACTCAAGCTCTACAATGCAGGTTAACAGTAAACTCAAGCTCTGCAATATGCAGGTTAACAATTACCTCGAGCTCTGCAATGCGGGTTAACAGTAAACTCAAGCTCTACAATATGCAGGTTATCAGTAAACTCAAGCTCTACAATGTGGGTTAGCAGTAAACTCAAGCTCTACAATGTGGGTTAGCAGTAAACTCAAGCTCTACAATGCAGGTTAACAGTAAACTCAAGCTCTGCAATATGCAGGTTAACATTAAACTCAAGCTCTGCGATGTGGGTTAACTTAAACTCAAGCTCTACAATGCAGGTTAACAGTAAACTCAAGCTCTGCGATGCGGGTTAACTGTAAACTCAAGCTTTGCAATGCAGGTTAACTGTAAACTCGAGCTCTGCAGTATGCGGGTTAACAGTTAACTCAAGCTCTGCAATGTGGGTTAACAGTAAACTCAAGCTCTGCAATATGCGGGTTAACTGTAAACTCGAGCTCTGCAGTATGCGGGTTAACTGTAAACTCAAGCCCTGCAATGCAGCTTAACAGTAAACTCAAGCTCTGCAATGCAGGTTAACAGTAAACTAAGCTCTGCAATGCAGGTTAACTGTAAACTCGAGCTCTGCAGTATGCAGGTTAACTGTAAACTCAAGCTCTGCAATGCGGCTTAACAGTAAATTCAAGCTCTGCAATATGCGGGTTAACAGTAAGCTCAAGCTCTGCAATGTGGGTTAACAGTAAACTCAAGGTCTGCAATATGCGGGTTAACTGTAAACTCGAGCTCTGCAGTATGCGGGTTAACTGTAAACTCAAGCTCTGCAATGCAGCTTAACATTAAACTCAAGCTCTGCAATTCATGTTTACAGTAAACAAAGCTCTGCAATGCAGGTTAACTGTAAACTCGAGCTCTGCAGTATGCGGGTTAACTGTAAACTCAAGCTCTGCAATGCGGCTTAACAGTAAACTCAAGCTCTGCAATATGCGGGTTAACAGTAAGCTCAAGCTCTGCAATGTGGGTTAACAGTAAACTCAAGCTCTGCAATATGCGGGTTAACTTACTGTAAATTCAAGCTTTGCAATGTGGGTTAACAGTAAATTCAAGCTCTGCAATGTGGGTTAACAGAAAACTCGCTCTCTGCAATGCGGGTTAACAGTAAACTCAAGCTCTGCAATATGCGTGTTAATAGTAAATTTAAGCTCTGCAGTTTGCTTGTTAACAGTAAACTCAAGCGCTGCAATGTGGGTTAACAGTAAACTCAAGCGCTGCAATGCGGATTAACATTAAACTCAAGCGCTGCAATGCGGGTTAACAGTAAACTCAAGCGATGCAATGCGGGTTAACAGTAAAATCGAGCTCTGCAATGCAGGTTAACAGTAAACTCGAGCACTGCAATGCGGGTTAACAGTAACTCAAGCTCAACAATGCGGGTTAACAGTAAACTCAAGCTCTGCAATGCAGGTTAACAGTAAACTCAAGCTCTGCAATATGCGTGTTAATAGTAAATTTAAGCTCTGCAGTTTGCTTGTTAACAGTAAACTCAAGCGCTGCAATGTGGGTTAACAGTAAACTCAAGCGCTGCAATGCGGGTTAACATTAAACTCAAGCGCTGCAATGCGGGTTAACAGTAAACTCAAGCTCTGCAATGCTGGTTAACAGTAAAATCGAGCTCTGCAATGCGGGTTAACAGTAAACTCAAGCACTGCAATGCGGGTTAACAGTAACTCAAGCTCAACAATGCGGGTTAACAGTAAACTCAAGCTCTGCAATGCAGGTTAACAGTAAACTCAAGCTCTGCAATGCAGGTTAACAGTAAACTCAAGCTCAGCAATGCGAGTTAACGGTAAACTCAAGCTCTGCACTGCGGGTTAACAATAAACTCAAGCTCAGCCATAAAAATAAAGTTTAATGTGTGTGCAGGATTCGTAAGAAAATAAATGGCAAATATTAGCATGCTCATGAATTGACAATGGTTAAATATGATTTATATGTAGGTTGTTATGTAAACAATGTTTGTATGACAGGTCTATAATAATTACTTTTGTTACCATAAAATTACAATTTTATATTTATTTTTGTTGTTTTTGGTCAATGATGACCAAGCACTCATTTTACTTTTTTATGCTCCCGCCAAAGTGGGTTATACTGGCTTTGTCCATTCGTTCGTACATCTGTCATTTTTGCTCTTTTTCTCGAAATTCTTTCATAAGTTTTTTCCATATTTTATTTATTGATTACTAAGGTCGTACAAAAACATTCCTATTTCTGATCACCAAGGTCAAGGTCATGCACATGGAAGTTTTGCGTTTAGCAGGGCATTAGTTGGATAGCCAACATTTCTAGTCAAACTTTAAAGTTAAATGGTCTATACTTTTGTATTTTTAGATGATTACATTTCATTTATTTTGTATTTAAGAGGCACTACCTATATCTACGCGACTTTTAATGTAAAATATTGAATACTCAATATTACTGCATTTATATGTATACAAAGCTATTTAATGAGTATTTTAAGAAGAAACATGGTTCGTATTCCTGTTCTGTAAGTTATTAATTATGATCTTAACAATATCTTGAATAAAATGCTGCCCTTCCGTTTATTTCTGCCGGAGAACTACGTGTTTCTACGATTTTCTCGGACATGCGCAGTGCGATTCAGTTGAACGAAAACAAACGATTCGGGGCATTTCCGATAGTAAACGAATCGATCGGAACTCTTCGCTAATCCGACGAGGCTGTTTCAGTTGTAAATGAATAAGATCGGAAAATCTCCGCAATCGGCTTGTCTAAAACAATTACAAATACAATTTCAAAAATCCGATCTTTTCAATCCTGTTTTTTCCCCAGCAAAATGCATATTTTACATGGGGTGAAATTATTGCCATATACCTTTTTCATAGTCCTCTTTATGATTAAGTAAAGTTTATATCAATTGGTGAAAAAGATATAGGTACTCTTAAATAAACGATCAAGTTTTAAATTGCTTTATTATCTTTTTTCTCTCTTTTTAGCTCTACTGGCCGAAGGCTTATGGGATGGTGTGTTGTCCGTCGTCCGCCGTCCGTCCGTTGTCCGTCGTCCGTTAACTTTTGCCTTGTGAACACTCTAGGGCCTTCATTATTAATCAAATCTTTTCGAAACTTTGCCAGTGTCTTTATATCAATAAAAGCTCGGACGAGTTCGAAAACCAGCCAGATCGGAATAATTTCACTGGAGTTATGGCCCTTGTTTTGCTGAAAAATGCCATATTAAACCTTGTGAACACTCTAGCACCTTCATTTATTATTTGATCTTTACCAAGCTTGCACAGATTGTTAATATCAATGAAAGCGTGGACAAGTTCGAAAACCAGCCAAATCAGATCAGTAACACTGGAGTTATGGCCCTTGGTTTTCTGAAAAGTGCTATTTTCTGCCTTGTGAACGCTCTAGCACCTTCATTTATAATTTGATCGTTACCAAACTTGCACATATTGTTAATACCAACTATAGCTTGGACAAGTTCGAAAATCAACTGAATTGGGTCAGTAACACCAGAGTTATGGCCCTTGTTTTTCCTGAAAAATGCCATTTTCTGCCTTGTGAACATTCTAGCACCTTCATTTATTATTTGATCTTTATCAAACTTGCACAGATCGTTAATATCAATGAAAGCTCAAACGAGTTCGAAAACCAGCTAAATTGGATCAGTAACACCAGAGTTATGGCCCTTGTTTTTTCTGAAAAATGCTATTTTTTGCCTTGTGAACACTCTAGGGCTTTCAATATTAATCGGATCTTTACTTAACTTTGCCAGTGTCTTTATATTAATGAAAGCTTCAACAAGTTCAAAAATCGGCAAGATTGAAATAATTTCACAGGAGTTATGGCCCTTGTTTTGCTGAAAAATGCCATATTAAGCCTTGTGAACACTGTAGCATCTTCATTTATTAGCTCTACTGGCCTTCCATTAGCTCTACTGGCCGAAGGCCAGCAGAGCTTATGGGATGGCGAGTTGTCCGTCGTCCGTCTGTTAACTTTTGCCTTGTGAACACTCTAGGGCCTTCATTATAAATCGAATCTTTACGAAACTTTGCCAGTGTCTTTATATCAATGAAAGCTCGGACAAGTACGAAAACCAGCCGGATCCGATAAATTTCACCGGAGTTATGGCCCTTGTTTTGCTGAAACATGCCATATTAAGCCTTGTGAACACTCTAGCACCTTCATTTATTATTTGATATTTACCAAACTTGCACAGATTGTTAATATCATTGAAAGCTCGGACAAGTTCGAAAACCAGCCAAATTGGATCAGTAACACTGGAGTTATGGCCCTTGTTTTTTCTGAAAATTGCTATTTTCTGCCTTGTGAACGCTCTAACACCTTTGTTTATTATTTGATTGTTACCAGACTTGCACAGATTGTTAATACCAATGATAGCTTGGACAAGTTCGAAAATCAGCTGAATTGCTTCTGTAACACCAGAGTTATGGCCCTTGTTTTTTTCTGAAAAATGCCATTTTCTGCCTTGTGGACACTCTAGCACCTTCATTTATTATTTGATCTTTACCAAACTTGCACAGATTGTTAATATCAATGAAAGCTTGAACAAGTTCGAAAACCAGCTAAATCGGATTAGTAACACCCGAGTTATGGCCCTTGTTTTTTCTGAAAAATGCTATTTTTTGCCTTGTGAACACTCTAGGGCCTTCAATATTAATCAGATCTTTACTTAACTTTGCCAGTGTCTTTATATCAATGAAAGCTTGAACTAGTTCGAAAACCGGCAAGATCGGAGTTATGGCCCTTGTTTTGCTGAAAAATGCCATATTAAGCCTTGTGAACACTCTATCACTTTCATTTATTATTTGATCTTTACCAAACTTGAACAGGTTATTAATATCAATGAAAGCTTGAACAAGTTCGAAAACCAGCTAGATCGAACCGTTAACAGCGGAATTATTGCCCTTGATTTAGTTAAAAATGCTATAGTTTGCTTCGTTAAGACGATAGGGGCTTCATTGTTCATTTGATCTTTACCAAACTTTATCAGATTGTTAATATCAATGAAAGCTAGGACAGGTTCGAAAACCATTCATATCGGAGCAGTAACAGCGGAGTTATGGCCCTTGATTTAGTGCAAAATGCTATATTTTGCCTCGTTAAAGACTGTATTTTTTATCCGATCTTTACCAAACTTTATCAGATTGTTAATGTCAATAAAAGCTCGGTCAACTTCAAAAACACACAGATTGGATCAGTAACAGCGGAGTTTTTTTTTTTTTTTTTTTTTTTTTGAATTTTTGTTTAGCTCTATGTTGGACCATTCGGACCAGTAACAGAGGAGTTATGGCTCTTGATTTAGTTACAAATGCTATATTTTGCCTTGTTAATACGGTAGGGATTTCATTTTTCAATCTGATCTTTACCAAACTTTTCCAGATTTTTCAGTTATGGCCCTTGTTTTAGTTGAAAAGCTGTTTTTTGTCCAAAACTTTCAAAAAACCATAAATGGCAGTCTCTCGCTTCATTGATGTTATAAGAGCCATGTTAGCCAGTAGAGCGTCCACAGGCCCTCTTGTTATTTGATCTTTACCAAACTTTATCAGATTGTTAATGTCAATAAAAGCTCGGTCAAGTTCGAAAACCCGACAGATCGGACCAGTAACAGCGGAGTTATTGACCTTGATTTAGTTAAAAATGCTATATTTTGCCTAGTTAAGACGATATGGCCTTCATTGTTCATCCGATCTTTACCAAACTATCAGATTATTAATATCAATGAAAGCTCGGACAATTTGGAAACCCTTCATATCGGACCAGTAACAGCAGAGTTATGGCCCTTGACTTAGTTCAAAATGCTATATTTTGCTTCTTTAAGACTATTTTATATCCGATCTTTACCAAACTTTATCAGATTGTTAATGTCAATAAAAGCTCGGTCAAGTTCGAAAACCAGACAGATCGGACCAGTAACAGCGGAGTTATGGCCCTTGATTTTGTTAAAACCCCAATTCAATTGATTTTGTTAAAAATGCTATAATTTGCCTCTTCTTACGATAGGGCCTTCATTTTGCATCTGATCTTTGCCAAACTTTACCAGATTTTATGACTTTCTTCTTTTTATATTATTATTTGAATTTATTTTTTTTATTTTTTTTTATTTATTTTTTTACATTTTTTTTTTTATTTTTTTTATTTACATTTTAAAAAAAAAAATTAAAATTTTGTTTTGATTTTTTTTTTACATTTGTTTTTAGCTCTATGTTGGACCAGTCGGACCAGTAACAGAGGAGTTATGGCTCTTGATTTAGTTAAAAATGCTATATTTTGCCTCATTAATATAGTAGGGCCTTCATTTTTCATCTGATCTTTACCAAACTTTACAAGAGTCTTTAGTTATGGCCCTTGATTAAGTTGAAAAGCTGTATTTGCCCAAAACTTTCCAAAAAACGTAAATGGCAGTCTCTTGCTTCATTGATGTTATAAGAGCCATGTTAGTCAGAAGAGCGTCCACAGGCCCTCTTGGGCCTCTTGTTTAAGATGTTTATGGTTTAAAGATTTCTTGTTTTTTAAACATTATTGCTTTTATTGGTCAACATTGTATATTATTATTATTATAAAACTGTAAAAATAAATATTTCAGCTGTACTATACATGTATGTAAATATAAAGTTGCAGATGTATATGTGTTATGTATCATTGTGTTAATATATGGTTTATAGGGTTGGGAGTCAATTTACATAATGTAGATTTACCTTTAAACTATCTTAACCCGCCAAATTACGGCCAAATTAAAAAACTGTTTATCAAAACTCTATCCGGGTGGTCAGGTCATATAAAAATGTATATGTGCCAATTAAAAGTATAGGATTGTTCGCAGGTTCTTAAAATACTCATTATTTGACGACGTATTCCCAATATATGTGAATAAAAGATAAAAAACACACACCCGTCAGTTTTCACTCTTTTATATGCATGATATTAATTTGTGGAAAATCTGGCCACAGCAGCTTTGCGTAATTATGTCCAACCAAAAGGTCGGAATGTCTCATCACTTGCTCTCTCTGCCAACATTTGCTACATGTATATATTGCCATCATTTGCATTGCCATCATATGCTATTGCCATCATTTGTATTGCCATCATATGCTATTGCCATCATTTGCATTGCCATCATTTGCATTGCGTGAGGAAGCTATCCAGCTGGCTTGCGGAACGTCGGTGGTTCTACCCAGGTGCCCGCCCGTGCACAAAAATTGCCCGGAGGGGCACCTGGGGTCTTCCTCCACCAGCAGAAGCTGGAAAGTCGCCATATGACCTTAGCTGTTGGTGCGACTATAAAATCCAATTCAATTCAATTCATTTGCATTGCCATCATATGCTATTGCCATTGCCATCATTTGAATTGCCATCATATGCTATTGCCATATGCTGTTTCTATCATTTTGCATTGCCATAATTTGCTATTGCCATATATAATAAATGCTACTAATTTTCACTCAAGCTCCAAAAATTGTGGAGTGCACGGGTTATGCACAATAGATCCGGGCAACACCCTAGTCTCTAATTATGCCATCACAAATTTTTAGGATGAAATTTATGAATTAGAATGTCGATAGACTGAAACACCTTCCACAGCCAGGATGATCACCATTGGTGAAGCCGTTGGTCAGGGGAGATAATCCAGTCATACGACGGTGACTAAAATAGATCCACACCAGTGTAACCCAGTGAAGCCATGGCCAGGGGAGATAATCCATTTACCGCATTACCGATGAGACATTCCAAACCCTTGGCCGGTAGAATTTTGCCTACCCGTGGAACCATTTTTCAATTGAATACTCTCTTAGCGAGGATGATCTTCAAGAAGAAGCCGAGGCCAGAAATAATACAATTGTGTTTGGTTATGATCGAAAAACTACAAAGCCGCTGCGACTTTAATAATAAAACAAAAGTAATCATAGATTTTGAGAATTGTTCCTTCAACCTCTATATATGCTCTTCCAAAGAAAATTATTTCGTGTAATGTCCTGGAATGTCAACACTTCAAACTATTATCTGTTCCGACACATTCTGACACAAACTACTGTCACATAAACCATCATAAGCTACTGTCACATAAACCATCGTAAACGATCCCTCTTGCCCTGCTAAACTTATTCCGATATTTGCACGAGGGAATATTCCAGAGGTCTCCATGCACATGCCGGCTTGTCTGGCTTTCGGGATGTGGCGGATTCTGTGCTTGCCCTGCTTGACAACTCCAGTGACAGCGAAATTGTAAATTAACTCGCAGCAACCGGTTTAAACTAGAACAATATTATGTATACTGAAGTCATAGAGACATGTAATAATTTAAATACAAATTCACAACGTTATAGCTATCATTAACAAATTATAATTAACTGACTAGCACATGATGTATACTGAAGTCATAGACATGTAATAATGTAAATACAAATTCACAACGTTGTAGCTATCATTAACAAATTATAATTAACTGACTAGCACTTGTAATCTCATCTCAAATGTTGACTAGATGCTATAAACTAGTTTCATTACATATATCGACACTTCGATAATATAATACGGGGAGGTGGGAGGGTTCGAACTTTCTTTTTCGCAGAAGAGATTGAAGAGGAATTAAACTTTATCGCGCACGCGCAGTTGTTAAATAATTCAATAGTACAAGTCGGCATCTCCCTCAACTATACTCGTAGGCGAAAATAAAGCTGGCTATTTTTAACAAGTGGCAATAGCCAAACTTATTTGACGACTTACTCCCAATATATGTGAATAAAAGATAAAAAACACACACCCGTCAGTTTTCACTCTTTTATATGGGGGTCCCAAAGGGGTCTTGCGTGAAAACGTGATCGGGGTGTTTTTTAAAACGTGACACGTGAAACAAACAATATTTTTGCGTGATTGCGTGAAAATTATATCAGCGTGATCCGTGATTTTGGTCTTGGTAAAATGTGACCGCGTGATATGGTGACGTGAAACGTGAATTTTTAGTCCTTTTCAGTCTTTTTAGTGTCGCTCCTCCTCCCCCGAGCCTCCCCCAAGAGCTGAACTTTCGTACTTGCGCGAACATCTGGCACGGGGAATCCCCGGGGACACTACAGTCAGCCGAGTCGTGTATCAGATATAGTATAGGCAGTATAGACTGGTGGTATGCCGACAGTTTCACTGACATAGCTTACTACATTACAAGTAGCACTGGTCGGCCTGGAACTAGTCTAATATAGTTTGCTGACAAAAGTGGTCTCCCTTGACTGGATTCCAAATCTTTTACTATTTGTATGATGGTCTCGGTAGTACAACATAATACCGCTAGGTGCGCTCATCCACATCTATTATAAACGTGAAATGTGAAAGTTCTGCTATTTTCACGTGAAGACGTGATCCTTCTTTTTATTTTACGTGATCACGTGAACACAACCCCCCCTTTGGGACCCCCTTATATGCATGATATTAATTTGTGGAAAATCTGGCCACAGCAGCTTTGCGTAATTATGTCCAACCAAAAGGTCCAAATGTCTCGTCACTTGCTCTCTCTGCCAACATTTGCTACATGTATATATTGCCATCATTTGCATTGCCATCATATGCTATTGCCATCATTTGTATTGCCATCATATGCTATTGCCATTGTAGCAATTATGCTAGAACCAGTCCAGGCAAATACGTCACTTCCGGTTTGTAGCCTGGAATTCATTACAAATCCAGAGCTCATGCAAAGCAGACGTTAACCAATACAGTGGAAAACCTCCATCTGACTTCTGATTATGAGAGTTACCATTTGTAATCACTGTGTTATATGTATATCTAGGGCAAGATTGCTTTAATGGCGTTGTCGGCGCTAATGTACCTAGAGGCACATATTGGGAAAATCCCACTTGTGGAATTCACATCGACAGCAAAGTTATGCTCGATGCAGAATTTCGGTCTGTTGCTGATAAATTCGGTAGACAACTGTTGTATGTCATTTTATGACATTTTATGT
Source organism: Cyrtodaria siliqua (assembly GCA_037043455.1). Taxonomy (NCBI): domain Eukaryota; kingdom Metazoa; phylum Mollusca; class Bivalvia; order Adapedonta; family Hiatellidae; genus Cyrtodaria; species Cyrtodaria siliqua. Next base: position 70,154 of record JAWPHD010000235.1, on the reverse strand, counting down.
CCGTTAGCACTCTAAAAGAGAAAAAATTGTCGGTTTTTATCTTTTATTGTGTTGCGGTAAACGCAATTTGGCGGGAAGGCAGCCATACCATATCCGGCTTGCTCAACTTGGAAGCATGCGCAGTGATATGTATTTGAGACCACGAGGCATTGCAAATTGTAAACATCCGTTTTGCAAACTGGAACATCAAAATCGAAATAAAAACATTGATTAAGAAATCTTTAGAGTTCAAAATTATTATATGATAAACTTTAAAAGAAATATTCAAACTCTAAAATAAAATGATCATTATTATTTTTTTATTACAGAGCACTTTAGTTAGTCTTTACTTAGTCTTTACTCTTGCATTGCTCTTAAAGGGATATATTCACTTCGAGATTTTTTTTTTTTTTAAAGCTACACTTAATTGCTCACACTAAACGAAAGAGATTGTCGGTTTCTTCTCTTTTGGTGTGTTGCGGTAAGTAAACTTTTTTAAAGGTGATATATTCTTTAGAAAGGGTACATAGTGTTCAAGAATATATATAAAAAAAAATTAAGGTGACACTTACTCGCTCACACTAAACGAAAGAGATTGTCGGTTTCTTCTCTTTTAGTGTGTTGCGGTAAGTAAACTTTTTTAAAGGTGATATATTCTTTAGAAAGGGTACATAGTATTCAAGATTTAATTTTTTTTTATTAAAGAGACACTCGCTCCCACTATAGAAAGAAATTGTCGAACTCTTCTCTTTTAATGTGTTGATATATATACACTTGTTTTTTTTATTTTTTTAAAGGGACACTTACTCGCTCACTCTAAACGAAGGAAATTGTCGGTTTCTTCTCTTTTATTGTGTTGCGGTAAGTAATATTTTTTTTAAGAGAATATATACACTTGAGAATAATTTTTTTAAAGGGACACTTACTCGCACACTAAACGAAAGAAATTGTCGGTTTCTTCTCTTCTAATGTGTTGCGGTAAGGAATATATTATTTTTTTAAAGGGACACATGCCATTTTTTTTTTTTTTTTTGAAAGGGACATTTATCAACATTTTTTATAATAATTCTTTCCATTAGACTTAATAGTTAAAAGGGGGAGGAGTGTGGTGATATTGAGTACCCGGTGGCCCGGTAAGCTCAGTTGGTAGAGCACTCGCCCTGTAAGCGAGGGGTCCCGGGTTCGAGTTGGGGTTTATTATATTGAAAAGGGTAGAAGTCTCTGATGGTTCTAAGGAAAGCGCAGGACCACAAAGAGTACATTAGAATCAAACCATTCTAGTGTCATACCACAGGATGGTGGGGTAATGAAACGAGACCAACATCCTAGTGTGGCATCACAGGATCACAGACGAGCATCCTAGTGTGGCACCACAGATTTACAGACTGGCATCCTAGTGTGGCATCACAGGATATACAAAGGTCCAGATGGAGATCCCAAAGGATGAAGAATGGAAGCGTGCGGTGCCAAAAGGGGGAGAAGGATATCCGGTCTTCAACCTCCAGAGGGATTCTAGTGCATGCGGTACAGTTAGCAAGGGACCTAGGAATGATCAGGGGCATCTCCAAAGAGTCCTACATGCAGCTGGCCAAAGGGCAATATGGTCTGGCCGTAGAGAGGAAATATGTGCCATGGATACGAGATTTCCAATGGGCATGTGAGATATTTCTTAGCCGGAAGGAAATAAAGGACAATTTTCCTATTCCAAAGGACATCGGCCAACCCAAGCAGCGGTCAACCAAACAGCGAGTTGCTAAATCAGGGACCGTCGCTAGACCCAAGGAGGCTGATGCGAAAGTCATCAATGGGCATGTGAGATATTTCTTAGCCGGAAGGAAATAAAGGACAATTTTCCTATTCCAAAGGACATCGGCCAACCAAAACAACGGTCAGTGCCACAGCGAGTTGCTAAATCAGCGACCGTTTTGCTAAATCAGCGACCATCACTAGACCAAAGGATGCCAAGGCTGACGCCAATCCAACCGGTGATTTATCTGAGATGGAAATAGATATCCGGATACCACAAACAAGGGAAGGAACAGCGTCTCACCTGCTCCAGCAAAACCGATCACGATTTCATGGGCATGTGAGACCTCTCCCTCCCTCCTTCGAGATTATCTGTTGCCCAGGGAGGCATCTATACCAAAGAAGAAGAAGTCCATCATACCAAGAGCTGAGACTGGTCACAGATCTGTAAGCCCGAGACTGAAGACAGGACCAACTCCCTTGGTGGTGGATTTCAGAATATCACGGCCAGCCAGGGCGATCATTAAGGCACAAACGGTATGAGACGCGGGTGTTCTACAAGGACTACCAGGAATCTTTGTCCACCTAGGGACCGGAGAAGCCCATCCAGGGAACACCAGGAACGCCGAAAAAGTCGACAAGATTCCTACAACAAGGATCACCGGTGATCTTCGAGTCCACCTATGGACCGGAGAAACCCTTCCAGGAAATCCAAGGAACGCCGAAAAGATTTGCGTCCTCATTTGGACCGGAGAGTTTCGCGTTCGCCACGGAGGGCAGTGAAATACTACTCACCGGTGTGTGAACGACCAAGAAGTTCGCGTTTATCCCGGAGAAGTCCATCCAGGAAACATAGACGACGCCATAGAGATCCGAGTTCCCCTTTGGACCGGAGGCTTGCCCAACAGGTTCACCGAATTTCACAACGCCAATCACCTTCGCACCGGGATCACAGAGGTTCGCATTCTTCTAGGAGATCTCCAGTAGACCCTTGTAGAAGGCGATCTCTGGATGATCCCATAGACAAGGATCGAAGAGCTCCACTCAAGAGAGTACAAGATTCCCCCCTACCAACTGAACCAGCCAAGAAGATTAAAAGATCTTGCTGTCCTTTAGAGGATTGTGGAGTTTATGCCCGCAGAGTGAAACAACATGTTTACTCTAAACACATACCGGTAGTGTTTCACGATTTTGAGACCCCGGAAATGCTGAGTAGTGGTTCGTTTCAGGAGCGCCGTCATGTATTAGGACTCAAACTCTTGGCTACCATGGTCCTTGGTGCTGATGGAACTCCAGAGAGACTGTTAAGGTTTGTCGAGACGAACCTGTGGATTGACCCGCTAGCTACTATAACCCCCGAGACCGGGAGAGCGATGCTAAGCTTGTGTCAAGCCGCAGGGTGGATTGTTCCAGGGAGATTTACCCTGAATCCTGTCAACTCGCCAGCCGTGCTCATCCATTGGAGACCATTGTCATTCCTTATGAGTCGTCTCACAGGACCGGACTCTAGACTAATGTGGGAGCATTTTGGACCGGATGTTGAACCAGTTCAAACAACTGCGTCTCAATCTGTTCCTGGGTTCAGCAAGTCCCGAAGGAATCGACCTAATCCCATCAGACGGGCCAAGGCCAAGAATCAGGAAACACACGTCTCTGAAGAGAATCAGGAAACCCCAGCCAAGGAGGAGTCAGTATCCAAGGAGCGAAGCCGCGTGTTGACTTCTACTACAGGAGTACCAGTCTCGTTGACTTCAACCACATGTGGATCACTATCAAGGATGTCCCAGTCTGTGTTCGCTTGTGGAACAACAACTGGACTGAAGATGTCCCTTGTGGAAGAGCCCCTACCAAGGCAGGTACAGGATCTAACTCTGGTATCGGACGTCACCATGAAGGACCTGGAACTGCATTATCAGGATAGTCCAGACAAACCTAATGCTGGATCCATCGAAATTCCATCCCAGAGTGAAGAAGAGGCTTTGCCGAGATCCGATCATGGCAGTCTAGATGGGTCACCCACCAAATTAAGGACAGACGTCATTGTGACAGAGCCCAGTCTCGTTGAGTCTCCTTCAGAGCTAACGACAGACGCGAGTGTTGCTAGTGTCGTGTATACCAACCCGAGGACTCTTCCTGCTATAACCGTTTTGGGGTCATGTGTGTCCCCTTCGGGACCCAGGCCCTCCTACGCAGCGATGGCAAAGAGGTCTCCGGTTGCCCGAATAAGTCCTCGAGCTCGACAAAGTCCCGAGACGAAACCTCCGGAACCCGCTCTCTTGACCAGCAGAAACAACGAGGCCTTTGATAGCCACTTTCATCTCGATCGTCTTTCTAAGACCTTAAACGTATCAATGAAGGACCTAGAGAGAGTGGTTACTCAAAGCACTGAGGTAATATCTCAACACCCAACAACCCTGGTGGGAGGAGTAATGTTTTTTTGTGACCCAATAAATCATGGGAACATACCGTGGGGTTTAGGTAGTCAATGGAGAGTTGCTGTGGGCGTTCGTCCTAAGAAGATCGAGCAACTTACCCCGGCAAGATTTGATCGTCTGGCCCAAATTCTGATGAAACCAGAAGTGGTAGCTTTAGGGGAAGTAGGTCTAGATTATACTGACCCCTCTACATCATGGGAAAATCAGACCCGAACGTTGAAAAAGGTATTGGGCCTGTGCAATCCAAGGCTGGTGTTAGTCCCACACATAAGAGGCAGTAGAGGAGACCATCTGGCAGAAGTCTCAACTCACTGCCTGGACATAGTAAAGCGTCACTGCCCACCAGAACAAGGAATACGCTTACACTGTTTCGGTGGGGACCTGGACCAGCTAAAGGCATGGAGAAGTGCGTTTCCGAATTGCTACTTCGGATTTACTGGGCAAGTTTCTCGGTTTAATAAAGACCAACGAGAAGCACTTAAAGCCGTCCCGCAGGATCGACTCCTCATAGAGACCGATGCACCCTATTTACCCATGCTCATTGGGTTGGTTGTCACAACACCTGCTTACATTGGAGACGTGGCATACCAGGTGGCCCGGGTACGACTAGAACCAGTTTCAGTCGTTATTCAGACTTCCAGGGTGAATGGGGAACAACTGTATGTGGCCTCATCCGTGGAGGAATCAACGACGAACATGTAAAAAGACAGTTACAGTCCCCGGACTAGAATGTATTTCAGTCCATTCTGGGTGAGGAAACTAAAAGGAGGCTAGGACTAGAATCTAATTCAGTCCCAGTTTACAAAAATACTTCTCAAGCTGAAGACTCACAAAGGACTAGAGCTTGTCTCAGCCCACAATCCAGGTGAGAAAGACTCAAAGAATTCCACGAAGTTCTACAAAAGAGAACGGGGAGGTGTGTAGCAATTGTGCTAGAACCAGTCCAGGCAAATACGTCACTTCCGATTTGTAGCCTGGAATTCATTACAAATCCAGAGCTCATGCAAAGCAGACGTTGAACCAATACAGTGGAAAACCTCCATCTGACTGTTTCTGACTTCTGATTATGTGAGTTACCATTTGTAATCACTGTGTAATATGTATATCTAGGGCAAGATTGCTTTACCATCATTTGCATTGCCATCATATGCTATTGCCATCATTTGCATTGCCATTATATGCTATTGCCATTGCCATCATTTGCATTGCCATCATATGCTATTGCCATATGCTGTTTCTATCATTTTGCATTGCCATAATTTGCTATTGCCATGTATAATAAATGCTACTAATTTTCACCCTTCAAGCTCCAAAAATTAGAGAGTACACGGGTTATGCACAATAGATCCGGGCAACACCCTAATCTCTAATTATGCCATCACAAATTTTTAGGATGAAATTTATGAATTAGAATGTCGATAGACTGAAACACCTTCCACAGCCAGGATGATCACCATTGGTGAAGCCGTTGGTCAGGGGAGATAATCCAGTCATACGACGGTGACTAAAATAGATCCACTGCGATAAGGACAGTCGACAGCCGGTTGATCACCAGTGTAACCCAGTGAAGCCATGGCCAGGGGAGATAATCCATTTACCGCATTACCGATGAGACATTCCAAACCCTGGGCCGGTAGAATTTCGCCACAGCAAATTACATTAATGTGTCCCCCAAGTATAACGGGCAAGGAATAACGGTTCAATCAAGCCTTATTATGTCTGGGTTTGATATGAATGACATAATTGAGTTTTTTAATGAATTTAAAAATATAGAATTGCCCTTGTCAGTTAAGTGTGTTCCATCCCGTACATTAAACAAACTTGTATCAGTCACTGAGATGTTGTGTACCATGATTTTAAGTATACCGAAAGTAGACTTACATTCGAGTATTATCAAAGTACTGCACCTACTAAACTTCTCATTTAATAGTTTATACAACATTTATATGGGTTTCTAACGCCTGGTATAACTTGTGTATGCATTCATGACACATAAGTTGTAAAAGTAGCAGGTGCCAAACCGGTCTCGAAACAGTATGATATATACAGTGCAATTTGCGTTACTGGGAGGGGCCAGTCCGCAGACAACTTGTACAGATTACGAAACCTAACAACCGACAGTAGTACATTTTTATAGACTAGATTTGTGTTGATTGCCATACTAGCAGTTTCGAGCCTTCTGGCGCCTGACTGAATATATTCCAAAGATGGCTGGGCATATTCTCTGGCTCTTGTTCTGCCCAAGGTGCAAGGCGACGAAATTTGTCTAACTGTAATCGAGAAAGGCAATGATGAATCGGTTAATACATTACTCTTTCCACTATTATGTTTTGATTTTACGGTGACATTGAGTTCCAAGCATTTCACTGTGAAAGCTCTTAGCAAAACCATAACATTTACTGATTTAGAAGACATTGTATTAATTATGTTCACCACTGCCATATTGTCACATAGGAATATTATCTTTTTTATTGCGCAAACTCACAGTCCCCCCAAATGTGTAATGACACCAACAGTGGAAAAAGTTCGAGCACTGTGATATCATTAGTTATTCCATTCTTAAACCAATCCTCAGGCCATACTGCACTTATCCATTTTCCTGCAAATAATGCACCAAATCCCAAAACTGTACCTGCTGCACTATCTGTGTACAACTCCACATCAGCATTAGATACCCAAAATCGGTCATGGAAAACGGACACTCCATTGAAATCATTAAAAAAGGTCAACCACATGGCTAAATCTTGACGAATGCCTTCGTTAATTCTAATGTGGTGGTGCGGTTTGGTCAGGCCGCAAATTGAATCAATTAGTCTTCTACAAAATGGTCTTCCTGGTACAATTGCTCTACATGCAAAATTGAGTACACCGATTAGCGACTGCATCATTCTCAAAGTGACCTTTTCTTTATTTAACATTTCTTGTATTTTTTTAATGATTTCTTCAATCTTTTCTTTTGGGGTCCGTATTACCATTTTCTCTGAATCTAGTTCAAGGCCTAAGAAACAAATTATTGTTTTTGGACCCTCTGTTTTATCTTGCGCAATGGGTACCCCAAGACGTTGCATACATCGATCAAAATGCTCCATGAGACGCTTACACTCTGTTGTATCTTTTTTACCTCCAAATAGAAAGTCAAGATAATGTATTAATGTGCGGACTGGTGCATTGTTTTTTATGCAAAATTCGAGAAACCTTGCAAACTTTTCAAACGTACTGCAACTAATCGAACACCCAAAAGGCATGCATTTGTCAAAATAATATTTTCCTTCAAACGTAAAACCAAGTAATTCAAAGTCTTGTGGTTGAACCGGTAATAATCGGAAAGCTGATTTTATATATGCTTTTCCAAGTAAACACCCTTTCCCCAGATCTTGTACCATGTGCACTGCTTCGTCAAAGTTTGTGTATTGAACCGACGACAGCTGCGGATCAATATAGTCATTGACAGAATAGCCCTGCGGATATGATAGGCGATGTATTAACCTAAATTCACCGGGTACTTTCTTAGGAACTAATCCAATAGGAGATATACGTAAATTAGGTAATTGTCTGGCGTCATAAGGACCTGCAACCCGGCCTGCTAATATTTCTTTATCTATTTTACTTTTAATCTATTTAGGATTAATTTGTGCAGACACTAGCTTTTTTGCCTCTGTAGGTACACGTGGACCTTCATAATGTATTGGGAACCCGTTTTTAAAACCACTTAAAATAATATTTGAATCCTCATGTTTATATTTTAATAATTCCGCCTCAATGTTCGCTAAATTAATTGGTGTAGTTGCTAAGCAGTACAATTTATTATTGCTTGTTCTATCATTAGTGCCTGTAATATGCACGCCCCCTCGGCTAGATCTACCTCTGAACCCCCGAAATGCACTTGACCCCCTTGGAATGTAATCGATTTGTGTTCGTGTATGATGGTGCAGGTGCTGTGCTCGCCGTCGGGCAATTCAATCTACTGTGCTGAGTATTATGGCACACTGCACAAACATATATGGCTGTATTTGCAATTAAAATACACACAACTCCCTCTATTAAAATCATTACAAGGCGCTGATAAGCCCATTAAACTATGAGTTAGTAACTCTTTAATTCGACGCTCCAGTTTTGGGGTTTGCTATGGTTGGTTAAAGCTGTTTATATTATGTCTATGTAGTTTGGATTCTCAAAATATGCAAGTTATATATATATACCTCGTCGTCAGTAGATTTTGAAATGGTGTACATATGTTGTAAAATTTGGCTGTTGTTGGCGGGATAGCTACTTTAATTCGAACATAATTACAGGCTGTGGGAATAATGTATAACATCAAACTGCGCTAACTTCCCACAACTGATATTATATAAAACTGAATTTGAAAACATGTAAAACAGGATATTATTTTGTCACCTTTTCGAAGAAAAATGCGATACATAGGGATCACTTTGTCGTCCTTCAGTCCGTCCGTCTGTCAGTCCGTCCGTCTGTCAGTCAGTCCGTCACGAAAACTTAACGTTGGCTATAACTTTCTCATTTCTTAATATTTCTTCATCAAACTTTCAATATACATGTTTACTCATCATGACAACATCGACATAACCATACTAAAATATAAAGGTCAAGGCACACTGAAGGTCATTGTATGGTTTAAATACTCATTTTTTTCTTCACGAAAACTTAGGCCAGTTTGTCAGGGTCATTTATCTGGGTCCAAAAATACCTTGTTACACTGACAAAGCGCTGACAGGTGACACACGTGTTCCACGGAACACCCATCTAGGATAGTACATAATGATGATATAATCATTGCATGGTGTTTGACTACCAGTTTATATATTGTTGACCCGGCATTATGTGTGGACATTTGTGTGAGTGATTGTATGTAGTACTATATATCAATCTACAGTCTACTTGAAGCAGATATAGTGCTGCCACACTGGAATACCACGCCATAGTACGATACCCCGCCCAGTCACTTTTATCTGACACCAGGCCAACCAGATATTGCATTACCCATTATTTGCTCGTCAAGCAAGGGTTACAAGTAACTACTACCATTTTAAAGTCATTGGTATGACGCTGGCCAGGGGACTTGAACCCACGACCTCCCGATTGCAAGTCAAACTCCCTAACCACTACACTTCGGTTTTACACATTATAATTAGCACCTACATTTATTAATCCATTATCATGTTAACTTTAAACCTGCTTGCATACGACAGGGACTGTAGATAGAAAGGGATGGGGCAATGCGCAATATAACAGGGACTGTTACGTGTAGATAGACGGGGATGGGGCAATGCGCAATATAACAGGAACTGTTGATAGACGGGGATGGGGCAATGCGCAATATAACAGGGACTGTAGATAGACGGGGATGGGGCAATGCGCAATATAACAGGGACTGTAGATAGATGGGGATGGGGCAATGCGCAATATAACAGGGACTGAAGATAGACAGGGATGGGGCAATGCGCAGTATAACAGGGACTGTAGATAGACGGGGATGGGGCAATGCGCAATATAACAGGGACTGTCGATAGATGGGGATGGGGCAGTGCGCAATATAACAGGGACTGCAGACAGACAGACAGAGACTGTAGATAGACGGGAACTGTAGATAGACGGGGATGGGCAATGCACAATATAACAGGGACTGTAGACAGATGGGGATGGGGGCAATGCGCAATATAACAGGGACTGCAGACAGACAGACGGAGACTGTAGATAGACGGGAACTGTAGATAGACGGGGAAGGGCAATGCACACTATAACAGGGACTGTAGATAGACGGGGATGGGGCAATGCAAAATATAACAGGGACTGTAGATAGACGGGGATGGAGCAATGCGCAATATAACAGGGACTGTAGATAGACGGGGATGGGGCAATGCGCAATATAACAGGGACTGTAGATAGACGGGATGGGGCAATGCACAATATAACAGGGACTGCAGACAGACATACGGAGACTGTAGATAGACGGGAACTGTAGATAGACGGAGATTGGCAATGCACAATATAACAGGGACTGTAGACAGACGAGGACTGTAAACAGACGGGGATGGGCAATGCACAATATAACAGGGACTGTAGACAGACGGGGATGGGCAATGCACAATATAACAGGGACTGTAGACAGACGGGGGACTGTAGACAGACGGGGATTTGCAATGCGCAATATAACTGGGACTATAGACAGATGGGAACTGTAGACAGATGGGGGACTGTAGACAGACGGGGATGGGCAATGCGCAATATAACAGGGACTGTAGACGGATGGGAACTGTAGACAGTCGGGGACTGTAGACAGATGGGGGACAGTAGACAGACGGGGATGGGCAATGTGCAATATAACAGGGACTGTATACAGACGGGGATGGTCATTGCGCAATATAACAGTGACTGTAGACAGACGCGGGAAACTGTAGACAGGTGGGGATGGGCAATGCACAGTATAACATGGACTATAGACATATGGGAACTGTAGACAGACGGGAATGGTCAATGCGCAATATAACAGGGACTGTAGACAGATGGGGATTGGCAATGCACAATATAATAGGGACTGTAGACAGATGGGGATTGGCAATGCGCAATATAACAGGGACTGTAGACAGATCGGGATTGGCCATGCACAATATAACAGGGACTGTAGACAGACAGGGATGGGCAATGCAGGGACTGTAGACAGATGGGGATAGGCAATGCACAATATAACAGGGACTGTAGACATCTGGGGATTGGCAATGCGCAGTATAACAGGTACTGTAGACAGATGGGGATTGGCAATGCACAATATAACAGGGACTGTAGACAGACGGGGATGGGCAATGCACAATATAACAGGGACTGTAGACAGACGGGGATGGGCAATGCACAATATAACGGGGACTGTAGACAGATGGGGATTGGCAATGCACAATATAACAGGGACTGTAGACAGACGGGGATGGGCAATGCACAAGATAACAGGGACTGTAGACAGACGGGGATGGGCAATGCACAATGTAACGGGGACTGTAGACAGATCGGGATTGGCAATGCAAATTTAACTGTCAAAAATATTGAAGTTGCAAAGGAGAGGAAGTATATAAGAATTGTATCGTAATATACTTGTACATATTTAAACTAAGTTGCAAAGGTTCCATAAACCAGTTGTTAATACAGTTATATCACATACATTCCAAAAAACATCAAGTTTGTACCGACTACTTCTTTAAAACGATGTGATATTGATATGGGACTTTTCTAAAATGATCTGCATGACATGATGTTGGTCCTTGTTGAAAATTATTTTGATTCAACATTAAACATTGGCTGCCAGTGACCATCTTTGATTACATTGAGTTGTATATGAAAACTTGTAGCGACTACTTGACATATTCTCATGAAACTTCACAGGAATGGTGATCTAGCTATCAAAACCTATCAGTAGAGCTTCAAGGTCTTTGACCTCTTGTTTTAATTATAATTTTTTATTTGAATTTTATATGTTTGTTTTTGTAAGATAATAATTTCTGATGTGCTGTTTTGGTGTAGCACACCCATTGCATCACAGGAAGTGCGAGCCTGGGGTAGTCGCATAATGGCAGCTAGTAAATAATTCTCATTTCTTTTTGTAAAAATAGGCATTTTCATTAATTTAGCTTTACTGATCAGAGATCAGCAGAGCTTATGCCTTGGTGCGGTGTCCGTCGTCCGTCCGTCCATAAACTTTTTTGTAGCGACTACTCCTCTGGAACTACTGCGAGGATTTTCATGAAACTTTATAGAAATGTTGCCCATGAAGTCTAGTTGATCATTGCAAAAAAGCATGTTGATTTGAAATCCAAGATGGCCGCCAAATCTAAAAATAGATTTTTTAAATACAAGTTTGTAGCGACTACTTCTTGAAAACTCTAAGTGATATTGATATGGGACTTTTTCTAAAATGATCAGCATGACATGATGTTGGTCCTTGTCAAAAATCGTTTTGATTCGACGTTAAACATGGCTGCCAGCGGCCATCTTTGTTTACATAGAGTTATATAGTACAAAATTGTAGCGACTACTCCTTTGAAACTACTTGGCGGATTTTCATGAAACTTTACAGGAATGTTGCTCTTGATGTGTAATTGATCATAGCGAAATTTCAGATCGGCCAGATATTCAAGATGGCCGCCACAGCTGAAAATAGCTTTTTTAAAAATAAGTTTGTAGCGACTACTTCTTGAAAACTGTAAGTGATATTGATATGGGACTTTTTCTAAAATGACCAGCATGACATGATGTTGATCTGAGTCGAACATTATTTTGATTCGAAGTTAAACATGGCTGCCAGTGGACATCTTTGTTTACATCCCCTACAAAAATAACGAGCTTATATTTTAGATATTTAACAAGCTCGCCACGAGCTAGTTACGACCTCGTAACAAGCACGGATTTGGAACGATTACGAGCACGTGACGAGCACGTGACGAGCTCGTCACAAGCATTTCACGAGCTCCATACTATGTTAGCCACAAGCTTGTAGTATGCGCGCGAGCTCGTGACAAGCACGGGCGAGCTCGCTGCGGGCTTTGCCATGAGCTCGTCGCGAGCTTGTGACAAGCACGTCGCGGGCTTTGCCAGAAGCTCGTCGCGAGCTCGTAACGAGCTCATCGCGGGCTTTGCCAGGAGCTCGTCGCAAACTCATGGCGAACTCGCCGCGAGCTAACTGTTGGAATTTTGCACGCATTTAATTGTATATATAGATGCTACCATATAGGTAGTATGGGATATGCCTGCATTAGGTAAGACTATTATTGCAACAATTATAAGACCATTGGATATTGCTAGGATTTCCTAGGAATTCCAAGTTCTCTACAAAAACATAAAGCAGAAACAATATAAGATCTCTTTGGACTTGCATTGCTGGTGACAATGATAATAAAATATTCATATTTTTTTTTTTTAATAAAATAAATTTTACAGCAACCTATTTGATACTGGCTTATACAAAGTTTTCTTGATATGTTGTGTTTAAACTAAATTATTCTTTTAGAAAAAAATATATTTAAAATTAATCAGATGTTCTTACAGGTTGAATTTGCATCATTTCAACATCTGCCCAATAACATAAATATGATCGATTTAAGCTTAAACCATTTTACAATCATTAAAATAAAAAACACTACAAAATAATGTACTTATAGTGCATATAACCATATGAAAGAATCATAAATCTTGGTTGCCGGTAATGTGTTCATCCTGTGTTTCTTGGTTCATGCTAAGGTCTGACATATTCTGAAAAAAAATACAGAGATCATATTCCTATTTACCATATACTTTAAGATTAAAAATAAAAGGCAAATATAGAATTTAAAGATGGATAAAATATGACAATTAGCCAAGTGCTGCAATTCTAGCCTAAATGTAATGTGGCCAATCTACTTTTTCAACACATTTTTTAAAAAGGAGAGCAGAATTATCAGATAAGACTAGTTGCTCTTATTATTGATTTCAATTTGGAACAGTAAACTAGTTATCAGAGAATTAGTAGCTTAATGTCTACTGCAATTCCGAAATGTATATACTGTTAGTCTAACCAAAGATACATGGGAAACATGGAAACTTACTTTTACATGCTAAATATGGAACATGTTTCCTCCAAGACTTCATCTCCTAGTTTGTCTGGTACCATGTAGCCCCTCATGGCCCCTAATGAAAGCAGTCTCTTTCAGTTCTAAAATAGTATTTTTAAGTTTATTACAAGTGAATTTAAATCACTGTCATGTGAAAACATATACAAGTCATGTTTAAGATAATAAGAAAAATTAAGTCATATTTATGAGTTGTTTATATCATCTGTTTTACAGAGGTTTGGATAAATCTCTTCTTCACCAAGGGTGTCCATAACAGCGGAAATAGGCCAAATGATAATAGGAAGATGTTGACATCTGCTTCAGCAGCTTTTAAAATAGTCAAACTTTCCAAAATATAATAAACAATTAGTCTAAGCTTTCTACTGTCAAATAAATATAAAATTAATTCACTGGCAATCTGAGACATTTCACAATCTTTGATGAACATTACTTGTATTGATAATTTGAAGTAGATTAGTACATACCTGACTGTAAACATCAGATTTCATTCTACTCAGTACTGTAGTCAAGCTTCTGTCTTATTTATTATCCTTCAGTAAAATATAGCCAGTCACTTGTATCCAACAGAATCAAGAGTTTCAATACAAATGATTTCACAATTTAGTACTTCATTAAATAAGATAATAAACAAATACCTGTGCCCAACATGTTAGAAATATTCAAAATGGCCAGTATTTTGTTTAACCAATCCACTCTCTTTAGATCAGGGGTAACATTAAGGTTAATTCGGAGTATATTATGCTAAATGTACCACTAATGTATGGCCAATAGATGGACATAATCCTCTTATCACCTCACATCTGGCAATGATTCTCTTGGGAATTTATCCTGACTTGCCAATACAAAGGGCTACATTAAGACTGTGTTTTCAGTATTTTAGAAATCTGTTAACTGATCCTAGTACATGACTGTGTCTGATACATGTACATTGTGTTTATTATACAGGTGTTAGAACATCATTTGACTGTGTAGTCAATTCAAAGAAAACAGTGATCAATTACTTATATTATTATAATCAATGTTCAATCAATGTTAATTTTATTATAATTTCTTTTTTAATTTTATTAATGGTTGGTTCTCACTGCTGATGCCACAGTAGTGCAGTAGTAGTATAAGTAACAGCAGTAGTAGTAGTAGTAGAAGTAGTACATGTAGTAGTAACAGCAGTAGCAGCAGCAACAACATGAGTAGTAGTAGAGCAACAGTAGTAGTAGTAACAGCAGTAGTAGTAGAAATAGTGCATCACAGCAGCAGTACTAGTAGAAGTAGGAATATAGAGTAGAGCAGCAACAGTAGTAGGAGTAATAGCAGTAGTGGTACAAGTAGTGCATGTAGTAGTAACACCAGTAGCAGCAGCAACAACAGCAGTAGTAGTAGTAGTATAAGTATTAGAAGTAGAGCAGCAGCAACAGCAGTAGTAATAGTAGTAGTAGTAGAGCAGCAGTAGTAGTAGTAGAAGTAGTACATGTAGTAGTAACAGCAGTAGCAGCAGCAACAACATCAGCAGTAGTAGAGCAGCAGTAGTAACAGCAATAGTAGTAGAAGTAGTGCATGTAGTAGTAACAGCAGTAGCAGCAGCAACAACATCAGTACTAATAGAAGTAGGAATAGTAGAGCAGCAACAGTAGCAGTAGAAACAGCAGTAGTGGTAGAAGTAATGCATGTAGTAGTAACACCAGTAGCAGCAGCAACAGTAGCAGTAGTAGTAGATATATTAGAAGTAGAGCAGCAGCAGTAGTAGTAGTAAAGCAGTAGTAGTAGAAGTAGTGTATGTAGTAGTAACAGCAGTAGCAACAACAGCAGTATTAGTATAGCAGCAGTAGTAGTAGTAATAGTAACAGCAGTAGTTATAGAAGTAGTACATGTAGTATTAACAGCAGTATCAGCAGCAACTACAGCAGTAGTAGAAGTAGTAGTAGTAGAGCAGCATCAGCAGCAGCAGTAGTAGTAGTAACAGAAGTAGTAGTAGAAGTAGTACATGTAGTAGTAACAGCAGTATCAGCAGCAACTAAATAGGTAGTGGTAGTAGTAGTAGAGCAGCAATAGCCATAGTAGTAGTAGAAGTAGCGCTTGTAGTAGTAACAGCAGTAGCAGCAGCAACAACAGCAGTAGTTGTAGTAGTAGTAGAGCAACAGTAGTAGTAGTAACAGCATTAGTAGTAGAAGTAGTACATGACTGTAGTATATATAGTAACAGCAGCAGCAGTTTCTATTGTTGTTGTAGTAGAAGTAGTAGTAGTAGTGGTAGTAGTTGTAGCAGCAGCAGTAGTAAATAAGTCCAAAGTATACCAATCCTTTTCCAATTGTGAAAACCTTGGAAAACATTGGACTTTTTTTTCTGGTCAAGAATTTAAGTCCAAGCTTTTCCAAGATTTTCCGAAGTATACTGATGGACAGAGAGTAGAAGTGCAAAGAAATTCAATGTTTATGCACAGGGAAAAACATTGGATTTTTATGGATTTCAAATCCAATGTTTTCCAAACTTTCTCCAAGAAACAATCTTGAAAATTCCATGGAATTTCTAGGAGTTTTCATTCCAAGGAAATCCAATGTTTTTCCAAAAGAGAAAAGATGCAGTGAGCTTCCTTGGAATTCTAAAGAATTCTTAAGAATGAAAAATGCTTGGATTTATTTCTGCAGGGGAAGGTATATCTATCCCGGTGCAATTATATAACAATTATAATTATATTAATAATTAATATTTATATGTATATATATATAAATATATATATATATACATATAAATATTAACCCTTAATTATATAAACACATGATCTTAAATTTGTGCTTGTTGGCTTATAGCAAGCTCGTCGCGAGCTCGTAAAAGCAACTAGCTTGCACGAGCTTGCACGATCTTCCCTTCAGATAAAATGAGGTAAAAATGTATACGATCTCCTGCGAGCATGCGACGAGCACCATGTCTGTAAATAAGATCGCAAGTAGCATGTTACATGCTCGTACGAGCTCGTACGAGCTCGCGACGAGCTCGTGAAAAGATCACATTTTCATAAGGGATAGAGTTATATAGTAAAAACTTGTAGCGACTACTCCTCTGAAACTACTTGACGGATGTTCCTAGTTGATCCTAAAAAAATTTCAGGCTGGGCGGAAATTCAAAATGGCTGCCACGGCTAAATATAGATTTAAAATAAATAAATTTGTAGCGACTACTTTTTGAAAATTGTAAGTGATATTGATATGGGACATTCTCTAAAGTGATCAGCATGACATGATGTTGATCCTTGTCGAAATTTATATTGATGCGACTTTAAACATGGCCGCTAGCGGCCATTTTGTTTACATAGATTTATATAGTGAAAAACGTGTAGTGACTACTCCTCTGAAACTACCTGACAATTTTTTATGAAACTTCACAGGAATGTTGCTCTTGATGTCCAATTGATCCCAGATTTTTTTAGGTCGGTCGGAAATTTTTTAGCTCGACTGATCAGAGATCAGCAGAGCTTATGCCGTGGTGCGGCGTCCGTCGTCCGTCTGTCCGTCTGTCTGTCCGTAAACTTTTTTCTGAAACTACTGAATGGATTTTCATGAAACTGTACAGAAATGTTGCCCATGAAGTCTAGTTGATCCTAGCAAAAATTCATGTTGATGTGAAATCCAGCATGGCCGCCAAATCTAAAAATAAGTTTTTAAAAAACAAGATTGTAGCGACTACTTCTTGAAAACTCTAAGTGATATTGATATGATATTGATATGGGACTTTTTCTAAAATAATCAGCATGACATGATGTTGGTCCTTGTCGAAAATCATTTTGATTCGACCTTAAACATGGCTGCCAGCGGCCATCTTTGTTTACATAAAGTTATTTAGTAAAAATGTGTAGCGACTACTCCTCTGAAACTACTCAACGAATTTCCATGAAACTTCACAGGAATGTTGATGTTGATGTCTAAATGATCCTAGCAACATTTCAGGTTGGTCGGAAATTCAAGTTGGCCGCCACAGCTAAAAATAGATTTTCAAAAAACAAGTTTGTAGCGAGTACTTCTTGAAAACTATGAGTGATATTGATATGGGACTTTTTCTAAAATGATCAATATATAATGATGTTGATCATTGTCGGAAATTATTTTGAGTAGGTCATTTAGGTATAGTAGAAAGAGAATTGTCCCGAAGACAGAACCTTAGGGTACGTCTTTAGTGACTTCTTGAATTTGAACTATAATTATTTATTATTATTATTATATGTCTAATTGATCCTAGCAAAATTTCAGGTCGGCCGGAAATTCAAGATGGCCGCCATGGCTAAAAATAGATTTTCAAAATGCAAGTTTGTAGCGACTACTTTTTGAAAACTAAGTGATATTGATATGGGACTTTTTCTAAAATAATCAGTATGACATGATGTTGATCCTTGTCAAAAATATTTTGAAACTATTCAACGGATTTTCATGAAACTTCACGGGAATGTTGCTCTTGATGTCTTATTGATCCTAGCAAAATTTCAGGTCTGCCGGAAATTCAAAATGGCCGCAATAGCTAAAAATAGATTTTCAACCAGCGGCCATCTTTGTTTACATAGAGTTGTATAATGAAAACTTGTAGCGACTACTCCTCTGAAACTACTTGACGGACTTACATGAACCTTCACAGGAATGTTGCTCTTTGTGTCTAATTGATCCTAGCAAAATTTCAGGTCGACCAGAAATTCAAGATGACCGCCATGGCTAAAAATAGATTTTCAAAATACAAGATTGTAGCGACTACTTCTTGAAAACTATAGGTGATATTGATATGGGACTTTTTCTAAAATGAACAGTATGACATGGTGTTGATCCTTGTCGAAAATTAGTTTGAGTAGGTCATTTATGTATAGTAGAAAGAGAATTGGCCCGAAGACAGAACCTTGGGGTACGTCTTTAGTGACTACTTGAAAACTATAATTGATATTGATATGGGACTCTTTCTAAAATGATCAACATGACATGATGTTGATCCAGTTATTTTGATTTGAACATTAAGTATTTTGATACGACATTAAATATGTTTACATAGTTATATAATGAAAACTTGTAGTGACTACTCCTCTGAAACTACTTGACGGATTTTCATGAAACTTCACAGGAATGTTGCTCTTGATATCTAGTTGATCCTAGCAAAAGTTCAGGTCTGTCCGAAATTCAAGATGGCCACACTGGTTAAAAATAGATTTAAAAAATGCGATTTTGTGGTGACTACTTCTAAACAAGAGGCCCAAGAGGGCCTGTGGACGCTCTACTTGGTAAAACAGCTCTTTCAGATTTAGATAGATATATAGCTAGATATAGCTCTCTTCTCCTATAGATTTAACAAAGGAAAATACAATATAGCATTTTTCAACAAATCAAGGGCCATAACTCTGTTATTACTAACAAGATCTAGCTGGTTTTCGAAATTGTCCAAGATTTCATTGATATACCGCACTTTGCACAACTAGACATCATACTGAGGCTTCCTGCCAAATTTCGTAGCCAACAAGCCGTTTAAGAGGAGTAGCGCCTACAAGAAATTTTAAATAAAAATGTCAAAGGGCCATTACTCCGTCAAAAATCAGCGAACTGGAACAAAAGCGTGCTATGCACAACTAGACATCTTACCGATGCTTCATGCCAAGTTTCGTCGAAATTCAGCAAGGCATTTAGGATGAGTAGCGCCGACAAGAAATTTTAAAGTAAGTGTCTAAGTAAGTAATTAAAAAGATAATGAAAAAAATCAAATAAAAAAAAAAAAAAATCCAATCAATCAAAAAAAAAAAAAAAAAAAATTAAAAAATTAAAAAAAAAAAAAAAAAAAATTGAAATTGAAATTGAAAAAATAAATAAAAATAAATCAAATTAAAAAATTAAAAAAAATTAAAAAACAGTTTTTGCCTATACAAGCCTAAGTAAAACTGTGACCCCCAGGGTGGGGCCAAATGTGACCGATAGGTCACCATTTGAACAAACTTGGTAGAAGACCATAAGCTTATAGCAAATGCAAAATATTAAACCTCTGGCTCGTGCAGTATCAGAGAAGAAGATTTTTTAAAATGTTCCCTATACATGTCTATGTAAAACATGTAAACCTTGGGGCGGGGTCAAATGTGACCCGAGGGTCACAATTTGAACAAATTTGGTAAAGGACCATAAGCTTATAACAAATGCAAACTATTTAACCTCTGGCTCTTGTAGTTCCAGAGAAGAAGATTTTTTTCAGTTTTTCCCTATACAAGCATTTAAGTAAAACATGTGACCCTTGGGGCGGGGTCATATGTGACCCGAGGGTCACAATTTGAACAAACTTGGTAAAGGACCATAAGCTTATAGCAAATGCAAAATATTAAACCTCTTGTAGTTTCCGAGAAGAAGATTTTTAAAAAAAAAATCCTATATAAGTCTATGTTAAACTGTGACCCTCAGGGCGGGAACAAATTTGACCCCAGGGTCACCATTTGAACAAACTTAGTAGAGGACCATAAGCTGATGCTACATGTAATACATGAGAGCTCTGTGCCATGTGGTTCCAGAGAAGAAGATTTTTTTCAGTTTTTCCCTATACAAGCCTATGTAAAACTGTGACCCCCGGGGTGGGGCCAAATGTGACCCCAGGGTCACCATTTGAACACACTTGGTAGAGGAGCACAAGCTTATAGTAAATGCAAAATATTTGACCTCTGGCTCTTGCAGTTTCAGAGAAGAAGATTTTTTAAGTTTTTCCCTATACATGTCTATGTAAAACAAGTGACCATTGGGGCGGGGGCAAATGTGACCCGAGGGTCACCATTTGAACAAACTTAGTAAAGGACCATAAGCTTATAGTAAATGCAAAATATCAAACCTCTGGCTCTTGTAGTTTCCGAGAAGAAGATTTTTTTTTAAAAATCCTATATAAGTCTATGTAAAACTGTGACCCCCGTGGCGGGGACAAATTTGACCCCAGGGTCACCATTTGAACAAACTTAGTAGAGGACCATAAGCTGATGCTACATGTAATATATGAGAGCTCTGTGCCTTGTGGTTTCAGAGAAGAAGATTTTTTAAAGTTTTTTCCTATATGTCTATTATGAAAAACATGCAAAACCTCAATATACAAACTTTGGACCCCGGGGCACAACCATTTTTGACCCCGGGGAATTTATTTGAACAAGCTTGATAGTCTAGGCGTTTGCGATCATTTTAAAAGAAAAACTGTTGAAATCTGTCTAGCGGTTCTGGAGAAGAAGATTTTTTAAGGTTTCGACCATATATGGTAATGGCAGCCATCTTGGATGTAGCGCTGACCTAATTTTAACAAATCTAAAAAGCATTTATCTAAGGATCATCCAGGTGAAGTTTGGTCAAAATAAGCCAAGCGGTTTTTGAGAAGAAGTCGTTTGAAGAAAAGTTAACGGACGGACGGACGGACGGACGACGGACGGACGACGGAAGACGGACAACACACCATTCCATAAGCTCTGCTGGCCCTTGGCCAGTAGAGCTAAAAAACATAATTGATATTGATTTGGAACCTTTACCAAAATGACTAGCACGACATCTGCAGGCTGATCAGGGTTTAACTGTCTTGGTGCTCATCAGTCAGTTGATAGAAACACCCCTTTCAAGGCTTTGTACTAGAAATGAACTGGTCCAGATTAAAAGGACAGTCCATTATACATTAATTCATAGAAGGGTAAGGATTTAGTCTCTTTTGTATTTTGACTCTCAGAAAAAGACTGAAAACAAATTGTAGGATTTTAAGATTTTTTTTTCCATTCTGATTTTCCAACTATAACCTGAGACGAGAGCAAATCTACTGACATAGTAACATAATTCTCAGGAGAAATTGCATAACATGACCTGTGTGTGAGTGTGATTTGGAGCAAAAAAAGGAGGATATACTAAGGTTGATGTTGTAAGGGATTTAATTGATATAGTTTTTTAATTAAACTTTTTGGTAGCATTATGACATTTGTATAAGCTGGAAAAAAATATATTCTTTAGAGTAGGATAAAATGGTATGAGATTATAATGTTGCATAATAAATCATAATATTTAGGAATATAGGAATATTGCTCTTGATGTCTAGTTGGTCCTAAGGAAAACAAGAGGCCTAAGAGGGCTTGTGTACGCTCTACTGGTTCAATATAAAGTTTATGTATAAGGGGCCATAAGTCTTTCAAAAATCATTCAACTGGAACATGGTGATGACATATGCAACTAGGCTTGGTACTGATCATCCCTACAAAGTTTTGTTGAAATCCAGACAGAGGTTCAGGAGAACTAGTCTAGACACAACGTTAGTGTATTAAAACCTTTAAGGGCTCATAACTCTGCCAAAATTCACCCAACCAGAACATGGCAATGACAGGTGCAACTAGGCTTAGTACTGATCATCCTCGCCAAGATTCACTTGTTGAATATCACGAAACTTAACAGGAAGCTATGATTTCTAGTTGTGCGTTTTTTTTTCGGTTCATTGATTTTTGACATTTACTTTAAATTTCTTGGCAATTTCTTTAGCTCCTGCTAAATGCCTTGTTGGATTTCTACAAAACTTGGCAGGAAGCATCAGTAAGATGTCTAAGTTGTGCCAATCGCGCTTTTGTTCCAGTTCGCTGATTTTTGACGGAGTTGTAGCCCTTTGACATTTTTAATTTAAATTTCGTGTCGGCGCTGCTCCTAAACGGCTTGTTGGATTTCTACGAAATTTGGCAGGAAGCCTCAGTATGATGTCTAGTTGTGCAAAGCGCGGTATATCAATGCAATCTTGGGACAATTTAGAACACCAGCTACCGGTAGATTTTGTTAGTTACGACAGAGCTATGGCCCTTGATTTTATTGAAAATTCTATATAGTATTTTCCTTTGTTAAATCTGTAGTTACTTCATTGTTTATCTGATCTTTACCATATAAGAGCTGTTTTAGCAAGTAGGGCGTCCACAGGCCCTCTTGGGCCTCTTCTTTTGATGTCTGACCACGCAAATGGATTCTCGACGAAAACCAGTCATGGTTGCTCATCGGCAGTGGTGTCGTTTTGCCACGAATAATCAATGATTCTCAACGAGATGTGTTTACGAACGTGGATTTTGAATGAAAATGGTAAGCATTGTGCCTTTTAGAGAGTTTTTCATGCGAAATACATACCTATATATGCTAATATGAGTTGACTAATTATGTTTAAGAGAAATCACGTTGTAGAAACATGCCAATATTATTTAAACACAAAGTTGTAAAAATAGAAATGTGGTGCATTTGCAAAATGCCCCAGTTATTATATATGGTCCAATGCGATAGCATCAAATGCAGATTCTGGTACCATAAACAGTTCGTGGGCATAATGAGTGTGGATTCTGTTTATACTGTTTATACTGTAGTCGAAACCGGTGTAAACCAACAGGTTTCTTAGGCCCTTTTAGAAATGGTTGTTTTCCCAGTCTGGTTATGATTTTTAGCTCGACTGATCAGAGATCAGCAGAGCTTATGCCGTGGTGCGGCGTCCGTCGTCTGTCTGTCTGTCTGTCTGTCGGTAAACTTTTATTTGTAGCGACTACTCCTCTGAAACTACTGGATGGATATTCATGAAAAGTTACTGAAATGTTGCCCATGAAGTCTAGTTGATCCTAGCAAAAATTCATGTTGATGTGAGATCCAAGATGGCCGCCAAAGCTAAAATAGATTTTTAGCTCGACTGATCAGAGATCAGCAGAGCTTATGCCGTGGTGCGGCGTCCGTCCGTCTGTCTTTCTGTCTGTCTGTCCGTAAAGTTTTACTTGTAGAGACTTCTCCTCTGAAACTACTAGATGGATACTCATGAAACTTTACAGAAATGTTGCCCATGAAGTCTAGTTGATCCTAGCAAAAATTCATGTTGATGTGAAATCCAAGATGGCGGTCAAAGCTAAAAATAATTTTTTAAATTACAAGTTTGTAGTGACTACTTCTTGAAAACTATTAAGTGATATTGATATGGGACTTTTTCTAAAAATGATCAGCATGACATGATGTTGGTCCTTGTCAAAAATCGTTTTGATTCGACGTTAAACATGGCTGCCAGCGTCCATCTTTGTTTACATAGAGTTATATAGTAAAAACTTGTAGCGACTACTCCTCTAAAACTACTTGGCGGATTTTCATGAAACTTTACAGGAATGTTGCTCTTGATGTGTAATTGATCCTAGCCAAATTTCAGATCGACAAGAAAGTCACAATGGCCGCCACAGCTAAAAATAGATTTTTAAAAAATAAGTTTGTAGCGACTACTTCTTGAAAACTGTAAGTGATATTGATATGGGACTTTTTCTAAAATGACCAGCATGACATGATGTTGATCTGAGTCGAATATTATTTTGATTCGAAGTTAAACATGGCTGCCAGTGGCCATCTTTGTTTACATAGAGTTATATAGTAAAAACTTGTAGCGACTACTCCTCTGAAACTACTTGACGGATGTTCCTAGTTGATCCTAGAAAAATTTCAGGCTGGCCGGAAATTCAAAATGGCTGCCACGGCTAAATATAGATTTAAAATAAATAAATTTGTAGCGACTACTTCTTGAAAACTGTAAGTGATATTGATATGGGCCATTTTCTAGAATGATCAGCATGACGTGATGTTGATCCTTGTCGAAATTTATTTTGATGCGACCTTAAACATGGCCGCTAGCGGCCATCTTTGTTTGCACAGATTTATATAGTAAAAACTTGTAGCGACTACTCCTCTGAAACTACTTGACACATTTTTATGAATCTTCACAGGAATGTTGCTCTTGATGTCTAATTGATCCCAGAATTTGTTTAGGTCGGCCGGAAATTCAAGATGGCTGCCGTGGCTAAAACCAGCACACAAACAATACTAGTAAGTCGAGTCTAACGTACATTTCATACACCGTGTTTAGTAAGTTACATGCAATTTCCCCCCAGCCGTGTTCAAAATTGATTGACAGCAGCGTCTCACGAGGTGATTCTTCAATCGAGGTTAGCATCGCTGCCGACTTGGCTTGTCAAAAAATTGAATTCACTAACTTGTTATGCAAGGCGTAGTAAGAAGTTAAGACTGTGTTCCTAGTACAACAAGAATAGCTGAAGAGTACCTCAACCGGTCACATAACAGTTTGTGTTATTTGTAGTCTTTGTTGTCCAAAAATGAAGCGTTAATAATTATGGCGTCAAAAACTGACGAGGACTGGGAAAAAAATATTTTCAAAGCACAGGTACCATCTTTAAGGGCCTTGCTTACATATTTCTAAAGAGTGCATACAAAAAGTCGAGACATATAAGAAAACTAGAAATGGTGCTCCAGATAAGCTTTCAGCACAATGCGTGTTGTACGCATCCATATTCTTAAAAACAAGTTTTAGACAAAGCGTTGATGTAAAATGTTTACTCTTTAGTCAACACTGTCGGTTACATGAGATGGTTTAGACGTTTTCAATCACAGTGTAGGACATTTTCAAGATGGCGGATGATGACAAAAGTGGAGATTTGAGTGTCGTTGAAATTTACCTCCTATTTCTATGTTTAGCCTTTAAAAACATACCACCTATTCCCAGAGGTAAAAACAATGTAATATTCTATTGGAATACATGGATGCCTAAACAAACCTATTTCCATGTTTTGACCATGTAATCAATGTCAGAAAGATGGTGTTTCTCCATTGCCTGAAATCGAATTGAGAGCTGACCCTCTTTTTTGCTTCAGTTCCAGTTGGGTAAGCTTTATACATACCAGCATCTATTAAAACAAGTTAATTACACACAAAAGAACATACAAATACACGTTTTGGCTATATGCATTGTTTTAGAGGCATATAATGCGTTTAAAAAAATCAGCAACGTCACAGTGTAGCCTGTATGTTTTCACCAGATGGTGTAGAAACTGTGAATTTGAACCGATTTAGGCACAGAGTAGACATCATTTTTGGACTCAAGGTAGATGCATGTCGGTTGTTTCAACAAAGTGTAGGCAGGTGTTAATATTGGAAATTGAAAAAGACAGACAGACAGACAAACAACACAGACAGACATGTATATCTAGTGAATTGAATTATATCCTGTTAATATAACACAACTACTAAATAATAGAATTCGGCAAGTTTCATGGTCTATGTCCCTATAATATAAAAAGACACCGAAAAGGCTTTCAAGTTAAGTTTGGTTTAAACACTATTTTATTCACAATTTTTAGGATTATTATGGGATGCCGAGTTGTCCGTCGTCCGTCCGTCGTTAACTTTTGTCTCGTTAAGACGATATGGCCTTCATTTTTCATCCGATCTTTACCAAACTTAAGCAGTTTGTTAATATCAATGAAAGCTCGGACAAGTTTGAAAACCAGCAAAATCGGACCAGTAACACGGGGGTTATGGCCCTTGATTTAGTTAAAAATGCTATTTGTTGGCTCGTTAAGAGGATAGGGCCTTCATTTTTCATCTGATATTTACCAAACTTTACCAGATTATTAATATCAATGAAAGCTCGGACAAGTTCGAAAACCAGCCAGCTCGGACCAATAACAGCAGAGTTATGGCCCTTGATTTAGTTAAAAACGCTATATTTTGCCTCGTTAAGACAATAAGGCCCCTATTTTTCATCCGATCTTTACCAAACTTTAACAGATTGTTAATATCAATGAAAGCTCTAACTACTTAAAAAACCAGCCAGATCAGACAGGCAGCAGCAGAATTATGGCCCTTGAATTAGTTAAAAATGCTATATTTTGCCTCGTTACGATAATTTAATTTTTGGTTTCAGCAACAATATTTCGGCCAGCATAGCTTATGGGATGGTGAGTTGTCCGTCGTCAGTTAACTTTTGCCTTGTGAGCACTCTAATGCCTTCATTATTGTCTCGCCCACGATAGTCTGCTTTTCATCTAAAACAAACTATGCATAGTCAAAATGTGTATTTACATGTTCTTTTGTGTGTAATTTACTTGTTTTAAATCAACTATATCTGGAATATTATTGGAACTTTCTCAGATGCTTTGTTGGGTCAATAGACATCACGTAATGCCAAAATTACCAAAATTACCAAGGTCAAGTCATATTTCCCAAACCTTAACCTTGGTGAGGTAACAACCTTGGTTAGGTAAGTTAACCTGGAGTTAACTGTGTGTGTGTGCCTCATTTTCTTCAACAAAAATTACCAAGGTCAAGTTAACCTCAGTTAACTTTTTCTGACAGCTTTAATTTTTTAAAGTTTGATACTTGGTCATATGTATTGAACATGAATTAGCAATTAACAAGAAACGATTGTGAGCTTAAAATATTGTGTCTCCCTCACTTCTCGACATTAAAGTACCTAGTTGATTTTACGGATGTTTGAATAACACATTTGAAAATGGCCCATTAGAACCAGATTGGCCATTGAAACTCTAGCATATGGTGCCATTGGCACATATAGCTTATTGGCTATCCTAATCACTGATAATTATGTTCTCTTTCTTCTTTTATGACGTGAAATTACGTAATAATAATTGAATGTTGTTTAACGGCTCATCAACACAGTATAGGTTATTTAGAGCCGCCCCAGAGAGAGTGGAAGGATACAAAGGAATCTGGCAACCGTGCCCTACTCTTATTATTGAATAGATTCCTATGTTTCTTTAACGTGCTAGGAGGATAGACCGATACACGGGACTGCCCGGTTTACGTCCCCATCCGATGGACGAGGCTAAGGGAAAGTGTCTTGCCCAAGAACACATCAACAAAACTCAGTGGCATCACGGAGGATTGAACCCGGGGCCTCCGGTTACAAATCCGACTCGCTACCGACTGTGCCACGCCAGCCCTTTACGTAATAATAACCGCATAAACTTATACACTACTAATTTTAATATGTCATAAGGTTACTCTCCACTAATTTACATTGTTTCGTGTCCCATCACGTCCCGCCCCGTGTGGTTCCCGGGGGCCCCCGTTTGGTCACGGGGCGAAGAATAGGGCCACTGCAGATCCCTTTGGAGGGGTAGGCAGAGGGGTAGAATCCCCCCAAATTCATGTTCATTTTATCATTTTTTTGTTCATGTTCGTTAAAGGTCTTCATCATGATCCCTGCATTGTTTCAGGTGCTATTTCGCTCGCATCAAAAGAGCAGTGGCAGAAAAACAATAACGTGGCTCCAGCGTAAATGGAGTTTCTACGATAGAATTTGCAGCAACTCTGCAGTTCATGGTGAGAAGGTTCTAGGCCCATTTTCCATATTTTATCTCGATGTAGTACATGCAAGATGAGCCTGGCATGTTCATGCCTGTTAGGCGCCATATAACCTTTTCATGTGTTGGTGCGCCTTAAAACCCCAATTCAGTTCAATTCAGTTCGCCACGTCCCGTTGCATTATTTAACAAATAATGGTTGCATGGTTGCATGTTTGCTTTTCCTTTTTGGTATTTTGTGAAAATACATTATGAAAACTACATAATGTTACATTCCAATAATTATACAGACTTCATAAGGTTACACTCCACTAATTTCTACACACGATTTCACTAAGTTTTTAATTATTTGACCTGTCATTTAACAGATAGTGGTTTCATATTTTCTTTTTCTTTTTTTAGCTTGACTATTCGAAGAATAAGAGAGCTTATTTAATCACTCTGGCGTCGGTGTCCCACTTCAAGGTTTGCGTGTAAGCTGTGTTTACAAGTCTATGTCTCTTACATTTCTTAACCTAGCACAACCAAATTTGGCCATATACCATTTCCTTAAAGCATTATCTTAAGGGCTGCATAAGCAATTTTGGTTCCTGTTACCCATGGGAACCCAAATTCTGATAGCAAATAAAATGTGTCCCATTTCACATCAAATTTATTTTGCGTGTCAGCTGTGTTTACAAGTCTATATCGCTTACATTTCTTATCCTAGTACAAATCAAATTTGGCCATAAGCTTCCTTATAGCATTATCTTAAAGGCTACTGAAGTAATTCTGGTTCCTGTAACCCCTGGGCTCCCATGGAACCCAAATTCTGATAGCGCTTAAAATGTGTATATTTCACATCAAATTTTGTTGTGTTTACAGATCTATATCTCTTACATTTCTTGTCCTTAGCTCAACTTAATTTCGAATTGGTTTCCTTATAGTATGTTGTAAAGGGTTGAATAAGTATTTTTTTCTTCTGCAAATTCTGGGCTCCCATGGAACCCAAATTGTGATGGCCCATAACATGTGCAATAAAGGCAGATCAAGGTTTGTGTGCAAGCTGTTGTATATACATGTATCTATAACTTTGGTTGGGATTTCTTATAACATTATGCATCTTATTCATACTTCACCCATATTGGGGCATGGGCTCCCTCCTCCCTGCCCCCACCCCCACGTTTATTTTTACACATATAGAGCCGCCTTTCCTCCACCACTTCACTCGAAAAAATGCATTTCTTTTTATTTTGGTCAATTCTTACACATATAGCTATGTTGCTTCCCACTCATATAGTAACTATGTTGCACACACCCCCAGTATTTAGTCATTATAAATATTTCAACGGCAATCTCTTCAGTATAACTCACTCAAAACACTTCCGTAGGTTCTTCTAATTCAGTTATACTTGTCTACTTCCACAGGTCCTTCTAATTTAGTTATACTTTGTCTACTTCCATAGTTTCTTCTAATTCAGTTATACTTGTCTACTTCCATAGGTTCTTCTAATTCAGTTATACTTGTCTACTTCCATATAGGTCCTTCTAATTCAACAGGTAAGATCGCATCAGTCAGTGAGAGTGACAAGAGCCCTCCTCCAGAACATAATGACAAGAACCCTCCTCCAGGACAACAATTTGAAACTTTGCAAGAGAAAGACCCTGATCTCATTGACTCAGAGGAATTCTTAGATAGCAATGAGGGAGGGAAGATACCAGTTAAAAGCATTGATGATGATGAAAGTGATGTTTCTTCTCTAGGTGATGCAGATTACCAAGAGCTGGATGAGAAGGAGATAGAGTCAATGATGACTTACAGAGATAATAAAGAGAACCATGAGGCAGACATACAAAGAGAGGATGTTGAATTTAGAGAGCATAGTACTGACATCGGTCAAAATGGCTCCATAAATAAACCTGCTTGTGTGGTAAATACAACACCTGACAAGGGGGCTTGTATAACAGAGGAAAGTGGATCTATGTTTCAATTTGGAAATTCTGGAGATGAACACCCTGTTTATGTAAAGTCTAAGGATCAAGTGGACGCAATGGTAAGAAAGGCAGTTGAAATAGGAGAGAATCCTGCTAATGAACTACCTACAGACAAAAGCACTATCTCACCAATTAAAAGCTGTGATGTAGTTGATAGTTTTGAGAACATTCAGTCTGAAATAGGAGCTGATAATGCAAAAAATAATGCAAACAATAAAGGTAAAGCTAAAAAAAGTGCAAACAAAAAGGTGTATACCTGTGATGTTTGTTTCAAAGTGTTTGAAAGCTCGGGTCACCTTAAAGAACACATGGTGGTACATACTGGACTGAAGCCAGATGTTGAATACAAATCAAGAAAAATAAAGTTCTCAGACATCAAAGACAAAACGGTTCTGAAATCTTCAACAAATGGAGGTATTTCTGATACTGTTACAGTGAAAAAGAAATTAAGTTATAAATGTAAGCGAGCTAGAACAGAAATCAATGCAGGTTTAGAAAAGGCAGACAATGAAGTAAGTAAAAATATCAATTCCAACATATGTATAATAGATACAGATGCAGAATTAGAAAATTCAGACCATGAAAATAATGTATGTACCAGGCAGTCATCAGTTCCTAGTGAAAAGCAAGACTTGATTAAACCTGTAATGGATTCTAGACCAGAAAGGGCCATACTCTCTCCTGAGAACAAACCAGTGACCAGGCCCACACATGTACACAGTAAGACCCACAATAAGGTCATAACCACCAAGGTAAAGAAAGATAATAGTATTAAAAATAATAAACCAATAAAGATCCATGAAAATGCTGTCAGAAAAGAAAAGCATTCACGAAAGAAAATTACCAGTAAAGCTGAGAAAACCTGCTCATACTGCAAAAGAATCTTCAAGTCAGCGCATGAAGTGTATAGACACCTAGTTGTTCATACCAAGGAAAAACGATTTAAATGCCTGTATTGTCCAGAGAAGTTTTTATGGGTTGAAAGACGCACTAAACATGTTCGGTTGCAACACCCGCATGAAAAGACGATAACAGCAGTTAAGGAAAGAACTGCAATGGAATTAAAACCCTCCAGAACAACAGAAAAAAAGAAACGTGATTTGATAAAAAAGGAAAATAAGAAAAAAGGACCCTTAAAGTTAGTAATCAAAATCACAAGACCTACACAAAATAAACAAGACAGTGAGTTGAAATGCTCATATTGTAAAAAAAAGTTTAAAGAAGTTCGCTATTTAAGGGACCACATATGGATTCACACAAAGATAAAAAGGTACAGATGTACGGCTTGCAATGAGAGATTCTATAGAAGAGTTCCAAATCACCAAAAAAGGTGCCCCGGTCTTGCCAAAGGTATACAATGTAAGGTGGTTCAAATGGACAAGTACCGGAACATGACCATAGCACAGCTATATCAACACATAGAACCAAATATGGAAAGTAAAGTAGGACTGGATAAAACTAAACACTTAAAGTCAAATGATCCTGGGGATGGTGGTAAAGAGAATGAAATCAGTGATAATGGTGATAGTGAGGATTTTGACGAGGAAGAGAAACAAGAAAAAGAAAGCTCTGATGAGGCGGACTATTGGACACATGCTGGACATAAACGTGTAGGTGATAGAA
This sequence comes from Cyrtodaria siliqua, assembly GCA_037043455.1. Taxonomy (NCBI): domain Eukaryota; kingdom Metazoa; phylum Mollusca; class Bivalvia; order Adapedonta; family Hiatellidae; genus Cyrtodaria; species Cyrtodaria siliqua. The sequence goes on along the minus strand of JAWPHD010000235.1, from coordinate 38,679 downwards.
CAGAAGGTGAAAAAGAACCAACAACCAAAAGATATGTGGTGTCTGGGGCAAAATAAAATCCCTTCTCTCTTTTAAAAATGTTGAGAAGAAAAAATACTAAAAAGTTGTAAAAACAAATTTAAAAAATAGTTTTACTATGTAGAAAACATGTTTTATGCACTAAATATAAAATGCTGACTCAATTATTTGAGATTAAAAACTACCGGTATTTGGCTGCCTCGTCAACTAAAATATCTTTACAAGTTGTATTTGGGCTCTTAATTTTAAGGCTGATTTTCAAATCTAATATAATTTATTTACAACTTATAATCCATGTTCCCTTGATATATAAATCATTTGAATTTAGTGTGTTTGATAATAGAGATTAACGTTCATCCCAAGCAAGCCCCATGTGGTTCCCGGGCAAAGAATAGAGCCACTGGAGATTCCATTAGAGGGGTAGTTTACAATAAGTAAAAGGTAAAACATTTAGAGTTTAATTTTTTGTTCGTTATTCTTCCATAGGTTTAATTATATTTTTGGTGCAATATGGTCAACAATATTATTAGTAATATGCTAAAACAATTTGCTTTGAGCTATTCAAACAATTATTATAACCCGATTTCACAAACTGAAGTGGGGGCTATATAAGAATCATGTTGTCCGTAGCATTGCATTGCATTATGTCTTGTAACACATTTTTGTCCCAACGCGTAACACATTTTTATTACTTGCATTTATCAGTTTTCAATGGATTGTTACCAAACTTCATATACACATAACAACTGATGACCTTATGTCCCTCTACATCACCATTGTTGATTGCCTAATTTACTACAGTATTATGGCTCTTTCTTTGACTTTGATAGTTTTAGTTAATAATGATTTGCAAATATGCAAGTTACCTAGAAAAACTTATGCGGGTTAACAGTTAACTCAATCTCTGCAATGGTGGTTAACAGTAAACTCAAGCTCTACAATGCGGGTTAACAGTAAACTCAAGCTCTGCAATGGAGGTTAGCAATGCTGGTTAACCGTAAACTCAAGCTGTGCAATGCGGGTTAGCAATGCGGGTTAACAGTAAACTCAAGCTCTGCAATATGCAGTATAACAGTAAACTCAAGCTCTGCAATACGGGTTAACAGTAAACTCAAGCTCTGCAATATGTGGGTTACCGGTAAACCCAAGCTCTGCAATATGTGGTTAACAGTTAGCTCAAGCTCTGCAGTATGCGTGTTAACAGTAAACTCAAGATTTGCAATGCGGGTTAACAGTAAACTCAAGCTCTGCAATGCGGGTTAGCAATGCGGGTTAGCAGTAAACTTAAGCTCTGCAATGCGGGTTAACAGTAAACTCAAGCTCTGCAATGTGGGTTAGCAGTAAGCTCAAGCTTTGCAATGCAGGTTAACAGTAAACTCAAACTCCGCAATGCGGGTTAACAGTAAACTCAAGCTCTACAATGCGGGTTAGCAGTAAACTCAAGCTCTGCAATGCGGATAGCAATGCAGGTTAACAGTAAAGTCAAGCTGTGCAATGCGGGTTAGCAATGTGGGTAAACAGTAAACTGAAGCTCTGCAATGCGGGTTAACAGTAAACTCAAGCTCTGCAATATGTGGGTTAACAGTAAACTCAAGCTCTGCAATGCAGGTTAACAGTAAACTCAAGCTCTACAATGCAGGTTAACTGTCAACTCGAGCTCTGTAATATGCGGCTTAACAGTAAACTTAAGCTCTGCAATGTGGGTTAACAGTAAACTCAAGCTCTACAATGCGGGGTAACAGTAAACTCAAGCTGTGCAATGCGGGTAAACAGTAAACTCAAGCTCTGCAATATGTGTGTTAACAGTTACTTCGAGCTCTGCAATGCGAGTTAACAGTAAACTCAAGCTCTGCAATGTGGGTTAGCAGTAAACTTAAGCTCTACAATATGCAGGTTAACAGTAAACTCAAGCTTTGCAATGTGGGTTAACAGTAAACTCAAGCTCTACAATATTCAGGTTAACAGTTACCTCGAGCTCTGCAATGCGAGTTAACAGTAAACTCAAGCTATGCAATGCGGGTTAACAGTAAACTCGAGCTCTGCAGTATGCGGGTTAACAGTAATCTCAAGCTTTGCAATGTGGGTTAACAGTAAACTCAAGCTCTGCAATGTGGGTTAACAGTAAACTCAAGCTCTAATGCGGGTTAACAGTAAACTTAAGCTCTACAATATGCGGGTTAACAATAAACTCAAGCTCTACACTATTCAGATTAACAGTTACCTCGAGCTCTGCAATGCGATTTAACAGTAAACTCAAGCTCTGCAATTTGGGTTAGCAGTAAACTTAAGCTCTACAATATGCAGGTTAACAGTAAACTCAAGCTCTGCAATGTGGGTTAACAGTAAACTCAAGATCTACACTATTCATGTTAACAGTTACCTCGAGCTCTGCAATGCAAGTTAACAGTAAACTCAAGCTCTGCAATATGTGGGTTAACAATTAACTCAAGCTCTACAATATTCAGGTTAACAGTTACCTCGAGCTCTGCAATAACAGTAAACTCAAGCTCTGCAATATGCGGGTTAACAGTGAACTCAAGCTCTGCAATAAGTGGGTTAACAGTAAACTCAAGCTCTGCAATATGCAGGTTAACAGAAAACTCAAGCTCTGCAATGTGGGTTAACAGTAAACTCAAGCTCTGCAATGTGGGTTAGCAGTAAACTTAAGATCTACAATATGCAGGTTAACAGTTACCTCTAGCTCTGCAATGTGGGTTAGCAGTAAACTTAAGCTCTACAATATTCAGGTTAACAGTTACCTCGAGCTCTGCAATGCAAGTAAACAGTAAACTCAAGCTCTGCAAATGCTGGTTAACAGTAAACTCAAGCTAACTCAAGCTCTGCAATATGCTGGTTAACAGTGAACTCAAGCTCTGCAATATGTGGGTTAACAGTAAACTCAAGCTCTGCAATGCGGGTTAACAGTAAACTCAAGCTCTGCAATGCGGGTTAACAGTAAACTCAACATCTGCAATGCGAGTTTACAGTAATCTCAAGCTGTGCAATGCAGGTTAACAGTAAACTCGAGCTCTGCAATATGTTGGTTAACAGTAAACTCAAGCTCTGCAATGCGAGTTAACAGTAAACTCAATCTCTGTAATATGCGTGTTAACAGTAAATTCAAGCTCTGCAGTTTGCGTGTTAACATGTTAGTAAACTCAAGCTCTGTAGTTTGCGTGTTAACAGTAAACTCAAGCTCTGCAATATGTGGGTTAACAGTAAAATTCAAGCTCTGCAGTTTGCGTGTTAACTTTAAACTCAAGCTCTGCAATGTTGGTTAACAGTAAACTCAAGCTCTGTAATGCGGGTTAATAGTAAACTCAAGCTCTGCAGTTTGCATGTTAACAGTAAACTCAAGCTCTACAATGTTGGTTAACAGTAAACTCAAGCTCTGCAATGCAGGTTAACAGTAAACTCAAGCTCTGCAATGTTGGTTTACAGTAAACACAAGCTCTGCAATGCGGATTAACAGTAAACTCAAGCTCTGCAATATGCGTGTTAACAGTAAACTCAAGCTCTGCAATATGCAGGTTAACAGAAAACGCAAGCTCTGCAATGTGGGTTAACAGTAAACTCAAGCTCTGCAATGTGGGTTAGCAGTAAACTTAAGCTCTACAATATGCAGGTTAACAGTTACCTCTAGCTCTGCAATGAGGGTTAGCAGTAAACTTAAGCTCTACAATATTCAGGTTAACAGTTATCTCGAGCTCTGCAATGCAAGTAAACAGTAAACTCAAGCTCTGCAAATGCTGGTTAACAGTAAACTCAAGCTCTGCAATATGCGGGTTAACAGTGAACTCAAGCTCTGCAATATGTGGGTTAACAGTAAACTCAAGCTCTGCAATGCGGGTTAACAGTAAACTCAAGCTCTGCAATGCGGGTTAACAGTAAACTCAAGCTCTGCAATGCGAGTTTACAGTAATCTCAAGCTGTGCAATGCAGGTTAACAGTAAACTCGAGCTCTGCAATATGTTGGTTAACAGTAAACTCAAGCTCTGCAATGCGAGTTAACAGTAAACTCAATCTCTGTAATATGCGTGTTAACAGTAAATTCAAGCTCTGCAGTTTGCGTGTTAACAGTAAACTCAAGCTCTGCAGTTTGCGTGTTAACAGTAAACTCAAGCTCTGCAATATGTGGGTTAACAGTAAAATTCAAGCTCTGCAGTTTGCGTGTTAACTTTAAACTCAAGCTCTGCAATGTTGGTTAACAGTAAACTCAAGCTCTGTAATGCGGGTTAATAGTAAACTCAAGCTCTGCAGTTTGCATGTAAACAGTAAACTCAAGCTCTACAATGTTGGTTAACAGTAAACTCAAGCTCTGCAATGCAGGTTAACAGTTAACTCAAGCTCTGCAATGTTGGTTTACAGTAAACACAAGCTCTGCAATGCGGATTAACAGTAAACTCAAGCTCTGCAATATGCGTGTTAACAGTAAATTCAAGCTTTGCAGTTTGCGTGTTAACAGTAAACTCAAGCTCTGCAATGTTGGTAAACAGTAAACTCAAGCTCTGTAATGTGGGTTAACAGTAAACTCGAGCTCTGCAGTTTGCGTGTTAACGTAAACTCAAGCTCTACAATGTTGGTTAACAGTAAACTCAAGCTCTGCAATATGCAGGTTAACAGTAAACTCAAGCTCTGCAATGCGGGTTAACAGTAAACTCAAGCTCTACAATGCGGGTTAACAGTAAACTCAAGCTCTGCAATGTTGGTTTACAGTAAACACAAGCTCTGCAATGCGGATTAACAGTAAACTCAAGCTCTGTGTTGCAAGTTAACAGTAAACTCAAGCCCTGCAATGCGGGTTAACAATAAACTCAAGCTCTGCAATGCGGGTTAAAAGTAAACTCAAGCTCTGCAATGCGGGTTTAAAGTAAACTCAAGCTCTGCAATGCGGGTTAACAGAAACTCAAGCTCTGCAATGCGGGTTAACAGTAAACTCAAGCTCTACAATGCGAGTTAACAGTAAACTCAAGCTCTGCAATATGTGGTTTAACAGTAAACTCAAGCTCTGCAATGCAGGTTAACAATAAACTCTAGCTCTGCAATGCGGGTTAACAGTAAACTCAAGCTCTGCAATAAAAATGTATAAGGTTTAATGTGTGTTTAGGATTCGTAAGAAAATAAATGGCAAATATTGGCATGCTCATGAATTGAAAATCGTAAAATATGATTTATACGTAGATTGTTTTGTTACATGTCTGTAATAATTACTTTAGTAACCATAAAACTACAATTTTATATTTATTTTTGTTGTTTTTGGTAAATGATGACCAAGCACTCATTTTACTGTTTTATGCTCCCGCCAATTGATTTATTATCTCCTTTTTTTTTCTCTTAAGAAGTTCATGGTTTTAAAGATTTCTTGTTTTTAGCTCTACTGGCCAAGGGCCAGCAGAGCTTATGGGATCGTGTGTTGTCCGTCTTCCGTCGTCCGTCCGTCGTCTGTCCATTAACTTTTCTTCAAACGACTTCTCCTCAGAAACCGTTTGGCTAATTTTGACCAAACTTCACATGGATGATAATTAGATGAATGCTTTTTAGATTTGTTAAAATTAGGTCAGCACTACATCCAAGATGGCTGCCATTACCATATATGGTCGAAACCTTAAAAAATCTTCTTCTCCAGAACCGCTGGACAGATTTCAACAGTTTTACTTTTAAAATGATCGCCAACCCCTAGACTATGATGTATGTTCAAATAAAGTCCCCGGGATAAAAAATGGCCGTGCCCCGGGGGTCCAAAGTTTGTATATTGAGGTTTTGCAGGTTTTTATATAGACATATAGGAAAAAACTTTAAAAAATCTTCTTTTCTGAAACCACAAGGCACAGAGCTCTCATGTATTACATGTAGCATCAGCTTATGGTCCTCTACTAAGTTTGTTCAAATGGTGACCCTGGGGTCAAATTCGTCCCCGCCCCGGGGGTCACAGTTTTACATAGACTTATATAGGATTTTTTTTTAAAAAATCTTCTCGGAAACTACAACAGCCAGAGGTTTGATATTTTGCATTTACTATAAGCTTATGGTCCTCTACTAAGTTTGTTCAAATGGTGACCCTGCAGTCACATTTGGCCCCGCCCCAAGGGTCACATATTTTACATAGACATGTATAGGGGAAAACTTAAAAAATCTTCTTCTCTGAAACTGCAAGAGCCAGAGGTTTAATATTTTGCATTTGCTATAAGCTTATGGTCCTCTACCATGTTTGTTCAAATGGTGACCAAGGGGTCACATTTGGCCCCACCCCGGGGGGTCACAGTTTTACATAGGCTTGTATAGGGAAAATTGAAAAAAATCTTCTCCTCTGGAACCACATGGCACAGAGCTTTCATGTATTACATTAATTGAAACTTCACAGGAAGCATCCTTGGGTCAGGGGAAAGCAAAGTTGTTCAAATTTTGGCATTGTGCCAAGGGATTTGGTTTCCATGGCAACCATGTTGAAAAACCTTAAAAAATCTTCTCTGAAATCGCTGGTCTGATTTTGAAAATTCTTTCACAAAAATGTTCCTTTAGGGATTGCCTTTCATAGTTGTTCAAATTATTTCGATCAGTCCAAAATCCAAAAAACATGGCCGCCACAGGGGCGGGGCTTTTTCGCCTTATATGTATATTATATAAAAAGTTGAAAAGTTCTTGTCTTCTGAAACTGCTGGTTGGATTTCAAAATAATTTCACACAAATGTTCCTTGGGTGACTCTCTACCAAGATTGAGTAACGCTGGATATTAAAACCATTTAAAAATAACATCAATTGTTACGTGCAATGGCCATCGCTGGAACAATGGAGGGACATGTACGGCCACTGGAGTAAAATTCCAAGCGCAGTGGGCGCTATTGATGGAACTTCACATGAGATATATAGGCCTAGCACAGAGCCACAGGAACAATATTACTCTGGACATCGACACTATCATGCAATTCACACACAAATAATAATAGACAATGATGGCGTTATTGTTTATGTTGAAAGCGGTTTTCTGGGACATGTAAATGATGCTTGCACTGATGTCAAATATAGGTACGGAGCCGAATTATATTTCGACCGGATTTAAATTTATTAGGCGATAAGATCTATCCCAACAAATATCCGATTCTTACTTCTGCTCAGTTGGCAAGAAAACAGGGCAGAGAACTGCGCATGCTCAGTTGGCAAGAAAACAGGGCAGAGAACTGCGCATGCTCAGTTGGCAAGAAAACAGGGCAGAGAACTGCGCAAGTGCAGACAATTTAATCGACATGTACAAGCCTACAGAGTATGTGTAGAACATGCTATCGCGGAACTGAAATCATACAAAGCCATAAGCTCCGTATGGAGACATTCAATACCACTTTTAAGTAGAAAAGTTAAAATTTGCGCTGGCCTCATTTGTAGAAAGAAGGAAATTGGTTTAAATTGTTAACAATGTTTTAACATTGATTGTAATATAAAAGTGTTATTCTTTCATACATGACAGTGTCCCCTTTAAAAACTAGTGATTATATAAAACATATATTGAGAAATTCATTCCCAGACAGATATGGCATGTAACGAACTTCGAACGGCTATCTGGTCAGGATCCTGTCAGGATCCTGTCTGGATCGCCAGTGGCTGATCACCAACCGTCATAACAGCTGCTACTACATCAGTGTATGTAGGATATATATACATAAACCGTGATGCACGCGTAGAATTGTTTTGCCGAACAACATGTAATTACGGATCCCTACCAATGTAGACAATCAACCAAAAAACGACAATCTAACTTAAGCAGACGACGGGTTGCTGTGTCGTATTCTGTTAAATTGGTAACAATGGAGTTACTGCGCCGGAGAATTAAAGATTTTATATACACAACACGCAATTATTATACCCACCTTTTAAATAAAACAGGGAAGATCTATATTAGCATTGCCTCCGATTGTCCGTCTGTTTCTGTCCGTCCGTCCGTCCGTCCGTCTATCCTTCCGTCCGTCCGTTACCATATCTTCTCCTAAACTGTTGAACGGGATTTAATCAAACTTAGTGTATGACTTCCCCATATGATAACGGCGTGCAAGAGCAACACTATTTTAGACTCCGCATCAACATATTATATAACATATTTGTTCTGCATGGTTTGCTATCGTATATTGAATGAAAAACAATATATGTAAAGTAAGCCTTTGAACTGTTGGTTAGAGAAAATATATTCCATAAACTTATACAATATGGAGTCAGAGGAAAAATTCTAACTATTATTAAATCGTTGTATACAAATATAATCATGAGTTACATATGAAAACCAGCTTAGTGGCAGTTTTAGCTGTTTTCTGGGAGAACCCCATGGGATTGTTTGTTACCTTTCATATTTTCCATGTATGTGAATGATTTAGAAGAACAGTGCATGGTTTTAAAGGTATCGATACTGGAATGTCAAAGCTGTTATTACTCCTATATGCTGATGACATAGTGATATTTTCGGATACCGAACAAGTATGGTGGCTGATTTCTGCCATTTGTCATCTTTTCGTTATTTCGCCCCCGAAAAGTCGACAGAACGAAAAGACGACAAATGCAGCGCTAAAAGTCGCCATTTCAAGGGCGAAAAGACGACAGAACGCCACGCAAAAAGACGATACTATAATCGCGAAAAGACGCCATTTGATATTGTCCTCTTTTCGTCATTTTGTGTGGCCTTCTGTCAACTTTTCGCCCTTGAAATGGCGTCTTTTCGTTTTGACGTCTTTTCGTTCTGTCGACTTTTCGCCTTCCGGTTGAAATGCGCGTTTCCATCATTGTGGCCATTTCATCGTGACTACTAGAGGTCGGGCGATTTTGAACTGTCGGAGAATCGGGCAAAATCGACAGGGAGTGTGCATACCGTATGTTCAATAAATAATAACGAAGGGTTACTTGTTCTGTTAAATCGTTTATATAAACACAGAATAGTCATAATAATTATATTGATCACTAGTCTTGTGTAAGGCAATAAACATGTAATTATGGTATGTCGAATAAAAGTAATGAATTGTATTGATTCTGCAACTGATTAATTAGTTTTTCACACCTTATATACGAATATTGAAGTGATAATTATATGTTTGGCTTTATCTTAATCAGTTCTTTTTGAAAGTGTCAGGATTTAATTGCAATATGTATATTATATGAACAGAGGATCTTACATTAGTATCTGGGCATTTTTTTCTTCAAAAATGGAAATTGGTTAAGAACGCAAAAGAGGTTGGCACAACATGCTTCATTTGCATTGCATAATTTATTTTCCATATTTAGTCAAATAAACTTACCAATATCAGAAAAATGTAGACTTTTCGACACACTAGTTGCCTCTGTATTAAACTATAGCTCAGAAGTTTGGGGAATTCACGAGGCTAAAGATATTGAAATGATCCATACGAAATTTTGTAGAAGAATTTTAGGGGTCAAGAAGTCTACCAATCTCACAGGTTTATACGGTGAATTAGGTCGAGTACCACTCATTATAAAGAGAAAAATTAATATGCTCAGATATTGGTTAAAAATATTACATCTTAATGAAAATATATTGGCCAAAAAAAAAAATATAATGTTGAAAAACGATGTTGATAATCATAATAATTATAACGGTTCCAATTGGGCATATCAAATTAAAGATATCCTCGACAACCTTGGATTTTCTGATGTTTGGTTATATCAATTTGAAGCAGATATTCCATTTGAATTAATAAAACAACGCTTGATTGACTCATATCATCAAAGTAGGTATTCAAATATCAATAACTCTAACAGGTTAGAATCATACTGCCGCTACAAACACAGTTTTGATATGGAAAAATATTTGAACCTATTAGATGATAACAAATTCCGAATAGCACTGGGTAGATTTCGACTCTCCTCTCACAATTTAGCCATTGGAAATGGTAGATATCTAAATATCCCGCGAGAAAATAGGAGTGTATACATTGTACCCAAAATATGGTAGAAAACGAGTACCATTTTTTGCTTGTATGTCCACTTAAGACAGAAATATTTTAAACCTTACTTTTGCAGATGGCCCACGATAAACAAATGTGATGCGTTAATGTCTAATAACTCGAACAGAACAATTACAAGCTTATCAAAATATGTTTATTATGCATTTAAACTTCGAAATGAAATGCAAATTTCTTTACTACATTTCAACCTTTTCACCATTTAAGAAAAAAAAAGGGAAGGAAAGAAAAAAAAAAAAAAAGCTATAACGCTTCTCTGTAAACTTCAATGTAGATTTCGTATGCCATGTTTTTGATGTTCTCACTGTATTGAATATGTATTGTGTGTAGGCTATAAACGTTGTACTGAATGTTTAATGTTGAATAAAGTTAATATATATATTAGTTCATATTTAATAGTTGTTTATGACCGTAACCTGACTGTATGATATTGTATAATGATGCCAAACATATGTATAAAGTTACAGTCCATTACGCCAAGCAGTTTCGGAGATACACGCTTACATGTAGGCCTACGTACAAACTTTAACCGAGTGGAGACGACGATCAAGTGATGACAACTTCTTTACTTTTTTTTTTCGAAAGAGTCGAGCTAACATATTAAATATTAAGAACGTGTAGATGTGTTACCTCCTTTCTTGACTATTATATTTCATATGTTGGAGATATATATCTAAACTATTAACGTATCACCATCAACTTGATATGTTACACAGCTATTTTAAATAACATATTAAGAGAAAATCAAATATTAGGGTATGGCATTTATTGACTTCCAAATAAACAATCATGTTAGCACAATTATCAGTGACGTACATGTTTAACAGTTCCGTATAATATAGTTCCGTATAATATAAAACACATTCTTAATTATGTTTTCTATACCATCCTATATTGATAAATATAAGGTATAATCATTGTGTTATGATGGTTTCAACAAACGGTCCCGGAAAGTTAGTGTTAAATTTAATAAAAGTCAATGTTTTGCTTGTCATTTTTTGAATAGATCGAAGAATATGAGCCAAAATCGTGTCAATTTTTAAGTGGCCCCGGAGAGTAAATCCTGATTTAACGCATGCGTGGACGGGAACAGCTGAGTTTCTGTTGGCTCTCAAAAAACTGGCTTTTTCTACATATTATTGAATGCACTAATCACATTTCTTGATACAGACGACCAAATTACACCTGCTACACACTTTGGTCACCAAAAACTTGATTGGAAATCGTCTTCTCCACTTCAAAAGGTTTTCACTGATTTTCACTGTGACCTAATTACTTGAATTAGACCGTATTCCAGAACGAGGCTTTTAAATGGCAGCCCCCTTGTGAGATGGTAAACAAATTGTCAATGTTATTCCACGCACTTCAGCTAGCAGTTTTTACATATTGGACATTTCTCCATCCTAGAGAGTTGGATTACAGCAGACAGAACAGGTATCGCTTGCATCCTACACTACCTTTCGCTGATGCCAACTGCCAGACAAAGAGTATTGAGTAATGTTTTCTCCAAACCCCTATCATCCACTTCATCTTCATGTTTTCTATTGGATACGCAATGCTCGTCATCAGCTTCTTACCCATCTCCCAGACAAATACACATATGATAGAAGTGCTACCAGGTTTACCCTGCTTCTCCTGAGTGGTATCTAATCAAATCCAGGACCCAGAGGCCTCAAGTTCCCTTGCGGCATATGCTCCAAAGCATGTAAGCTAGAATCTATAGCTTGTGATGAATACAATCAATGGATTCACATGCCTGCCTAGGAATGTCGACAACAAAGTTCAGCAACCTGAAGTGAATACACCTGGTCATGCCCGTCCTGCCTCAAACCAAACAACTCCTCCCTGATATACACAGTACCGGACGCTCTAGATCCAGCAACTAGATCCATCAACCTCTCCGCACACCCATCCATGCTAGATAGCTTATCTGACATATCGTTGCCTTCGACTTCTCGATCAAGCTCAGTCATCGACCCCTTTTTGGAGTTTTCGATCACCAATACTGACATCCCTGTCATGACATATCATCCATGAAACACACTGTGAATAACTCCCAGACTAGGAAGTCCTTAAGAATCCTGAAAGTCAACTTCCAAAGCCTCATGAAGAATGGTAAGCTTTCAGAAGTTCTGAGTAGCGACACTGACCCAGATGTTATACTTGGTACGGAAACATGGCCTGATGACTCAATCTCGTCGAGCGAAATATTGCCAAATGATCTTGGTTTCGATAATGCCCGAAGAGATAGAATAGGAGACCCTCACGGAGGAATTTTAATAGCAGCCAAAAAGAGCCTTCTACTGGGATACATATACAAAAGCGCAGACGTGGAACTCATAAGTGCCACCATCAGGGTTGATGACAAAACATCCATAGCATCCTATTACAGACCACCTAACAAGACAGATGAGCACTATCTAAACAGAACAAAAGAGGAAATTGCATCACTCTAAACAGGCAACAAGAAAAACATATTTCTCATTGGCGGAGACTTTAACCTCCCTGACATTAAGTGGAATGATCTGAGCATCAATGGAAACCAAAACCAATTTGCCCCCTATCGTCCCAAGCTAGCAAGACGTAAAATCTACTTGTGGAAGAATGCGGATATAAATATCGAGGAAAGAGTACCTACCAAGCATACCATGCCCCGTTACACCACCCTTGGATGAATTCCAGCATAAAGAAGGCATTGAACCGGAAGCGGAAGGGCCACAAGAAAGCCAGAAAAACAGACAAGAAGAGAGACTCAGATAGGTACAAGAGACTACAACAAGAAGTCCAGTGGGAAGCAAGAAGGGCCAACAGGAAATACAGGGGAAAATGAGCGACAACCTCAAAGAAAACCCTAAACACTTTTGGTCCTTCATTAAGAGCAAGGGACAAGAGTCTATGGGAGTACCACCACTCAAAAACTCAGACGGATTCTTAAAGAGCGACAGTCAAAGAAAGGCAAACATCGTTAATGAGCAGTTCCACTCAGCATTTACCAAGGAGGATACAAGCTCCATTCCTGACAAGGGACCAAGCTTTTACCAGACTATGCCGGAAATAAACAGTAACTATGTTAATGACACTCAAACTTCCGAACCTTTGAAGGAAAATAGCTACACGAACGACACTTGTGGTTTAAATGTTACACATGTAAATCGTTATAATAGTGCTTGTACATATCTGAAACCTATTAGCACAAATTGTAAATTGGATGGTAGTGGAAGGATGGATATACATTGTAACACACATATTTCGGAATCATTTTTCAAATTAAAACAAAAGGGATTAAAAATAGCAAACCTAAATGTGCAACATATAATGCCTAAGCTTGACGAGTTAAAACTACTTCTTCGGCATCATGATTCTGTCAATATTTAGGCTTGTGTGAGACATTCCTTTCCGAAAATGTATCGGATAATGAACTTCATGTTAATGGATATAAATCCGAAAGAAAAGATAGAACTCATAAACAGGGAGGTGTATTTTAGTATATATTAGTGATAAGATTCCATCAGTACGTAGATTTGATCTTGAAAATGATTTAATAGAAAGTATTTGGCTAGAAATACGTTTTCCAAATAGCAAGCCATTTATTCTGTCTTTCATATATAGACCTTCTAATTCTTTACAATCTTGGATTGATACTTTTGAAGATCAGTATAGCGTTTCCTCAAAGGAAATCGAAGAAATATACATTCTAGGTGATATTAATATCAATCACTCTCCTACGGCTGGCTTTGACAATCAAAAATGGTCAGATTTTCTCATTAATCAAGGTCTTGTGCAATTAATCAACATGCCTACCAGAGTGACAATTTCAAGTTCTAAAATAATTGATCATATCTATACTACACATCCTGAAAATGTAATCGAAATAAATGTACCATTCATATGCATGAGTGATCATTATCCAGTATGTTTTATTAGGAAAATTAAACGACAAAATCAAGATTCGCTAAACGGTCATACAACTATTAATTACAGATCATTTGGCAAATTTGATGAACAAGAATTTAAAAATGAGTTATATAATTCAGGAATAAATACTGCTGAAACACTCACTGATCCAAACACTTCACTTGCATATTTATACTCAGTTTTAAACTATGCTCTTTCTAAACATGCTCCTTTAAAACAGAGACGAATTAAACGCCCAAAACAGCCTGAATGGTACTCTGATAAAATTAAAGAGGCAAGAAAATTACGTGATAAGTTCAATAAAGCTAAAAAATGGCCAGAATATAAAAAATGGAGGAATAAAACTAACCATCTGATTACTTTAGGTAAGAAAAAGTTTTTTGCAAATGCAATTAAAGATAAAAAAGACTCTAAATTTATTTGGTCGCATCTTAAATCAATATCTGCACAGACCAATCAAACTGTTATAAAATTACCACCAATTTTAAATATTAATAATGTTACAACTGAGGGGGAGAAAAATATAGCTGACGCTCTAAATGACCACTTTGTTAATATTGCTAATACAATAAACAAAACTCCAATATATGCAAATAACTACGCTGAATTAAAAAAACGTATTGATAATAAATTAAAACAGGCAATATTTAAAATAGATTACATCTCGATTTTCGAAGTAAGGCTAATAATTGATAAATTAGATATAAATAAAGCAAAAGGTATAGATGGTATTGGACCTCGTATTATAAAAGCAGCATCGGATTGTATCATTAATGCTATCACTTCAATTATTAATAAATGCATAGATCAAGGCATATTTCCTGATCAGCTAAAAAAGGCATGCGTGTTACCAATACACAAAAATGGACCAAAAGATGACCCGAACAATTATAGACCTATCTCATTATTACCAACAATTTCCAAAATATTTGAGAAGCATGTTGCTGCGCAACTGCACTCTTTCTTTCAACAATTTAATATTTTGTACTCGGCTCAATCTGGATTTCGTAAAAATCATTCTTGCCAAACAGCACTTATTAACCTTGTTGATAGCTGGTTGAAACAAATTGATTCTGGAAACTTTGTTGGCAGTGTTTTCCTTGACATGAGAAAGGCGTTTGATATGGTTGATCATGAGATACTATTATACAAACTGCATTTGTATCATTTTTCGACTTTAACAATACGTTGGTTTCAGTCATATCTGTCTAACAGGACACAAGTAGTCAGAGTTGGACAGTATCAATCTGAGGAGAGAATCATCAAATCAGGTGTCCCTCAGGGATCTATCCTAGGACCACTTTTGTTCTTGATTTATGTAAATGATCTACCTTTAGCTTCCAAAGAAGCTTCAGTTGACATATATGCTGATGACTCCACGCTACATACATCAGGGCTGGATGTGTCATCCATTGAGAATAAATTACAAACTGACTTAAATAACATAAATAAATGGTGCACTATAAATAACATGGTTATAAATCCTACAAAAACAACATGTATGCTATTAGGTTCAAAATATAAAATAAACCATTCTCGAAAACTCACGCTTTCGATAGATAATTGCCTGATACAATCAGTGTCTTCTCAAAAAGTTCTCGGAATTACAATAGATCAACATCTAAAGTGGGACGTTCAGATAAGCAAAGTCTGTAATCATATATCGAGTAAATTCACTCTTTTAAGACGAATATCTAAATATTTGACACTTGATATGAAAAAGCTATTCTATAATGCATATTTAGTTCCAATATTTGATTATGGATCTATCCTCTGGAGTAATTGTACTAAATTAAATTTTACAAAGGTTGTTACTTTACAAAAAAGCATCGCACGCTGGATTTTGATAAAACCTTTACATACACCTTCTGCAAATCTTTTCAATGAGTTAAATTGGATGTCATTTGAAACAAGATGTAAATTTCAAGTAGGTGTTTTAGTTTATAAAGCAATTCATAATCTTACACCAATATACATAAGTAAATTAATAACATTTTCTGAAAATAGCAGATATAATTTAAGATCATGCATTAAACATGACATTAAGCATCCTAGACCGAAATCCGAATATTTAAAACAATCTTTTACCTATGTTGCCATGCGGACTTGGAATTCAATCCCAGAAAATATCCGGACTTCTGTTTCTATTTATGCTTTCAAACACAATTATAAATTATTTCTATTTCAAGATAACAGGTGTTCTGCTCAAATTAAGTTGTGTTAATAGTGAATACCTGTTTTGAATGCCAGCTTGAAACATATTATTAATGTTACGTGCATGTATTCACTTGCTATTGTTTATAAGTTGCTGTTGTTATCAGAAGGCCTCATGGAAGATAAGTGTTGTGCAATTGTTTGTATAATCTTAATGAGTTGTACCTTCATGAAATAAAGAATTTATTATTATTATTATTATTATTATTATGTCACATGACAAGATGTTTACAAGCTACTGGTATGATTGAAGAGCCACACAGCTACAGGACCGGACTCTATCCCAGCCTTTGTCCTTAAAGCAGCTGCAGCAGAGCTAGCCCCAAAACTAACAGCAATATACCAGTACTCACTTGATAAGTGCAAAGCACCACAGAACTGGAGCGATGCATGGATTTTCCCAGTATTCAAGAAAGGGGAGAAACACAAAGCAGAAAACTACCGTCCTGTATCCCTGACATCCATCACATGTAAGCTGTTAGAGCACATAAACCATAGCAACATAATGACCCACTTCGACGAGCAAAGCATACTCAAGGGCAACCAGCATGGCTTTAGAAAACATCGCTCCTGTGAGACACAGCTAATAACAACGATTCAAGGGATTGTATCTCGGTTAGCGGAAGGCCAGCAAGTGGACGTGATCCTGCTGGACTTTGCGAAAGCATTTGACAAAGTTCCCCACTCCAGTTTGCTCTACAAACTTGGCTACTACGGAGTAAGAGGAAACACCAGCAAATGGATCTAGGCGTTTCTTGGAAACGGTAAACAGACAGTTGTGTTAGAAGGAATACACTCAACCGAGACTGATGTACTCTCCGGAGTCCCCCAAGGCACAGTACTAGGTCCCCTCCTATTCTTAGCCTTTATCAATGACTTACCAGGCTTGTGCAAATCTTCTGATGCCCGTTTATTTGCGGATGACAGCTTACTCTATCGTGCCATAAATACACCCCACCCCACACCACCCCCATGACAGTCACCTACTGCAGCAAGACCTCACTGCCCTGGAGAACTGGGAAAAGACACGACAGATGATTTTTAACACGACAAAGTGCAACAGCCAAGCAACAGGAAGCGACTGATACAGTCTACATACCTGCTAAACGGACACGTGCTCGAAGCAGTCGACGCTAGCAGGTACCTAGGAGTCACACTGTCTAACAGCATGAGCTGGAATAAACACATCAACAATGTCGTTGGTAAGGGCAACAGAACTATAGGATATTTAAGAAGGAGCTTTAAGGAGTGCCCGAAAGTAGCCACATACACCACTGGTACGCCCCGCCATGGAGTACGCCGCACCAGTATGGGACCTTCACCGCCAATGTGACTTCAAGGCTATCGAACAGCTGCTCGCTATGTATGCAACAGCTATACAGACAGAACCCCTGGATGCGTAACAAATATGCTCATGAGATTAAATGGGAGAGCCTTGAAAAACGGCGACACATAAGGCCAGAAAAAAAAATACCTGTGTTTCTGGTTACTCAGCTGAAAAAATTAGGGTAGGTAGGTCGGTACATTTTTTCTTTTCTTTTCTTTTTTTTTTTTTTCTATTTGCCCATGTGGTTTGGACGATGTTAAAGGTATCTTTAACTTTGTCAGGTAGTGATTTTGCAAGGAGAGAAGGTAAACAACCTCATGATATCTTCTTAACTTGTTTGTTTTGAATAAAATAAATTGAAAACACATATTTTCTGCCATTACCAGTTTACATACGATTAAATTTTATAATTTTCCTGAGGCTGGGTGGTATTGAAAGAACAAATCTGCTGGCAGCATGTCATGATTAATGTTTTTCATAACTTCTGCTCTGTCCCATGGCTGCATTTTCCAATACTAATAGCCTAAACGGGTTTTAGCGCACGTTTCATACTCAATCTTTTCGTACGTTACCGTCTCGTACACAGCTTTTTCGTACTTTTTTTATTTTTTATTTTTTTGATAAAAAACTGTAGGGTCGGTGCCAAAAAATAGGGACGGTCGGGTAACCAGAAACACAGGTTTTTTTTCTGGCCTAAGAAGACTGCTTATGCTCTTCAAGATTCAGCATGGACTTGTCGATGTTAATAAATAAAACTTTCTCAGACAACGTGACAGTCGTACCCGAGGTCAACAGAAATTCTTCAAAGAAAGAACCACACATAAGGCATAAGACATACCACAACAGTTTCTTCCCTAGAACGATCAGGGACTGGAACCAACTACTGCTCCATGGCACCTCTGCAGACACCCTAGAGGAGTTCAGAATCTACAGAGACTACAGTCTCCGTGTACATAGAACCATCATAAAATGGATAGGTGTTATACTTATACTAAGTACATGCACGCTACCTGGTATTGTAATACTTAGCTTAAGGACACACTTGGTCATTGAAAAAGCATGGGAAGCTTGAATATTTACAGCCAGCACGCTTCATGGCTGATCAACTCAGGTATATAAATTGAGGCCCGCTCTAAGTTTTTTATTTGTATAGCATTGCTCTATTGAGGGTAAGAATAGCTTAACAACACCTTGTCATTTATTGAATATCACACTTTGCTCATGAAATTGTTGGGCTAACAGGGATTTACAGTTACCTATAGAAATCCCCCCCACCCCCCCCCCCACCCCCCCCCCCCCTCCTCCCCCAAATAGAATAGGCTCGAAATATGTCCTTAAAGGCTTCTCATTGCGAAACACCATTGGACTATGGGAAAAAAATAGAGTCGAATCTAAATCATGTCGAACAATAATATCGTATAGAAAAGATATTGCAGAGAAGAGTACGAAATAAACAGAGAGAAGGGTTGGTATTCATAAACTATTATAAGGGTGCATGTTCCACCAAAATATTTTTCCAAGATGACGAGTCAGACACTTTTTCAAGAAGGCGAAGACGTATCGTCACGTGCAACTATGAACATGCTTCAAGGAAGCAAATACGCCACAATATGTAATGCTGATGGAGAAGTGTTTGTGGATATCAGACAGTTTATCAATGGCAATCCTAGGCATAATGATATATAGGGTCCTATAGAAACCACAGCGTCCGAGCGCAATGGCATCGTAGGTCCGCACTGTACCTGCAAACAAGGACTAGAAACTACAATGAAAAAGACAAATAACAACAGAAAGGGTGGTGAAGACAGGGTTACCGACTTGGAAAGGTCAGTAGGCAATAAGGAGGATACAACTCGAACTACGACATTGGTTAGCTCTCAAACAAAAGATGCCGAATATTGATATCGGTATCTCTGAAGCTCGTACATACTGGAACTCGTTAAAAAGGTTATAAGAGTGCCACTACATGTTTCATTAGAATTAATCTTATCAAGCCCAATAACGTATTGTTTAATTTTGTCTAATATCAATGGCCTGTCGCATACAGTTGTAAAATGTAAAATTACTCGGTGTGTTAGCGTTATTAATCATTGCAGCTCTTTCTGACGATAATACAATTTTTGATTAAACAGGACTTGTATAAATCATTTTAAAACTTGATTTTTCAAAATTGAAAACTTAAGTGGTGTCACGTTTGGTGATTGGTTCAAAGGTACAAAATGTGCTCCCATCAAAACTTATTTCAAATATTTCCTTTAGTATTCGTTTTTCATCTTTTATTATTGGGTAAAAAGACTTGGAGTTTAGAGATCGCTATCTTCCAATCCATCTTCTTTCTTTTCTAAGTCTTTTAAAGTATCACTCAGAAGTTTTATTTCAACCATTTTCTCACGTTTTGTCTGTAATTGCTTTTGTATTTGACTTATTTTGTCATCAACACCTGTTGAATTTGTCATCATTTCTGGAATTAATCAATATTAAAATCGGATATAATCTTTCTTATTCTTTTTAAAGTAAATTGTTTTGTCGCTACATCATCCGCATCTGCTGGATTACCAACATTGATAATTCTATTTTTATCCATGTTAAGAGCACTTCTAAAAACGTTTTCCTGGTGTTTACCCTTGTGAAGATAATTAACCAGATGTTTCTGTTTGACATACTCAGACAGCACAATACCAAAAAAAAAAAAATATTAACACTGTCAGTACTAACTTCCTCTCTTCCAAGATTATTAAAAAGTCCCATTATAATATAGATTATATTAAATTTCACCTGTAACATTTCTTTTGATCAACTTCCTCGGCTTGTCTAAATACAGAAAGTCATACTGTTTGTAAGTTGCTTTTTTATACTGATCTTTTGTAATACCTCGTTCGTTACAGCTCACGATTAACTGGAGTTGCCAAGAAGATGTAATGAGAACAATTTAATGGGATGTCTTTGGGAGTTTTGTAATAATACGACTGTGTTAAATAAATTACACAACAGTTTTTATGTCTACATTGGATAAAATAATTAATAATATCATTTTGATTACGTTCACAAACATAATCATCAAAAATAGCTATCTTTTGAGTATCAGAATCCAAATCATTCACAGGGATAACTTCATCATTGGAACATTTTAATATATCTTCGGCTGGAATTGTATTCTTTTTTGCTATTTGTTCAAGTTTTTGTGATAAAACTTTATACTTCTACTGTTCCAAGTTTTTAGCAAATAAATCAATATTGTCATAGTAAACTAAAGGTTTTAATAACATATGAACTAACGTGTTTGTCTTGCCAGAACCTGAATTACCGCAAATTAACATTCTAAAAACAGTCTGGCATAAAGTTCCATATCTGCTTGAAATTACAGTTTTCTGTCTTCATGTAATAGTTTGGAATTTCCATTATAATAGTACTTGGATAATACTTAATACAACTTAACTCACTTAACTTATCTCAACTAATGTTATTTGATCGAACCTTATAGTATACATGTCTTTGTTAAAGTGGAAAGAATTAGCAGATAAAATGCAAATATCAAATAATCTTGTTAAAGATTACGAAAATAAAGTTATTCAGAAAAGACTCGAAAAAGAAAAATCATACAAAATTAGCAATGATGGTCACTATGGCACGTTACAAATTGATTTACCTAAGCTTGTTGGTCATCACAAACTTATTGCTAAACAAGGAGAAGTAGACCTAAAAGTAGATGATGATTTTATAGACTTGATAACAAAGCGTTACAACAATAGAAAAACATACTCGAAGCTGTCTCAAAATACTTTCAAGAAACTGACAGAAACTTGCCGATTCATAAGAGTTCTTCAAATTCTAAAACGATTTTAGGAGGTTGCGCTGATATTACAACAGTCCTGATGATTTGGTTAATGATCTGGAGTTAGTATGTGGAAGTATCGAATCAGGAAATAATAATCCTCAGTTAATAAATAAAGGTATTAGCATAATCGACGAGTTATTAATAAATAGTAATATATCGGCCGGAGAACACGAACAATTATTTTCTAAATATTTTAATTAATCTTATTATTAGTAAAATGAAAGAAATTAAAAGCAAGGAAGAATTAATTAATTAATTACTTGACTCGACAAGCAGCAGCATACAGACTTAGTTATAAATTATGTGGTAGGATTAATACAGGGTTACAGGTTACAAGTGTAATAATTGGTTTTACTGCTGTATTGGCATTGGTTCCAGCAATTCCTGTTTTATAGCTGTTGTTGGAGCAGTTTCCCCAATAATCGCAGTCCTGATGAGTAAAACCAGAATAGCAAAGAAAAAGGTTTTGTTGAAAACACACCATAGAAGTTGTAAACAACTTCTTTCATATGTACACACAGCTGCGAAATCAGACGAAGAGGTTATCACATTGTGTTTCACTAAAATACTACAAATCCAACAAAACGACAATTTTACTGAACCCTTAGAAAGGTGCATTGAGCGGTTCAAGTTGAACGGTTACTAGTAACTAATTATTTTTCAACCTGTTTCCATATAAGGTCGTTCTTGTCCTTAGTGGCTTTTGTTTTAATTGGTTTTGTTTATTTCTTTATTTTTAATAGCTTAAAGAGGCTCTACTATTTTTAATATTAAATATTTTCTGAAAATTTTAATTAAATTTAATTATTCTTTCCTGGCCTCCTATCTTATCTAAAACCTTTACAATTTTGTAAAACAACTCCTCACATCTCTGTTTCTCCGTTGGAGATAAATTATACTTTTCTAAAAGTTTTTCTAGGTGGTTCTTTCTATGATAAACGCTCTTTTTGCGAACGCTCTGATAATCTGCAATACGATCATATCCGTTGTGGGTTCCGCAATTAAAACAAATACGTTCCCCATAAAAAAAAACACACACAAGTACTATTACAATTTGCACATGCATTGGTGTAATTGTAAAAAAGTCTGAACCCAACGCAATATCTTAACAGTTTGTCTTTTTGTCGACTATGTAAAATAAAAAGCAATCAATGCAAATTTCAAAAGAATCGAAAACATCCACAACGTTTTTACAATATTTACAGATCATTATAATGTGATATTATTATTATTATTTTAAATAAGGGCTTAAAAAATTAAATATCTATGTAATAGTATAATGAATCAAGTAGAATAAAAACAATTTTAAAATCAAAAACTTTAAAGAAGATTGCATGGCACAAACTCTATTGGTTAATTTTGAAGATATGAGCAGAATTGATAAAGAACTAATAGTTTTTGCCACCTTGAAGGTTTTGGCTGAATGAATTATATCCAAGGCTCAATAGGTAGAACTGCCGTGGAAAATAAGGAAAACAATTAAAAAACAAACAATTTACGCGATAAAACAATCTCATTAGCAACTAATGATATCATAAATAAAGATTATTTCATTCATCACTACACCATTTTGTTAGAAAAGGGAATTGATATTATTATTTATGCTGGTTAAAATTAATTTGGGCTTAAAGAATATTTTCTATATACTTATTATATAATGAGTCTTATAAAATTACTTGGAAAATCTCCAAAACAATACAGCAAGGTCTTCCTAGTTACGATCATAGATAATGAAAATCCAGTTCTTCAACTTCATTTGACAGAACCATTTGTTTCAGAAATGCTTGAAAAAGAATTAGAAAAAACAGACGGTTGTAAAGTGATTATTAATTTGAAAACGACTTTTTGCAAAATAACAAGATATGACAAGGATAAAGGCGCAATAACTACACACAAAGTAGCTTATTTTTCTTCCAAGGCTGCATTAATTTTGCACAAAAATGAAATATTAAGTGGTGCACTAGAATGAGCAAATGCAGGAATTGTAGAAAGAATTGGTACTTGGCTTTCAGAAGGAATTGGTTGGAGGAATGAGTCAGTAGATATGCATTATGTAAATATAGTAAAGTTCACGCCTTTGAGAAAAAAACAAAAACATAATGAGTGCTTTAGATGGTGCCACTTGGCTTGTAAATTTTCCAGTTGAAAAAGATCCCCAGAGGATATCAAAGTATGTAAAAAGCATACGGAT
Source organism: Cyrtodaria siliqua (assembly GCA_037043455.1). Taxonomy (NCBI): domain Eukaryota; kingdom Metazoa; phylum Mollusca; class Bivalvia; order Adapedonta; family Hiatellidae; genus Cyrtodaria; species Cyrtodaria siliqua. Next base: position 15,226 of record JAWPHD010000235.1, on the reverse strand, counting down.
AATTTTAATTACAATGGAATTACATTCCCTGTTACTATGAATCAGATCCCAAAAATAGAAATCCAAAATAATATACGTTTTAATATATTCGGGTATAGAAAGAAGCAAGTATATCCTTTATGTGTATCAAAAAATAAAGTAGAAAATACTTGCGACATGCTTTTAATTAATGAAAAAGACAAAAATCATTTTGCGTGGCTAAAAGATTTTAACTGGTTGATGTATAATCAAATCATGCATAAGGAAAGAAAACTGGTTTTGTAAAATGTGTTTGCAGTGCTACCGAACGGAAAATGGGCTGAAAAAGAATGAGCCTGATTGTCTTTCACTTAACGGCAAGCAAGCAAAGCAATAACAATGTCAAACGAAGATGAAAATTTTTATTTTAAAAACTACGACAAGCAGGCAATTAATGGTTCCGTTTGTTATATATGCTGACTTTGAACGATAACTGAAAACGTTTTTTCAGCTTCTAACGATCCCAAAAACTCATATACAGAAGCCTATCAATGCAGCTATGGATACAAAGTTGTTTGTTGCTACGATGATGCATATTCTAAACCAGTTGTGGCATACAGAGGATCAAACGCTGTTTATAAATTTATAGAAAAGATAATAGAAGAAGAAACATATTGCATAAAAACTATGTCGCGTTTTAAAAAAGGCTCGAATCGCAAGAAAAAGAATTTGAAAAATCTAAAAAATGTCATATTTGCAGTAAAGCTTATGTAATAATAAGGTGATAAAATGGTTAGAGACTATTGTCACATGACTGGAACGTTTAGAGGAAGTGCTCATGAGAATTGTAATCTTAATTTCAGGTTAACCAGAAAGATACCTGTTGTATTTCACAACTTGAGAGGATATGATTCTCATTTTATAATGCAACATATCGGGAAGTTCAAAAAGAAATAAATGTTATACCAAATAACATGGAAAAGAATATGGCTTTCATTTTGGGAAAAAATTGGTGTTCATTGACAGTTTTCTATTTATGTCCCAATCTCTTGAACATTTAGTGAAAAGCATCCCGTCATTTAAATACACTTCGCAAGAATACTCTGGTAAAAAGTTAGAACTGGTAAAACGAAAAGGTGTTTATCCTTATGACTATATGAGTAGCTTTGAGCGCTTTGGGGAAAACCAATTACCTGATACAAATAGCTTTTACTCTCAGTTAAATGATGAGCATATCCCAGATACAGATTATGGGCATGCTAAAAAATATGGAAAACATTTAAAATAAAAAATATGGGAAAATATCACGATCTGTATCTCAAAAGTGATGTTTTGTTATTGGTAGATGTTTTTGAAAATTTTAGAAAAATGTGCTTTGAGTATTACAAATTAGATCCTTGTCATTACTTCAGTTCAGTAGTCCTGGGTTGACTTGGGATGCATGTTTGAACATGACTGGGATTGAACTTGATTTGATTACTGATATTGATCAATATCTATCTGTAGAAAAATAATTAATAGGTGGCATAATTTATATTGCAAGCATATATTAAAAGCCCACAATAAATATTTGAAAAACTATGATAGTAAGAAAGAAAGTAAATATATAATGTACGTCTATGCTAACAACTTGTACGGATGGGCAATGTGTCAACCATTACCTACTGGTAACTTCAAATGGGTTGATAAAATCGAAGAAGGAAAATCAAATTACATTGTAAAGTGTGATCTAGAGTATTCCAAAGAATTACATGACTTGCATAATGATTATCTTCTTGCTCCTGAAAGTCTAAATATAAAAGACGAAAAGTTTAACTTAGGATCTTGCAAAGTAAACAAACTTGTTACAACATTAAAAGACAAAAAAAAAAATATGTTACGCATTACAAAAAATTAGAACTATATGAAAAGTTGGGATTAAAGGTTAGCACAATACATAGGATACTACAGTTCGATGAGTCAACATGGTTAAAAGTGTACATAGATTCCAAAAGACAGCAGGAAAAAATGCTTTCCAGAAAAATTTGTTTAAGCTCATGAACAATTCTGTGTTTGGTAAAACAATGGAAAACTTGAGAAAAAGATTTAATGTTAAGCTAACACATGATGAGGAAGTCCTTTTAAAATATGCATCAAGATCATCATTTATTTCATGTAAAATGTTTAACGAAAGTTTATTTGCCATAAACAGAATAAAAAAAACTAATTTTAAATCGTCCTTGTTATGTTGGTATTTGTATTTTAGACTTGTTGAAATACTTAATGTATGATTTTCACTACAATTACATTAAAAGAAACATAATAAAACAGCTAAGTTATTGTTTACTGACACCGATTCCTTGTGTTATGAAATTAAAACAAAAGATGCATATGCAGATTTTTACAAGAAGAATTTTTTGATAATAGAGATTATGATTCGAAAAGCTATTTTATTTTGATGAAAACAAGAAGGTTATTGATAAAATGAAAGATGAGGCTTGCGGTATACCAATTGTTTAGTTTGTCGGATTACGGAGTAAATTTTATTCGTATGTTTTAGATAATGAAGTCAACACAAAGAAATGTAAAGGTGTTGAAAAATGCGTTGTTAAAAAGCAAATAGCACACAATGATTACAAAAACATTTTATTCTCGGCAACAGAGGCTCATCACTAAATGAAAGTTATCAGATCTAACAACATGAGATAAGCAGTTACGAAATTAATAACAAAAAAAACTTGTCTGCATACAGTGATTAAAGGTATATGTTATACAATGATCAAGATACGCTAGCATACAAAAAGAAGCTGTGCTTGGCTGGAAGCGTACACGGACATGGATTTGAAATTGATTGACTATTGGGCCGTGAAGCGTCCACGGACATGGATTTGAAAGTGATTGACTATTGGACCTGGAAGCGTCCACGGACATGGATTTGAAAACGATTGGAATAAGACATCAAATCATTTTATTAGTAGTTTAGAAAGAGTGGGTATGAGTGAAGTTTCCCGAAGGGGGTTCACAAGACGAGTTTGAGATTTGTTTTAGGGGCTTGATAGAGCGATGTCATCCCAGTTTAAACTGAGCGCAGATTTTTACTGGTTGTTTGACTTTTTTGCATGCCTTGACGTGCAATTTGCCATCTCGTTATGTGGGGGACCCCATCCTGGAAACAGCGCTCATACCCCTCTTTCTAAACTACTCAGGTTATCTTGGTCTATTTGTTTTTCACACTGTGGACATATGTTGCTATCTGATTCCTGTCTACTTCTTTTCTTTTTTTTTTCCTTTTTTTTTTCTTTCTGTTTTCTGATAGTGATCTTGACATTGGAGTACTAGTAGAGTTTGTGAACCTTAAGGATTTCTTGAAATTACTTGAGAAGCGTTCAGCCATTGTTTAAAGGTATTACTGATATGACTATGTGGTACTCGTGAGGGTGTCGAGACGCGGGTAGGAAACTAGCTTTATTCACGGTGACTCATATTTCTTACTCATAAATACTTTTCAAACATGTAGATTAGAAATTTATATTTTTATTTTTTTTTATTTTTAAAATTCTTTTTACATGCCATGGTATCTATGCTTGGTGTTTTGGACAAACATGCAGCTCGAAAATTTTAAATCCCAAGGCCTGAGTGGGAGACAGTCTGGGAAGGTAGGGACGCCCAACCTCCAGGAATGTCCCCACATGGTTCGTTCTAAAACTACCAGTACCAACTTCATTTCATTTTTTTTATTATTATATTTTGTGAACGACATTCATGAGTGTCTCAAAATGTCTCTTGATAAACTTGCAGTAGTGTCTGTACACGTATATGGCGATAGCAAGGTGGGTTATATAAAAAATCAGGCCAGTTCCTTGAATTTACACAGAGTAAATTGGCACTTAAAACGTGGATGTACAGCCTTACAGGGAATAAGTTTCTTGGAAAGAGACATTATTAGGTTGCAACCCAATGAAAAGTCAAATATACTTTTTTGGTATGGGACCTGTGATTTTACGGTTCTAGATAGATTGAGTAAACATCTTTCCCCAAACTTCTCCTCTGAGGCCGAGGCAATTAACTACTTTCAACCCATTTTCAATAAAATAGGCATCCTAGCACAAAACTTTCCTTGCAAGATCATAATAATCGAAATACTGCCAATAAGTATCAAAAACTGGAATGCTGTGAAATCACAGCTACAGACAGAATATATCACCGACTTTGAACTAAACCGCCAAATAGAGGCAGTTAATAAACAAATCAGATTATTTAATGCTGAGCAACTTGGAACCTGCTCCCCAAAAATTGAACTTGATCTTGACATTTCTAGGGGAAAAAAAGTACAACAGCAAGGAATCATTTAAACTTCAATTTATTAACAGACGGTATCCATCCGATACCTGAATTAAGCCGCCTTTGGCTAGCTAGACTAGCGTTATCAATTCAAAATAACTTTTAATAATAATAATACAAGATTAGGGATAAATAGCTCAAACTAAAATATTAGCTAATGAGACCGTGGTCCTGGTGTCGACTAAGAAGGTAGGGACGCCCAACCTCTTAACATAATCGAACCCAGGGTAACGGGATCTCCAATCAGAAAATTTGGTCAAAATGGCCGAAGGATTTACATCCAACTTAAAAAAATCTCTAAATTTTACAAATCGAACCAGCACCCCTGTGTCAAGACCGCAAATAGAGAATAACCAAAAAAAGAAAAGAGCAATTTTCTGATAGTGAAGTATGTTCACAATGTAAATATAAAATAGATCAGAATACACATGCCTTACACTGTGGCCTGACATTGTGTATCTCTTGTACACATATAAACATCGAACAGTACAAAGTGATATGTGACCCCAGTCTCAACTTGGCATGGACATGTCCAACGTGCAAATATACATCACCAACTCTTCTGCGATTAGATGGCTCTATAAATGAACTAAAATCAACAAATGAACAAAGACTTTCCAAAATTGAAGGCGACCTTTCAAACATAGATACAAAAATAGATAACAAAGTACAAGAGGAAACTCAAAACATTAAAGAATCAATATTAAAAGAAATACAAGAAAACGTAACGCAACAGATTGATTCTAGAATAAAAGAACACGAGGACAGAAAAAATAGGGGTCCAAACATTATGATTACAATCTCCCAGAAAGTAAACAAGACAATTCGGAACAAAGGAAACTGGAAGACCAAAATAATAGTGAACCGATCGTCCAGGCACTAGGTGTCGAAATAAATATAAAGGTATGGTTTAGGATAGGAAACAAGGCTATAAATAAAACCATGCCATTTAAACTAGTGTTAGAATCTAAAAAAACAAAAAAAGAGAAATTTTAACCGAAGCCAAACATAAAAAATAAAGCTCCAAGCCTTCTAATAGGAGTAATTATGACAGCCGACTATACCACAAAACAAAGGGAAGAAAGAAAAGAATTACTACAGGAATTGGCAACAGATAAAATAAATAAAAAATTAATAATAAGAGACGGCAAGGTAATCATTCCCCTAATAGTCACACTTTAGGCCAAAAAAACAAAACAACGAATAGCCAAAATACTACCAAACCAGAAAAATAAACCAACCAACAAGTATCAGATCAGCATTAAATAGAGAAAATCTACAGGAAACAAGAATACATTTAAGTCCGCTCACAAAATCTCAAACACCAAACATGATGGACGAGACCATGTCAATGTATCTGGACTCAACAAGTGTTAGTCCGGAAAGGACAACAATTGGAGGAGTACACGTACCTGGTACCGAACAAAGTTCTCCAGAGGTCAAACGTGAATAGGGAGACAGTTTTATTTTTAACCGTGTAAATACAGAAACAGAAAGTGTAAATAATATATCAAGTGACCGCGACCCACCAGGTGTGCTTCAAATTATATATACAAATGCTGATAGCCTTAACAATAAATTGTCCGAACTTAGCTTACAAATACAGCCAATATATCCCGACATAGTCGCAGTTACAGAAACTTTATCTAAAACATCATTCTTTGAACAAAGCTATACAACCCTACAAATTGAGGGATACCAATTGTTTTACAACAACACAAAATCTGGGAGGGGAGTTATATACAAAAAACAACATTATAACATCAACTATTAACATAGAAAGGGATACAATCGAATCTGTTTGGATCAAAATCAAATTAGAAAATAACGACACTTTTTTGTTGGGCTGTATATATAGAAGCCCAAATTCAACGTTCGAATCTATCTTTGACCTTGGGCACATGTTACAGGAAGCATGCTCGGTGGGTTGCTCTCATCTGTGCATTTTAGGTGATTTTAATTTTAAGGAAATAGACTGGATAAACAATGATACTAGTGTCAGTGAAAATCATCCAGCAAGTATTTTCCTTGAAATGGTCAGAGACAATTGTTTAACACAACATGTGACACAAGCGACAAGATATAGGGAAAATAACACACCCTCTACCTTAGACCTAGTTTTTACAAACGAAGAGAACATGATAGACAAAATAGATTACCTTAGGGAAGAGTGATCATATTCTGCTACAGATCTTGTATCGTTGCTATTCCAGTAGGATAGAATGCAAAATAACCCCATTTTTTTTTTTAAAGGCAATTATATTCAAATGAGGGAGAGCTGTAACTCTATAAATTGGGAGAATACATTAAATGACAAAAATGTAAATGATGCATCGGACTCCTTTGCCGATAACCTCAATAACATTATCGATAAAAAATATACCAGTGTGCACTGGAGCCCCCAGGCAGAATAATAATCTCCCATACATAGATAACTACACAAAAAACATAGTTAGAGACAAAAGAAAATACTGGAAAAAATACCTTTATTGCAAAACTCACTCAAATTTTAAAAAATACAAAACTGCTAGGAACAAAGCTACCTATGCACTAAAACTAGTAAAGTATAATTATGAAAAAGATCTTGCAACTAGGATAAATAGTGACAATAAATTATTTTGGAAATATGAAAGGTCAAAAAATAAAACCAAAACTACAATAGGACAATTAATTGACCAAAATGGGAACATAGTCATAGATGACCAAGAGAAAGCAAATATTTTTAATCAATACTTTGCCACTTTTTTCAAACATAACGAACTAAATGACAACCCAGCTTTCCCTCAAAGAAGCGTTAAATCCATACTTGACAACATTATCATAACTGAGAACGATGTCCTGCTAGCAATCAAGGAATTAAAACCAAATAAATCAGCTGGCCCAGATGGTATACACCCCAAAGTGATAATCGAATGTAAAAATGAATTAACAAAGCCACTAACAAAAAAATTCAACAAGTCATTAGATGAATCAATAGTACCAAGTTCCTGGAAAATAGCAATTATAACACCAATGTTTAAATCAGGAAATAAACAATCTCCAGAAAACTATAGACCAATTAGCTTATGCCCTATTTTTTCAAATATAATGCAAAAAATTATCAAAAAGAATATTATAGATCATATGCAAAGTAACAATATATTTTCAATACACCAATTTGGATTTATGAAGGGCAAATCCTGTCCTCTTCAATTATTAGAAGTATTGGAAGATTGGTCTGATGCACTTGATAGTGGCCAAGATTTTATGACTTTAGGATAGCATTTGATACATTACTACATAACAAGCTGCTAACTAAATTAGAAGGTTATGGTATTGTGGGGAAGGTTTTGGAATGGGTGAAAGACTTCCTACGGGACAGATATCAAACGGTGGTTATAAATGAAAATCATTCAACATCTGAACAAGTATACAGCGGGGTACCTCAGGGTATTGTGTTAGGTCCAACCATTTTCTGTCTTCATAAATGATCTCCCCGAGGTAGCTGAAACAGTAGTCAAGCTATTTGCAGATGATACCAAAACATATTCAGTTATAAATTCCCAGGAAGACATAGATAAATTACAGTGAACTACTAACAATTTTTGTAACTGGTCAAAACTTGGGATCTAGAATTTAATTTAAAAAAATGTAAAAGAATGCATATTGGCAAATCAATAACTACTGAGAATTATTTTATGAAAGACAGGGAAAATCGTAGGGACTTGATTATAAATGTTTCAGAGGAGAAGAATCTGGGGGTGATAATTGACAGTAATCTCACCTTCAACACTCATATAACCTCCAAAATAGCCTTAGCGAATAGAAACCTAGGAATAATTATGAGAACATTTACGTATCTAGAAAAGAATATATTTTTGACACTATTTAAAGCTTTAGTAAGACCCCATTTAGAATATGCTAGTACAGTTTGGTCCCCGTACTTAAAAAAGCACCAAATCGCTATAGAAAATGTTCAGCGTAGGGCAACAAAAATGTTATCGTCTTTAAACAATCTAGAATATAATCAAAGGCTAAGATCCTTAGGTATTCCTACACTTCAATACCGGAGGTTACGTACAGACATGCTGCAGGTCTTTAAGATCCTTAGAGGATTCGATATATCATCAATCCACCCCTTTAGCAACATATACTAGAACGAGAGGGAATTCCCTAAAACTTTTTAAAAAACAAGCCAAAACTGAACGCAGAAAAAAATCCTTTAGCATTAGGGTAGTGGAAGACTGGAATTCCCTACCTGAAAGTGTTGTCTGGAATTCCCTACCTGAAAGTGTTGTCCAAGCACAGAGTGTAAATGCCTTTAAGAGCAGACTAAACAAACATTGGCATAATAATCAAATAAAATGTGATGCTAGTTGTTTCCCAAGCCTGCGCAGTAGACACTCTCGACTGTTAAACAACCAAAGAGATAGGCCTCCAGAGCCACAGGCTTACCATTGGCCTCGGAACAGTAAGTTACTCGAGTGGGCTTTATTAGTGATTGTGCGTCCCTACCTTCTTGTCAATATCAGCACCGCAGTATTTATCACTAAAATAACGTACAGTATTTACAATATACTGATAGCGGTTTGGCGTTCCTTCCTCTTATTTACTCAAAAATGGTTCGGACTGACAACATAAGCCTGTATAACCATATATCTACATAGTCTACTTGTATATCCATGGTACAACCTCTTTTTTTTACAGGTTTCTGTTATAATCAACATCAAAAAATTACCTTCTTTACAAAGATAAATATGTCTACTATCTACTTGTTGTTATTATTAATGCCTAATATAACCCATAATTCGTATCTCGGTTACCATTTTAAATTGAAAAATTTAAAATTTCAGCCGATATCTCAAAATAGGCAAATTTCATCACCTCTTTTTAGGCTTTGTCTTACACTCACCATCGTGAAATTACCTTCTTGACAAAGATAAACATGTCTACTATCTACTTGTTATTATTATTAATGCCTAATGTAACCCGTAATTAGTATCTCGGTTGCAATATCTATACACCGTCACCATTTTTTATTTGCCGCCGAGATAGTGGCGCCACCTTTGTTAAACGGAACCGTCTTGAAAAATATGCTTATATACATGCAAACGAATACACTTTCTGTATCAGAGGACAAAATGTGCATAAATAATACTTACGTTTACATTTCGCACCTTTTTTTTAGTTTGTAATAAATTATAAGAATTTGCTGTTTTTCACACAGTGCTAAACAGCTTCGCAGCTTCACATTTAGGCGCAAATTTACCGGAAGTAGTCATTCTCACGGAGTAGTGAAACACACGCGCGAATACATAAATCGGCAAAACGAGCCCGTTTCTCCTCCCTATAACGTACTCCCTGGTACAACCGAAAGCGACTCAGATATTTTTACATTAATTTTAAATACCTTTCTTAATTTGTTTCATTTTTATTAGTTTTGGCGCACAATATGACCTATTCATGTGTCGACGTGCCGTAAAACACCGTTCATTCATTCTTTAGGAGGCAGTCCTCAGTTTCGCATGAATGTCTCGCAGAGCCAGAGGTCATATAGTGTTCAAACCGTCTGTCCATCCGTTCCAGGCCATAACTTATAATATTGTATGTTCTAAATTATGCCCCCTGTCTTGAAGATATAATGTATAGTGTTTGGACATAGTGATAGTCATTCGGTCTCGATGTTCATGTCCTGGCTAAAACTTCAATAACGTTTGTTCTATTACTGTCAAACTTACCGCAATGAATAACCATCTTGTAATGATGTGCATAACACAAGATCTGTAACTCTGTCTTGCAGTTCTGTGGATACCAGAGTTATGCCCTTTACATGTCGCCTACGTCTTAGGGGGCACTCCTCAGTTTCGCATGAATGTCCATGGTGTAAATCAGAAAGAAATCAACTAAGCATCTTTTAGGTCCATGGATGGTCTTTATAATAATTATGAAGCACATGTTTGATGTTTTTTTCAGTTTTGATTACTTCTAAGTTTATTTTGGTGTATTGGAATATGCATTCTTTGGGTTTTTTGGAGGCTATAAATAGAAAAATGTGAACCAATCAAAAACTTCCTAAAAGTAGTTAAAATGGTTGATTTTCACTGACGAAGAGATCAGTGTGGAATAACTTTTTAAAATGCCGGACTAGGTATGTAAAATTTAGCATTTCCTGATATGCAAGAGCATTATGAGTGATGACATGACCTTGATATGTGTAGGAAATTTTTTTATTTTCATTTATTGACATTTGAAATATTGCTAAAATTGCATTTTTAGCATGTTTTAAGGGGTGGGGTAATCTTAAAGAAATGGGACTTAAGTTGTACAGAAAATGCTTTTTGATACTTTTATTTGGTATGGAAACATGGGTAATTTTATTGTCTTCTCAGAAATGTATGACACAATGATGATGTGATTTTTTTTTGCTCAAGGATTCAGGCTAAGAGCTTGTCATGGGTTTGAAGATTGAGAAATGTACATTAAACTGTGGAGTGCCCCCTTAATTTTCACGTAAACGGTAATCGTGCACATTTAGTCAAAATGTATTACATACACGGTAACTGTGTGTATAGCCTCAAAAGTGCCAAATTATAGTCTGGTACCCTGACTGCATTTCTTACCTCAGCAGTACGCTTCAATGCAGACTACCAGACTAGACCAATTTACTACTCTTCATCAAGAAGGTAATCTCCCGCTTGCTTCCAGCCCGCAACAGGTATAATTTTGTAAAACTTTTACAGCCTAGAGGGTTCGCACGTTTAATTTGTATAGAAAAGTTTATGTTTTGCCTATTAGTTTTTTAAACAGATATGATGTGTTAGATGCTATCTATCTATCTATCTATCTATCTGTCTATAGACACTTCAACACACTCTTTCGAAGATTATGTGCAGGTGCGCGTCTGTGCAGTGTGAGGAAGATAAAAGGGGTAAAAGACGTCTTAAAAACAGGTGAAGGTGAAATAAAGATAATAGGGTTAACTGTTAAAAAGTCTGAGCAAGACAAAGTGATTTTTAAAAGATAAAAACAGCGTTTCTTGTTTAAGGCATGGAGTGGGAGACGGTGCAAACGGCCAATTTGAATGAATCCAAACTTGGAAGCTTTGCTATGTCTGCTGGCAGTCTGTTCCACTGTACAATGGCAAGCGGGAAAAATGAATACTTATAGTAATCAGCAGAGGTGTGAATCTGTCTATAAGATGCTTAGATCTACACATTATTTGAGTGCAATCGGAGTCTACATGTGTCTTAAGGGAGATAATAATTGCTGAAATTTGGCCTCACTCCCCTTGCCAAAAAGTATGCTTCCCCTATTCACCTCCAAAAAAACAAATTACTACTGCTTGCAATTTTGGTTAGAGATTGTGGTCACGCCTACACAAGCAACTTATCGCAACTCGTTTGTAGTGTATAAACTAGTATTTCCCCAAGTTTGTGGTTTATGACATGATCCCCCCACTAGTCACCCCCGTTGAAAGGATCCCTTCATCGTGACCCTAAAACCAAAAACAATTTTACGTCTCCACGAAGAAGGAGAAAACTTACCGTTATTGTTTCCAAAGTGGTCTATTCCACCGTTATTACCTTCGCCGATGTTTCGTCTGAATATCAAACCTTGTCCGAACTACTACTCCAAAACCATAGTTTGGACTTTGACGAAACTTGCTACGAAGCATCAGCATGTAGATATATCCTAAAAACACAAATGTTTCCATAGGGTATGTTATTTGTTAACGGATACTGTGTACAAGCTTTATTTTAAAGTCAAACTCGTGAAAAATGTTGGGCTAATTTTTTTGTATCCAATGTAACCAATTTTGTCTGGGTATAGAAAAATGATCTCGTGTATCCAATGTAACCAGTTGTGCCTGCGTACAAAAAATTATCTCGTGAAAAATGTTGTAGTTTTGGGCCATATATGCCAGCATGACGTCATGTGCATATCTTTGTATAGTGCATAAGAAACACGTCTACGAATGACGAGACAATTTTTGATATGCCCCATACTCCGAAATGCATACACGTTTGACTTTTTTATGTGTGGGCTTTGTGCAGAGATTCATGTGTGGGCTTTGTGCAGAGATTCTCTAGTGCTCTCTGCACTAGACATAAAACAGTCAATTTAAACTGATCCACTGAATTTTATAAGTGTTACGTCAACTTACGTGTACAACTTACCTAAAGTGAAGAATGATCATTTGTTATCCATTTCTCACTAAAATTTTAATTACAATTTTTAGCTCTAAAAGGCCAGCAGAGCTTATGGGATGCCAAGTTCGAAAACCAGCCATATCGGACTAGTAACAGCGGAGTTATGGCCTTTGATTTAGTTCAAAATGCTATATTTTGCCTCGTTAAGACGCTAGGGGCTTCATTGTTCATCTGATCTTTACCAAACTTTATCAGATTGTTAATGTCTTTGAAAGATCGAACAAGTTCGAAAAACAGCCATATCGGACCAGTAACAGTGGAGCTGTGGCCCTTGATTTAGTTAAAATTGCTATATTTTGCCTTGTTAAGATGATAGGGGCTTCATTGTTCATCCGATCTTTACCAAACTTTATCGGCTTGTTTATGTCATTGAAAGCTCGAACAAGTTTGAAAACCTGCCATTTCTAACAAGAAACAGCGGAGTTATGGGCCTTGATTTAGTTAAAAATGCTATATTTTGCCTCGTTAAGACGATAGGGGCTTCATTGTTCATCTGATCTTTACCAAACTTTATCGGATTGTTAATATCAATGAAAGCTCAGACAAGTTCAAAAACCAAACATATCGGACCAGTAACAGCTTAGTTATGGCCCTTGATTTAGTTCAAAACGCTATATTTTGCCTCGTTAAGACGAGAGGGCCTACATTTTCATCCGATCGTTACCAAATTTATTTTTTTTAAATTATTAATTTCTCTTTTATTTTTATTTTTTCATTGAAATTTCCCCTTTTTTTATTTTTTGTTTTTTTTTATTTTTTATTTTTTTATATATATATATTTTTAGTTTTTGCTTTTAATTTTTTTTTTTTTTTTTTTTAGCTCTATGTTGGACCAGTCGGACCAGTAACAGAGGAGTTATGGCTCTTGATTTAGTTAAAAATGCTCTATTTTGCCTGGTTAATACGGTAGGGCCTTCATTTTTCATCTGATCTTTACCGAACGTTAACAGATTCTTTAGATTTAGGTCAAAAGCTGTTTTTTGCCCGAAACTTCCAAAAAAACGTAAATGACAGTCACTAACTTCATTGATGTTATAAGAGCCATGTTAGCCAGTAGAGCGTCCACAGGCCCTCTTGGGCCTCTTGTTTTTGTATGAAATACATTAATTAGTTTAAATCTAGGTACTATGCATTGTTTGAATGGCAAAACACAGGTGTCAGTGCAGTGACGTCCTACAAGAAATGTTTTCATACGGTCTGCAATTAGACTTCACGAGGTGCATCTATCCGTTTGTAAAAAAGCACCCATACGTCAAATAAATGTGACTAATCTTTATAGTGTTCCTGTTCAGTGATTTTTGAAGGAGTTACAAACCTTTGACATTTGTACTTTAAAATTCTTATCTTCTTTCCCTATTAAATTAAAAAGGTTTGTTTCCTGTTACATGCCCAAAAATACAGGCGCACTTGCGAGAAGCAGATCAACCTATTGTAAATATCACCGCAATGCACTCGACAGTTACACAAGGACGATTTGGGATAGGAATTTGGGAGTTCTCCCAGAATCCTTAATATTTTATGATGACAGAGTACCTGTTTCTGCAGCTCTCTATATTTTTACCAAAGAAACACAACACAAACAATAGACTTGTTTTATGCTACAGTTAACTTCAATTCTGGTGTTATATATAATCTTGAGGTCTAATAAAAAACAAAAAATCCGTCAATTTTCACTGGAAGTTTAAAAATAGAGGTATCACGTGATATGTATTCCGGGGAAACCACTTTCAAAAATAGTATATTTTCATCCATTGAAATTGTCCAAACCGTAGAACATCCATCATCTATCTTAGTTTTAAAATACTATTTAACCTTCGAAATTTCAGACAAACATAATTTTTGTAAGAATCAAGCTTATGGCTAGGCGAAATATATTTTGAAAAAACAACAACAAGATGATAATATTGAATGCAAATGGCTGACATTTTGTGTATTCTGTGAATGTGGGTCGCGGGTAATACGCGTGTATAACACAATTTTCGATGAGAAAAGTGTACTTCAAATCGACAACTTTCAATGCCAAAGAGACGTATGCGTTGAAAATGGGTCATTGCTAAGCGACGGGACTGGTATAACAATTCAATTGCGTCGTCATCAGCACAATATTTTTACCGCTATAAAAAAAAGATATAACCGTTATAAAAAAAGTATGGTCGGGGGGTAAAAATCACGGTCGGTCGGTTAACAGGAAACAAACCTCTTTTTTTTAGGCCTAAACGGCTTGTTGGATTTTGACGAGGTGTTGTACAAACTGATCATAAGGTCATGGTCTGTAACTCTCATGAAACTTTATAGGTAGGCTGCCTGTGACGAGAGGATGGCCGCTTTTGAGGTCGATAAGTCAACGATCTTGGTCACCATGAAAGGGTAAGGAAACACCATGCCCCCACTGTAACTACTCTTATTGGTATTTTCAAAGTTTTTTCTAATATTTTATGTATTTCAGAAAGTTGAAAAGAATGTAAAAATAGGACATGACGCTGACTGACTTCGATATCCTGAAGGACATCCCCGGGTACAAGGCGATCCTGAAATCAGTCCTTAAGGGTCAGATCCTTCTGCTGGTATGTTGATTTGTACAGTTGACATATGGAGCTATTGCAAGTTTAAGCCCTACCCACACACACACAGGCTCTGTAAAAATTCCAAGACCTGTTTGCCATTTTATCAGAACAAATGTATATATAGGTTGCTCATTTGTAAGAATAAGCTGCACATTCATGAAACTGCCTTACCTTTCTATTGGGGAAGTTAACTAA